>BOLG01000333.1:600000-1040000 GCA_016861445.1 Oryzias woworae | reverse complement strand
GCCTTCATCTGAGTGTTAATCTGTTGTCCTTTCATTTTTAATCCGAGTTTTAGTGGAGGTCCTTTCAGACAATCCAGGATGCTGCTGACAGGTTGTACATACATAATGATCCCAACCTCCAGGGCCCCCCTTTAAAACATTTCTGCCACACTTCTGCAAATAATTCACTCAGTGTTTGATAAAACAACTGGGTGATTATACTGTTATCTTTGTGATCTGCAGAGTCTGTTTCCCTCCAGACTTTGTGTTTGCTAGCTTGTACTTCTTGCCATTTTAAGTTACTAAAGACTTTGTGTGCTCCTTTTAAGTTCTGTGGGTGGGAATGTTCATTACAGCCTGTTGGATGAGTTTTTACCTGTTATTGTGGTATGCTGGGAAATGAGATGGGACTGAGCCTGCAGTCCCATCTCAGGAAGTTAGTTATAACAGGTAACAGTGGATGCAGTTTGTTTTTAATCAACATAAAAGGAGCTTTGGATATTTTGTTTGTTGTCAGCCAACATTTAAAGTTGGATTTGCTAGAAACTGCTTTCTCAATTGAGCAGAAGTCAGTTGAAAAGTTTTTGGGTCTGGATCTGTGTTTTTAACAAAAGACACACATCTGTTTGTGATGAAGAGACCATGATGGAGAAATGTCTGAGGGCTGTCAGCTGTCTGAGTCATGACATCACAGAACTGTTGCCTTCAGGACAAATGGACTTAAACGGTTTGTGTAGGAGTTAAGTAGCTTCTTCAGTTCAAGTGTGTTTCATTTAGCTTTAATCCACGCTAACATCCTACTAAAGATTATTGTGAACTATTTCATCATGATATGAAGCAAAGCTAAGATTTTCAGGTCATGAACAGAAACTCCATCCATCCATCCATCCATTTTCTTAAACCCGCTGTATCCCTTTTGGGGTCACGCGGTTGCCAGAGCCTATCCTTGCTACTGCTGGATGAGGGAGGGGTACACGCTGGACAGGTCGCCAACCTGTTGCAGGGCAACACAATCACACACCAGGACACTCAGTCACATCAATCAACATGTGAAGCATGTCTTTGGACTGTGGGAGGTCACTGGAGAGCCCAGACAAAGTGCACCTTTCTGTATGCAATCTGCATACAGAAAGGTCCAACATAGATACAGATGGGAAACTCAGGAATGTTTTTCAGGAGTTTTGTTGTTTAAACAGGAATGATATGAGTTCACAAAGTGGTAGCAAACACTTACCTGTGTCTTTACTACTGACTGTCTCTGAGGACTGCAGTGATACGATGCGGACGCCACCATGTTAGAGCTACATGTTGTCAGTAAGCACTGATTGGTCCGAGTCGCTCTGAGTCTCTGTTCTGTTCTCACCAATTAGGAGTGAGCATGTTGGAAGGCCACACCCCAAGAACGCGTTAAACAAGGTACCAGAGCAGGAATGTTAATATGGTTATTTTAAACAATAGAATGACAACAGAAGGCTTTGGGATTTTGGCTTCTTGGAGCCAGCAGGTACTTCTTGTTTGGAACCATCAGGGGGCGGGGTCATTCAGTCCAGTTCTCATATACAGTCAATAGTCTTTACAAATCTCTCCCTTCCAATCTGTGTTTCTGTGCACACAGCAGGGCTGCATAGTGGTACATTGGTTTGCACTTTTGATCCCAGGTCGGTCCGTTGGGTACCATGAGAAGCTAACCAATCAGAAGGAAGAGATCCTGTGTTAATGTAACAGGGATGAATTGACCATGACGGCTTTGAGCAAATAAAAACATGTTAGTGTAAACACGATGTGACCTCTTTAAAGGAAAAGCAGCTGTGGTCCCTGTGAAGTCTGCACAGCGACTATTTTTGGAAGCTCTAATCTAAAGTCAACAACTTCTGGCTCCGTCACCCTGGAAGTCCCCCTCATTCACAGACAAACGAGTCCTCCAGACACTTTCCATGTTCCCTGAAGGAACTCGATACTCACAGTCATCTCTTCTCCCCCATTTGGTGGCAGCAATAACCCCCTCCCACCACCACCACGGTGCAGATCTGACCTCCAACCCCATTGCATGCTGGATAGTGAAGGTGTTAAACTGTTTGGCTGATATCTGATCCTCTCACATTGGCTCAGCCTGCAGACAGCAGCAGGCAGAAAGAACGCTGATTTTCTGCGTTAACCTGCTGACCTCGCTTTGTTTACCGCCTTCATCTAGGAGGAACAACATGCTGGTGTTCATGGTTATGCGGTCAAAGACTTCCTGCATGGATTTCTATACTGCTTCTGTACTTGAGGTCATTGTTTGAGTTTAAGTCTAAGGAGAAACCAAATGGGTCTTGTGATTCTGTTTATTATCTTCATTTTATTAGGATGAACAGAATTATGCCCAACTGTAAATGTTTCAGTTGGTTTCTCTGCGAGGGAGCGCCCCCTGGAGGACACAAAGGTGCAGTGACTTTTGAAGGCTGTGATCATTTTGTTCTGTGTGGTGGAAGGTGAGGGCCTCTCTGACAGGTCGATGTTAACATCCCCGAAGTCCAGCTCTGCAGAAACTGGTCTGCTTGATGAGACTGGAACTGTTCAGGAGGTGCTGGATTAGCACCCACATCCCTGACTGAAAGCTTTTTATTCAAGGACGATGGTTTCTCAGGCCCTTCCATGGACTGGAGGCCTGTCCAAGCTGTGCCCCCCTGCTAAGATAGGCTCCACCCCCTCATAAGCCTGTGGAGGACATGGTGGAACAACAGATGAAGGGATGAGCTTTACTGCACTAACTTTTGTTTGAAGTTAGTGTTTTAGGAACTTTTTGACCTGAGAGACGAGTCTGAACTCGTGTTGTTGACCCACTTCAAGTCTTCAGATGAAAATGTGTAAAAGGGTTTTAAAACACTTTCTTTTTCCTTTTTTTTTGGACTAAAAGTTCACTTTAGTTGTTTTGTGCCTGTTAGAATCTGGCTTTTGGCAGTATATTATTGTTAGACCTGGATTGATTAAAACCCAGTGGTTGGGGGTGGGATGTGAACATGCAGGTACATGTCTTTGTGTGTGGTCCATGGAGGAATCTGGGGGAAGGTTCAGATTCTGTGGATGATCCGACGCTGACTCGCTGCAGGAATCCCCCTCTCAGAGCAGAGCTCGCAGTCTCTGTAGCCGGCGGTGACTGCAGAGGCTGCTGGTGGCAGCGGTGGGCTCCCTGCAGCTGTGGCAGCAGACGAGTGGGAGCTGCGCCTGGAGACAAGATAAGAGCTGATCTCCATCCCTAATGAAGCATCTATCAGCAGAGCTTTGTTAGCTCAGATAGGCTGAGCGCTCTGACTGGCTTTCTGTGCCAAAGACGGCGTCGGCGGTGTGTGTGCTTTAACTGCAGGGAAAGCCCCCCCCCCCATGCAGTTTACCGTCACGCCCGCAGGTGTATTTGCTTAGAGGAAGCTTTTTCTTACAGCAGCTGCAGCACGGCTGACCTGCTTAAACCTAAACGGTAGCTTTGATCTAAATGGATGACGCCTGTGCCATAAAACAAAGATTAGCCATGCCTCCTCATTAAAAAAGCAGCTGGGCTAACTTGGCGCCCATTCGAGAAACTGAGCGTTTAAACCAACGCCTCTGGATGTCAAGCTTCATAGTAAACAAAGAATAAAATGTTACAGATGACCCTGCGATTGTCGGGAAAGCTGTACAAAGATGAGGAACATTCTGTTCCCAGGAAATCTCTGAGGCGTCACGTGAAGATGGGCATAAATGAAAGTTGTTTGGTCTTCAGGAACATCCAGACCTGGAGGTCAGGAGCATGAAAGATGTTTGACCTTCTGTCTGCCAAAAGAAAACACTTTTTATGAAAAAGACTTGCAGCAATGAGAGTGATAGCATTAAGGTTTCACTCCAATCATCTTTTTAACCACTTTTAAAGTGGTCTTGTAATTGTGATGATGCAGTTTTTTTTTTTGCAGGTCATTTTCTAGGACACAGTTTCAGCAGAGCGGCAGAAGTTCATTAGAAATTCACCTCTGAATTGTGGGCGGGACTGGTAGCTCGGAGAGCCTGCCTCTATTTCCCAGCATTGTCAGGTCTGTGGGAGGGCTGGACCCAATAGCAGGCTAGAGACAGGAGTAAGGTTGAAGAAGTGATTTATTCAGTGCCAGTCCTGGTGGAGAGTTTGTGACAGTTTGCTGCTTTGCTTGGGTTGGAGGGTGAGCCGTTGGCCAGAAGGAAAGTGGAGGTGGCAGGCGTGACCAGGAGTCCGGGTTGGTTGTAGTGGATGGCTGTGGAGTTGTAGTATTCCTTGAAGATGCAAAGAACAGGATAGGTCAGTCAATGAATGTTCATACAATAACAAGCCATGAACTAAGGCTTGAGGCGTAGCAGGGGTCAGTAAACTCTACCGCATGAAGCAGACGGACTGACGCTGGCTGAAGGGCATGGAGGTCCATAAGAAGGTTCCAGGTGATGAGGAAATGGGAAGCAGGTGAGGAGATGGAAACCAGGTGTGTGGGGGAGGCGACCAGGATCCTGACAAGCATCCATCTGTTTAAACATTTTCCCGTTGGTTTACTTCACAACTCCAAGCTAACATTACCGGTGCAACATAGATGCGTCTCTGGAACAATAAAAAGGCCAGAGACACCATTTTTCCTTCATTTTTATTGTCTCAAATGTTTTTATTTGTAAAGAGTTAACTCGGATTTCCCAGAAATGTAGTTTCTAAGAGTTCTGTAAAGAACTGTAAAGACTTTAATGTCTGCAGTTTTACTCCAAGAAAACGAAGATGCTGATATACAGCCATTAGAAACTAACATTGTGAATACTCAAATCTCATTGGCTGCTGGGTGTGGATTCACATCAAAAAGAGAAGTTCCTGTCACACAGCCCAAATGTTCTATATCACTGTGCAGACTTCTTTAAAACCAACTTTTTGCTTCATCTTCTGAAGAAAAATTGGTAAGAGGTGAACTTTCCCTCTGGTCTGATGCTTTATTGAACCTATCATGATGTTAACTCATATCATGACGATCAGCATATATATCTCCTTTGCCGTTGCAGTCGCATTGTCGTGTTACCATGACAACAGGCTGCTCCATCAATCTAATGGTTGGCTTTTTGTGAAAAAGCGATCTAAACCGAAAAATTAACAAGAATAAAGTACTAAAAATGGATTCAGTATTTTTATTTCTTTTGTAAGTGACCATGGTATAAGTTGAATAACGCCTGACGACGTCTGTATTTTCAGCAATCAACGCATGCTATGGAAGTCTGAACTGTCCGACAGAGCAGAAGACGGACGGTCACTTAAAATATCCTGTAAAACAACAAATACCCCTTATAACAACAACTACATCTAACATTGGAAGCATTTAAAATGCGTGCTGACATGCAGCTACCGGTATGTGCATCTTTGCTGCATGTATTACATGTGGCCCACATGAGTTTCCATCACTTTTTGCACTTCAAATACAAGGGAATTCTATCAGCCAAAATATAAAATGTTAGAATATTATCTGCTCAAATGAAAAGTCGATATTTTCAATAAAACTTCAAATATTGAAGAATTATTATGACTCGCAGTGGTAGTCCCTGACTGCAAGGACAATATTGTTTTCGCACCTTTGAGTCAAAATTTGACCCTCGCCACATGCACAAATAGTCACCAAAATTTGCACACACCTAAGGAAACTGAAAATGAGTTTTCAGAAGAGTGAATGATGATATCACGGCAATTGAAAATAGTTTATCCATTTTTCTATATTACCTTTATTTAGAGGAAAGTAGAACAAATGATTACATTAACCAAAAAAGCTTGCAGTTACTGTTAGTCAATGAAAAAGTAGCTTTGGTCTGTGGGGGCACGCTCACTTTGCTGACCTCTACACCCTATGTTTCTAAATATACTTCCTATGTTTGTGCGTGATGCTGCAGAGACACACAGAGCTTCCCGTGTTGTCTTTTAAGTGTATCATGATTTTACAACCTCATGCTGAAGTTTCCTGTGTTCTGATGTCATTAAGACACTTTCATCAATGTAATAGTTCAAAAACTGAGCGGCTGGACAAACAATGTAACCTAAAAGAAATTCTGTAAACATCCAAACAGTGTTCAGAGAGGGTTTTCACACAGAGATCCGGATGTGTATTCTATTGCTAATTATTATCTCTGCTCTTTTTTGAGCTATGGTAACAAATCAATTTCCCCTTCGTGGGATCAAGAAGAAGTTTCCTTTTTTCCTGCATAGTTTACTTGTTGGGCATGGCCCTCCTGTGAGGAAAACTGTGCAGGACAATCCCTCTGAAAGGCTCCCTCTGCTCCCATTTGTTCCTGCTGGAATGTAAGGTGACTCTGCTGTTACTCCTCTTCCTCTTTTCCTTCTTCTCATTTCTTCCTGACAGAGATGAACTCACCTATTTAAAAGCAGAAAAGGGAGCAGAGGCTGAAACCGGAGCCACTCCCTCAGAGGTAGAGGCGATTTATGGACTCTTTGTGCAGGAGGAGGAGCTGTGGGAGGAGAGCAGGCAGAGCGGAAGAAAGGAGGCCATGAAGCGCCACAGAGGTTAAAAAACTGGGACAAAAGTTTGTCGAGAGAAAGAAAAGGAAGTGGAGTTGATTGTTGGAGCTGAGGTGCCGTGAGAGTTGAGGATTACGAGGAGGCAATCTGCTGCCTCACCACAGCTGAACTTGGACTTGTCGATGCATGCTTTGATCGTGGGAGTGGAAGGACCCAGGTGGGACGGCAGGGTAAAGGTCAGCGCATGAATGCACTTTGAGGAATCTGCTGGCTTTGTCTCAGTTCTGCTGCTCGTCAGCAGATGAAGGAACAGTAGGTGTGGGAACGCTGTTGTGCGAGCAGAGAAGGAGCATGGCTGCATCTTCTCTTACATGACTTCTGCACTGTGAGGCGCATCTGCAGAGCTGCTCAGGTTTCTGAGGGCTTTTCTGCCTGCGGCTGTCCTCACATTGGGGTGGGGGGGATGGATTACCTGATCAGCCTCTTTACTGCTGAATTAATGACATTTCCAATATTTGTTCCTTAAAGAAAACTGATACATCTAATGGTTCAGCATCAGAACACAGAGGTGAGGAGGCAAGACAGTGAGTCTGAGTGACAACACAGAAAGGAGTGGTGCTGGTTTCTGTCAACAACTGTGAGACCTGAAGGCGTCACGGAAAAAAGTCATTCTGGATGACGAATTCTGGAGATGCTCATTGGATGGATGGATGGATGGATGGGTGGGTAGATGGATGGATGGATGGGTAGATGGATGGATGGATGGGTGGGTAGATGGGTAGATGGATGCATGGATGGATGGATGGGTGGGTAGATGGGTAGATGGATGCATGGATGGATAGATGGATGGATGGATGGATGGATGAATGGGTAGATGGATGCATGGATGGATAGATGGATGGATGGATGGATGGATGGATGAATGGGTAGATGGATGGATGGATGGGTGGGTAGATGGGTAAATGGATGCATGGATGGATGGATGGGTAGATGGATGGATGGATGGATGGATGATGGATGGATGGATCTCATTAAGCATAATTAAAAATAATAATAAAATGGGGCGGCCGTGGTGCAGTGGAAAGGGCAGTCAGCCTGTGATCGAAGGATTGCAGGTTCGATTCCCACCTTGCCCGCCCATGTGTGGAAGTGTCCTTGGGCAAGACACTGAACCCCACTTTGCCTCTGATGGAAGGTTGGCGCAAATGTTTGGCAGCGGAGCCTCCATCAGTGTGTGAATGTGTGTGTGAGTGGGACTGTGACTGTAAAGCGCTTTGGGCCTTCAATGAAGGTAGAAAAGCACTATATAAGTAAACGCCATTTACCATTTACCAAAATTCATCAGCAAATATTTGGTCATGTAAGGTATTTTTGAAAGTAGATCAGCCTGCAAACGGAAGTTTCTATTTCCACTGAACCAGTTCCAGTTCCTGTTTACGCTCAGAGTCAGACTCCAGGTCTTTGATGCTCCATCTCTTGGCTTTCTAATCAGGTGCTTATCTTCCTCTAAAACACAAATAGAGAATAGTCCATCTTTGAAATCTCTTCCTTCATCCTGGTGATGGATGTTTTCAGCTCCATATGTGATGACGTCTCCAAGGCAGTGGAAACAGGCGGCTTCTTCTGATCCCGCCCAGAACCAGTTCATGATAGGAAATGAGGTTCTAATGAAGGCCGTCATCAGACTGAACAGAGTTCCTCCTTGAGCTGCATGTAAACATGCAGGAATACAGGAATACAGGCATCTCCAGAGTGAAAGGTTTAAGGTTCTTGGTTGTTAACCCTTTAACACCTGAGCTTCAAAATGAACGCCTAGACTTATCTGCTATTTTTGACTATAAAAGGATCAGAGAATGTCCTGTAAATGTGGGCTTTTGCCCTTTTTCCCAGGAAACATGACATTTTCAATATCCATCATTATTTCACAATTTACACCATAATATAAGAATTTTAAAGCAATTTATAAAGAAATAAAAAAACAAAATCGAAATGTGATCTTTAAAGTTTTTAGTGAGAAAAACAGTGCAACTGAACATGAACAACACGTTTTGCATGTTCAAAGTTTAAATTGGACAAGTACAGAACTATTTACAACAAATGTCAGTTTCTTTGTCTCTAAATGTGCAAAAGCAGGACATAAAATGTAAAATATGTACAGGCGAGTGCAGTTCTCTCCTTTCTCCTCAAAGGCCTTAGTGATGCAGTTTCTGTCTGGCTGCAGGCACAGATTTCACCTGGTGATGAGCTTGCTGTATTTAGAGGTGGTTGGACACCTGGGACGCCCGAGGCCAGCCCTGTTCGCTGGTCTGTGTGGGACTGATGCATTCTGGTCCAACTGAACCAGCCTTATATTACCAAAACATCTTCACTGTTGGGTTAAGGGTCAAGCAGCATTTAGCATGCTGACATGGCAGAAACCGTTCAGGAAGCAGCCGCAGATCAAACTCTACCTTCAGACCACACATACACAGCATGAACACTTCATTTGTGGTGGTGGCGGCTTGGCAGAAGACTTACTGTAGACTGCAAAAATCCCCTTCTGACAAAAGGAACGAAGCCTCATGACGTCTGCTGCTGCCGCTCCTGTCACCTCAGCCTGTAGAAAGTAGTTCTGAGAGCGCCATATGCCGTGCAGACTCTGAATCCACCAGCAGCTCAGATAGATGAAGACAAAGCACCTTAGGAAAGTGTATTTGTCCCAGCTGCTGTTTTAGGTGGATGTGGGTGAAAATAGGGCAAAGCTGTATGGGGCACATGCAGGAAACTTGAAGATCATAGAGCCTGTAGATGAAAATGTTCATGCACATACTTCAAACAGGCATGCTGCAGGTGACAGGTCGTAGAGAACACTTACACAGCATGTAAGGGTCAGTAAGGGTCAAGTAGGTGAGATGCAGTCATAATCCTCCCTAAAACCTTCAGACTGCACGAGGAGCCCATTAGTGCTGTTCACGTGATGACGGCGCTCCTTGTGTGCAGCCTGACTGGTAGAAATGAGCAAATTACACAGAGTGTATGTTGTGTGGACTTCCTACAGGCACTTACACATCACGTGCACACTGCATGTGTGCAGCATTTGTGCGCGGTCAGTAAAGAGCCAGTACTCACACCTTACTAACGACTAGAGTGTGACATCAGGACACCATACGACAGCATCACCCAATTGTCATTGGAGTGTGTCGTTTCATTATCCTTATGAATACGTCACAAAACACTTACCACACGCACAACAATGGTATGATCCAGTTCCATAAGGCCCCTTAAAGTGGCCGTACGAGCCTCCATCCTAAGCCTCCTGCTTAGGATGCAGCCGCTCCTCTCTACGACCCTCCACGACCAGGTCAACCCCTCCATCCCTGCATGGGATGAATGCAAAAAGCACAAGACTGTACTCAAACCCCTCCCGCCTTCACTGGCATTTCAGGAGAGAACCCAAAGGGAAGTCAAGGCGAGCTGTGTGGAACAAAGCCTGCTGTTTTGGAGCTGCTGCTGTTCACGACTCTGACCAGGATGGAAAAAAACAAGAGGAGCATCAGCTCGTCCCACTGATCAAACAGAAAGAAGCTCCTGAATGCGACCCCCTTTACCCAGTTTTTCTTTTCCAAACACATGGAGGTTTCCTCCTTTAGGTTGTCAGACCTGGACTAGACCTGAGCGAGATCCTTCAACTCCAAACGGCCCAAAACGAGACTCTGGTCCTAAAAAAGGTCGACAATGATCCTTCAGTAATGCTAAAACCATTCATATTTTGATAAAGCTCATTGAGCCAGCAGGAACGCTGATGTCCATGTGTTGGTCTTCAGCATTTCGGTCAGATCTCACCCGGCTCCAAAAAGCATGCGGCTGTTTTCCTGCAGCGTTTCTGTCAGATCTGTGCTAGAAATGTCCCCCAGAACAGAGGAGGACGATGGAGGCGTGTTTGGAGACAGATCCTGTCTGATTGTGGGCGCGCTCCTGTTTGATGCGCCGCCGTTGGAGCGACTTCTGCGCCGTGCCTGCGCCCACGCAGCTCCGCCGTGCGTCTCTCAGCCTGGGCTTGGCCTCACAGGCCTTTCAGAGCCTGAAAGCTGCTGCAGCATCAACAGAAGCTGCCTTTAAAACCCCTCAGGGCCGCGTTCTGTCACCTCTGCACCCCCACAGCACTGGTGCATGCTGGGGGCTTTTCACCTCCACCTTTCATCTCTTCTTTCTGTTTCTTTTGTTTTGTAATCACCTTTTTGTTGCCTAAACCTTTTTCCAGCCTCTGTCTTTGACTTGTTTTTCTTTTTTTTTGCCTTCTTTTGATCTTATCTTCATCTTTACTTTGTTTTTCTGATTCCCTCTCTCTTCAAGACTTTCATGTGTCAGTTTCTCCTCTTCCTTCCCACTCAGCTCCTCTCCTTTTTTCCTCCTGTCTCAGCACCTTTCATCGCTCTCAGAACAAACAGCGCATACATCAGCCTCAGTAATTAACTCATAAATCATACTGGGGAAGTGTGAGTGTCTGGCAGAGCGGCTCCTGAGCCCAGCGCCTCTAACTGTTGTGATTTTAAAACCACAGCGCTCTGCAGGGTCGCTCCTTCAGACGGACGTCAGTCTTTCAAGCCTTTGCTGCTGCTACAGATTTAGAAGAGTAGGATCATTTTTTTATGAT
Organism: Oryzias woworae; assembly: GCA_016861445.1. Taxonomy (NCBI): domain Eukaryota; kingdom Metazoa; phylum Chordata; class Actinopteri; order Beloniformes; family Adrianichthyidae; genus Oryzias; species Oryzias woworae. The sequence continues at coordinate 1,028,919 of BOLG01000333.1, read as the reverse complement.
CTGTAAGATCCTCTGCGGTGACGTGAACAAACAAGTCCTCGAGATAGAAGACATTTCCTTCTGCGGCGCTGCCTTTATTCCTCAGTGTCTGACGCACACATCCTCTTTTACTGAAATCACTTAGAATCTATAAAGATAACGTACACATTTCTTTGAAAAATGTCTGCGTTAGAAACACACTCTGTGTCCTTATTCAATACTGATTTCTGAGGACACGAGTTTTTGGATCAGGTCTAAACTTTTTTCTAACCTGTCATACATTTAAATTCATAGAGCACTTTTACTGTTTTACATAAAAAGAAATAAATACTTATTATAAATAATAGTAAAAGTAATCACACATACACGTTGTAAAACAGGGACAACAGTTCATAAAATCAAAACAAGGAAAGTTATGTTATTGGTGTTTTTAACATGTTTTTCTAGCATTTCATGATGATGGAGGATGTATAAATGAAATAATTTAAGCCTGAGGAATAACATGCTTTTTGAAAAAGCTTTCAGCTGTGATGTAGAAACTGCACGTCTGGGTCACAAGATCTTTGTCTAGCAGACAAACAGACTCGTGTACGTCTTTGTTTTCCTCATCTGAGCTGGAATCTGGATCAAAACAGTATGGCTGGACAGTTTGATGCACCTGTGACGTTAGGTTAGGGGTGTAAGGGGCTGTAAGCTAGCGGGAGAGAGTGTAAACAAAGGGATGATGGGAAATAAACAGAGACCAACTTGTGTGCCAACAGTCCCGCTCAAAACTCAGAGGTGAATTTCTGAATAACTCTTGCTGCACAGCAGAAACTATGTCCTAAAAGACAACAGTTTTTTTTATTTTTGCTAAAAACAGCATCATCATAATTAAAATCTTACGGGGAGTGCTTTGGAAATAGATCTTAAGATAATTGGAGTGGGACTCACATCCTCACACAGGCCACATACCATTGCCTGTTCCACAGGCGATGGTATGTGGCCTCGCTGTGGGTTTTGGTTCTGACCTTGGGGACCAACAGTGAACCTGCACCTGAGGACTGAGAGCTCTGGGAAGGTCACACACTAAAAGCAGTACTGTTAAAAAAAAAAGGTCCAGTTACATGAAGACTGCTAAAATAACCTTATAATGGATCTTAAAGCTGACAGGGAGCCAGATTTCCAAACTGGAATGGTGTTCCTTCTTTCAGATCTAGTTAGGAGGCGGGTTTCTGAGTTTTGCACAAGCTGCAGCCGGGTAATGGTATTAATGGCAAGGAATCTGGTTCTGGACCGGGCCAAAAACAGATGATTTTGTTTCCCAGCTGCTTTGACCCAAACATTTTTCTCCCGTCTGTTCTGCTGCATGACCTGATTTCAACAACCTTTAGATGACTTTAGTTCATGATAAGAACCCAAACCACCACCTGTCCACCTCTGTGCCTAAACATTATTCAGGTTTTTTTCTGCTGACAGCCAGAAATCATGTCTGCATGTAAACCTCATCGTAGTGAAGCAGTTTGGTCACACCTCATCGAATACACTTACTTATTAAAACAACGTTTGGATCTCTTTGCCGTAGCAACCAGACAATGGGAGGGTGGACTTTTTAAATGTTTATCGCTTTGTTTTAGGGTTTTGGGTTTGGGTTTGAAATCGTTGTGGGAGGTGGTGGTTGTGGTGCTCAGCTATTAGCTCTGAATTTCATTTGGTAATTACAAATTAATGATCCTCATTTCAGTGGGAGTCCAGAGCCTTGATCCTCATACTGTAGCTCAGTCAGTCCTGGGGGTTGAACCCAGGGAGCAGCTTGGGGCTCGTTAAAATCTGATTAAAGATCCCTGACTGAAGAATCAGGGCTCATTAAAGATGCTTTCTTTGTTGTCCTGAAAAAGTAAGGATTGCAGGCGCTCTTACAGGATGACAAACTAAAGTTGAATAAATAAAACGTAGCTTCATGTGCAGGCTTTTGTTTGATCCAAATATTCACATTTTCAGGACTGTTGAGGAGGATTTTTGCCAAAAAATCCGATTTTTCAAAGGATCCCTTTGGGATGAAAGGAACAAAGTTGAGCTGGGCGAGACAGCCAAAAAATAATCTCAGCTTTTTTCACACCAAATTTGATTTTTACTCTCTGCTTTTACTGTCTTTAAAAAAAATACAAAGGACAGACTATATTTAACAAAGACTGTTTTAGTTTAATGTCTCCTTTGGAAATCTGCTCAAACACAAAGTTCAACTAAATACAAGCTGTTAACATGTTTTCAGCTACAGCTAGCTTAAGCGTCTCGTAAAGAGAAACTCTTCTTGTCTGTTCCAGATGTTGCAACAAATTTCTCGTACTCCCACTTTTGGCGGCTACGACCTTCTAGCAGGTTTTGCTGCGTGTGGTTTGATGCTCCAAGTTTGAAGTCACAACACCACTGGTCAACTTTTCATCTTTGACTCACCAGCCAAATTGGCCCGTAGATAAAGAAATCTACCAGTCAGGAACATTGTTTACCAGACAAATTACTATATTATTTTACAAAGAAAAACTATAGGTGTTAAAAACTATAGGTGTTATTTTAAAAAAGTGATGTTATGTTGAATGCACAGACGATGTCACAGCGAAACAAAAACATAAGATAAAAGCAACAGTTTTAAATGACTCAGATTTCAAATCAGTCTTTGTTCTCTGCTTTTGGCATTTCACACACTTATGAAGAGTTTAATTTTCTATCACAAATGAGTTGTTTCTTCTCTTTAGCACAGATAAAAAGCCACCCTGTACCCCTATGAGGAGAGCTGTCAGTCACCTTCAGTCTGAACCACTGACATATATAGAGAATGAAAATTATTGTATTTTCTTAAGAAAATGAAATAGCCCAAAATAATTTATAAATATTAAGAATGCATCTTTAATTTCATCTAACTAAACTCAAATGAAAACTTGCTGAGCAGAAAATGTTCTCTTTTCCGTATTCTGCCTCCAATTGATTCATTTCTCTCTGAAATCCTAACAAAAACAGCCTAAAAACCTGATGTTTTAGATTCTTGAGTCATTAAGATGCAGCGCGGGTGCAGTGGGGGCGTTTTTCAGCTCAACACCAGCTCTGTAATGTTAGATATTGTTGAGAACGTTTCATTCAAATGTCTGTTATTATATTTAGAACATACTGTTTTGATGACTGTCTGTTGTTTTTTGTCTTAAACTTCGCTCTGTAAAAATATTCTCTGACTTTAAACCGCTTTGTGGTTACAAACTGGCAACCAGCGTTACAGCTGGTTAGCATAGCATTGGTTGTAGCATGAAAGCATTGGTGGGTAACAACACCACTGTCTCCAAATAAACACTGTTTTATTAAACTGTGTTGCTGCTGTGAGTCCAGGCGGTTTATCCTCCATTTCTGTTCGGATGCCGTTAAAAACCGCCACGTCCATTAGCCTCCATCAGCTACACAGAGAAGTGTACCGGAGCTACCGGAGTTCTCTTTTACGTGTTGCGTGCGCTTGTAAATATTGTTTACCTCTGCTTGCTGCTGCTTTCTGTCTGCTTGTTGCAAGAGACAGACGGGCTGACTTCACGCCAAACAACTGAAGCTCGAGAAAGCAGAGAGCTGGGAAAAATAGTCTTTCATGCTAGTTAGCATTAGCCCAAATAAAAGTAAAAGTTTTTTCGTTCAGCCAGGGATTACCTTTTTTTTTAAAAAAGGAAAGGAAAGTATTATTACAGTTAATATGGCAAATGGTTCCCGAGTTGTGTCTGCCGATCACTGCTCTGGGTGAGCAGTGATCAGCTAACGAGACTTTAACATGAATTATGTACGACCACTAACATTTAGCCATGGAGGCGCTTAAAATACAGGAAACAAGCTTCAAGTGTCAAAATAAACTTCTGCTGTACTTTCAAATTAAAAATATAAAGAGAAATGCAAAAAATATGCATCCCACCAAGAACAGCATCGTTGCGCAATGAATGACAAAAGTTAGTTCCTGTGGTGGAGAAATAAAGTATACTTTACAACACTAATACTCTTTACACATCGCTGAGACTTTTCTCTGTGAATTTAAACTCTTTCCCTGCATTTTATTCATGTTTTAAAGGCTGGACAGAGATCATTCTGGTATAGATTTACATGTATGTTAAAAATATCCCATGCAGACACAAAATGTTCATCTTGAAGAGGAAATTCATTTAACACAATGTTGACCTTACAGTTTAATGGTTATTCTGGCCTGTTTCTAATGTCTTTTGGACTATTTCCTAAAGAACAAAGAAGAATGGTCATATTTATGTCTTACTGCAACACAGAAGCTGTCAGCAAACGAAGTTTTTAACTTTCTATTCAGATGTAGCAAAAAGGCTGTGCTGGTTTTTAAATGTGGAGGAATACTTTAACTGTTTGTCAGCATGTTTTTTTATATGAGTAAGTCACTCTGGGGGCTTTATCCAAAGGAAAACATTTACTGCTCAGTTCAACATTATGAGGAAAAACTTGAATGCCAAAGTTCAGGGTCGGGTCAGCTGTTGTTGGTATTAAGTTTATTTTTGTTTGTTCTTGATGAACATAAAAAATGTGGATTTTATTTTGAAATAGCGTCTGGCCAAATGGGACAAAAATTCAAATTGTTCCTTTCTGTGTTTTTACACATTGGAGCATTGAACTGTTTAGAAAAGCTGCGTGGATCATGGATTTTCCTAACGACCTCATTACTCAGCAGAAAGTATTCAAACAAATGTGGTAAATGTGGCGTGTGGAGGGGTGGCATGCCTGCAGCGGAACATTTTTACTCCTTTTTACTCCCTAAGACGAGGTTTGAGTTGTAAAACGTTTATGTTTGATCCCAGAATAAAAGTTGTTTAGTCAGCGTGAAGGGTCTTTTTCCTCTCTGTAAACTTACACTCGGCTGTTTCCTGTTGGCCAGCGTCCCTGGACTGGTTCCCCTCGGGCACTCGTTTAATTAAGGAGAGATTAATGAATCACGTTATAAAACAATAGCACTTTTAAAGCCAAGCGCAGGATTTGGCTGCAGCGTGTTCAGGATTCTCTGCCTTTAAACGTTGGCTAGAACAGAAGTAACTGTTTAGAGACGCACAAATCCGAACTTCACAATCGAGAGGAAACCGCCTGAGGTCAGACATGGACAGTTCATGTGTTCAGGGACAGGAAAAGCTCTGCAAACGGAACCAGGTGGAAAACACCCACCTGAAGAAACATCTGCGAGATAGAAGGATTCAGCAAAGATGACTACAGGATTTGTACATTTTGCAAAGTGTTTCTGAGAGGACGGTTCATCTCCATGTCCTTTCACCCTGTCTGTCATGTTTGGTGTGTTGACCCGCCTGCTGTCTCTGTCTTCTTGCATGAAAGGATGCTGCAGGGGCCTGAGAAGGGACTGAGCCTGCCCCCCCATCTTTGATCCTCATCCCTCACAGCTTCGCCCCCCCCATCATGAACCTGCTGTGCCGAGGGCGCCTGAAGCTGCTGGCGGCGTCCCTCACAGCCATCGTCCTGCTCACCTGGCTCTACCTGCTGGCTGGGAACCTGGAGAGTGAGTATGAGAACTTTCTTAAATGAAGACAGATTGAACCCAAATGACCTAGAACTGTGACGTAGGCCAGACCGCAGAGGCGGGAATGGTTTCAGCAGCGATGGTGGAAAACTTGATTAATGTTCTGGGTCTCTGAGGCGTGAACGGCATATGGATTTGTTGGATCGACACTTAAAGTGTTTTGTGATTCATCACTTGCACTGTTCCATGGATTTGTGGGTTATTCGCATTCAGATGTGAGCGCCGTTTCATGTCGTCTGAACATCTACAGCAGGAATAGCCATCTCCAGGCCTCGAGGGCCGCAGTGTCTGCATGAGTTCCAGATATCCAAGCCCCACTCATGACTGATTACCTGCTGCAGGTGTGTCCAGCATATTAGAACCTGACACAGCGTGGGATGTTGGAAAACATGCAGCAATGCCCTCGAGGCCTGGAGTTGCCCATCCCTGATCAACAGGATGTGCTGTGCATCAGAGTCTAGCAGCTCCAGATCCATTCAGGAATCCAATGCTTGGCCAGACTTTCTGTTCTGGGACAAAGCTTGGATTAGGAAGGATGTGTATTGTTTTGACATTCCATTTCATTGGTTAGTCTTAATATTAGTTTTTTTGTATAACAAAAATATTATATATATTTAAGGAACTCTTTTGGGTTTTGACGAATTTAGCAAACATTTGATAGTAGTAGACAGTGAATGATTGCATTTCCTCTAATCTCCATCCATCATACTGTCTTTGCTTTGCATCTGCAGCGGGAAGTTGACGCTGTGCTCTTCTTTCACCTTCATATACTCCTCATTAAACCAACGCAAGCAATGTCATGCTGTGAACGTTAGCAGCAGACAGCGAGTGTTGCTCTTGTACAGATTGCTGACTTCTTCTTCCTTCTGATAGCTGGCTCCCAGAATAGCAGGTTCAAGGATGACCAGGAAGTGGCTCATGATCTGGAGATTCCAGCAGAGCTCCTCCTCCTCCTAGTCTACATGTCAGCTCCTTCACACTCAAAAACAGCACAAATACATGAATGCATCCATCTAAAAATCCATCCAAAAGGCAAAGTAGAGCTACAGGGGTCCAAAGACAGTACCCCAGAGCAGAGCAGACCAGACTGCTTGGTTGCGGTGGCAGGTGACACTTCTGAAGCCTTGATCTCCACTGAGGCCAGAGGTGTGCTAAAAGGAGAGCTGACGCTGGTCCACAACGCTCACGAGGATCTAAACAATTCTTACGAAATTCAAACAAAGAGGTAGAGGTAGTTCAAAAATCCATGATCAAGACGCAATCCAGATTCTGAAAGTAAGCTTCATCTCTCAAAAAGACCCTTTTCTGCAGCTTTATGGGAATGCTCGAGCTGCTTCCTTTCAGTGTCAGTAGAGAACCTTTACTTTGTTGTTAAAGTGTTGTTAACAGCAGTAACAGAACACTAGCTCCGTGGTCCTTAAGCCTCCAGCCGTGGATTGGCGCCAGGCTGAGGGTTAACTAGTAATAAGCGTCACTGAATGAAAACATAGCTCACTTTATGTCTTTGTTATTTATTATCTGTTTCTGAGCAATGATTTACTTTGAAAAGCTGTCTCCACCACATCTCTGACTTCTTTGAATGCATGTCAAGGTGATCTCCTCAGTCACCTGCCTTACCTACATCTGTTTACCTTCTTAAAGCCACTGCTCTGGCAGGTAACACTTCATACATTACCACTAAAATATAACCCAGTGCTTGGTTAGTTGCAGTCTTGAACTAGTTTCTGTGTGTTTGTTATAGGTCTAGTTAGGAGACAGATCAAGAACTTTGCATTTACCAGAAATGTGAATTTATTCTGACAGGTTGTTCCCACAAACCAAACTAGCGACCAACCCTCTAATGTTACCAGGATTCTGCTGTTGAAGGCATATTTAAGGGAATGGACAGAATTATTTTCTGTTTTATTGTTCATCCAGTTAGTTTTTTCTGGACATTTAATACTTGTATGCCAATGATCCAGTCTTATCATTACCATTAGTGTCAACAATGTACACAGACCTGCAACCGTCCATTAGAACATTGAGTTCAGCATCCATAAAGGATGAGCAGCATCAAGCTTGTGTAACTCTGCCCTGGTATCTTTTTTAAAACATGTGAATGTCAGACGCATTTGACTGCATACTTCTGCTCCCACAACCCGAGCTTTAAAAACAAAGGTTTCAAGAACGAAACAGCAGAGAAAGCAGGTCTTCACCTCCATGAGAGGCGATGAACTTTCATCCTCCTGGAGTTCAGCTGCTAAACAAGGAAAGAAACAAACGAAAGCAACTGCAAGGACAGCAAGGCAGGAAAACATGGCAAAGGCAGAAACACAGTGACCACATGAAAAAAAGGTTTCAGAAATGCTTGGAGGAAGAGAAGAATAGAGGGAGAAAGATAAATCATAATAGCAAAGGAAAGAAAGATGAAGAGAAACGATGAGACAGTAGAGCTTCTTCTAAGCAGGAGGGGGCTTGTGCTGGAATATTTTCTGCAGATGATTAATCCTCATTCGCTGTTGTGCTCAGCATTCAGGGAGAATGGATGAGTGTGAGGGGGCATGAAGATCAGAGTTTCCGCACAGCAACCACATCTAGAAAAGCATGCTTCCTGTTAGCAGGGGGGGTGTTTGGATGTGTGCGCGCGTTTATAATCTGCTGGCAGATTTAAAAATTCAAAAGAAAACAGCATTTTTTTTGTCTGTCTTCTCTGCAGTCGCTCTGCTCTGACATTTCCGTCACGATGCTGCAGATCAGAGGCGCAATGGCGCCGCTCTGTCGTCAGCTGATCTGACATGAACCTCTGCAGGAACACAGAAACCCGCTCTGCTCTGCTGCAGGTCTCACCAGGAGGAAGAGCAGAAGGGGCTTTGTGTAGGTTTTTCAGACCTTAACAGTTAATAAATCTGCCGTATCACCAGTTGGCAAAAACATGCATATTAGCATGTATGAACTGCAGCAAGAGCCTAAACATGCTGTGATTATTAAGGGCTAAGAGGAGCATGATGCACGCCTGTCCTTCTGAAATAAAGAAAGCAAATCCAAATACTTCATCAAAGGATGCTGTTTCTGTGGAGAACCAGAGCCTCACTGGTGTGATGAGGCTCACCAAGCTCAACTCTGTGAAGAAAATCAGAGTGGGTCATGGAGGCTTTGGGTGGAGGCCTCCCCCAAACGCTGGCTCTGTTGGATGGAGGGAGAGAAAAAGGTGCTGAAAGACGAGAGGAAGTAGTGTGAGGAGCCAATTTTCAAGTGTGAGACTTGTAAGAACATTTTGCTCGTTGATTCTCGACATGTTTGTGCTGCAGTTGATAAAACACGCTGCTCCAAGTTTGCCAAGTGATGCTCCAGTGATGATGGCAGCTCAGATTTGCTGTCTGGGGTCAGGAGACTAAGAAGGCAGAGACTGTCAGCAGCTGATAGGAAACCATATATTCCAGACTTTGTGAAAAGACTTTTTGGAGTTTGTCTCTATTTTTGAATTTTTGCTGCTCATTAGAAAACTTTGCTGCTCTTCAGAAAAATATACAGACCTCTGCCATTAGATTTGACAGATGCTCAGGATTTCACATGAACATAGCAGTTCTGATCTGCTGTTTTCAGATGTTTTAAATAAAAAGATTATCACGTTTTCTTTGCGTTAGAATCATGTCCCGCCTCTCACATGTGTCGACGGATTTCTAAATTCTGTGTCAACGTCCACCTCCTTCCTCTCCAACACCTCTGTGGGAACATTACAGTCAGTCTAGATAGATGTTACAAGCTGGGCTGGGATCCTTGACAGACAGATCCTGCACACTTGCTGCTGTTGCTTTTGAAACAACATTTCTCTGGAATTTTGTCAGACAATGTTCTAAGTTCTATGAGTTCTCTGTTGTTTTACAGGAGCACGCACAGCTGTGACATGCTGGTGTAGCAGATGCTGCCGGCTGCAGCTGGTTTATACTCCATTTCCTTCACCAAACTTCTGACTGCAAAAACACAAACACAATGTGGACTTTGATTCCCGATGCACGCAATCACAATATGTTTAAAACATTTGATTTTCTCTGTCCTCCACCAAACCATCCATTTATCCCACCAACTATCCATTCAACCAAGCATCTATTTGTCCATCATTAAATCAACCCGCCATTCAACTATCTGTCCCTCCAACCTTCCACCCATCCATCCATCCATCCACCCACCCACCCACCCACCCATCCCTCCCTCCCTCCCTCCCTCCTTCCATCCATCCATCCATCCATCCCTCCCTCCATCCATCCATCCACCCACCCACTGATGAACCACCAAACAACCACCCATAAATCCACAATGCTGTACATCAATGCAACTAATCCTGCTACCAATCTGCCTAACCATCCATTAAAGCAATGATCTAACCAACCAACCTATCATCTGGCCATCCATCCATCAATGTTTGCATCCAACCATACTTATACACATTGACACACACCCAAACACAAACACACACTAGGAATTATGCTATTCTCTTTCCCCCAAGATTCAAGTAAAACCTTGATTTTGGGTCATGACTTTGTTTTGTGTGGGTTCAACACTTGGTTTGTGTATTTAAAAAAAAACAAACTGAAAAATACTTTGTTAAACTTGCTAATAAGCAGGTAAAACTAAAGAAAAACCTTCATTTAGTTTTTACTATGTCTGGTATAATATAATGAAACACTGTTTGACACTTTTAATGTAACAACATTAGTATACAGTCAGGACACAACGATTCACTTACCACATGACTCAGGTCAATGATATAACAAACGGTTTGGTTTTAAATTTAGAACTGTTGCAGCCCTAACAAATACATACAAACACACATACATACATAAATAACTATAGGGCATAGACAGACAGAATTTTACTGTTAGTCTCATCTTAAAAGGTATAGTTTATCATTGAAGATAAAGTTTTTGGGTATTAGTTTTGTTTTTGGTGTATTCTTTTTCTTATTTTTTATTTTTTGCTATTCAAGGAAAATGCTAGACTGTGTGATATTAATAAATATCATATCATTGTGCTGCTGATCTTGTGGTGACAGCGGTTTGTCCTGCGTTCATAAAACTACCACTCCAGATGTAACCTGGTTCAAAACTCATTATTGTTACTTTTTCAATATATATATTTGCATTTTATGAAGCATAAAGAATACATCATTTATAAATACATTTCTATGAACATTTTTTTAAAACCGACAAGAAAATATAAACTAAAGGGTTTTATAGATTTATTTGTGTTAACTATGTATTACTAAAAAACTTATGGTTATAAAATAAACATTCCAATGACGTTTTAAATCCAAAGAATTATCCGGATGTTTTAAATCCAAAGAATTATCCGGATGTTTTAAATCCAAAGAATTATCCGGATGTTTTAAATCCAAAGAATTATCCGGATGTTTTTACTCATATTTATAGTCATGTGTGTTCAGTAATTTAGCAGAAAAAAGATTCAATGAACTATGAAAGCGGGATTCCAACCCGGGGTTCTTTAGATAAGAAAAATTACAATGCATGTGGAGTAACCACAGTCACCATGAGAGCAGATGACCCATGAGCGCGTTTCTCACTTTATAAAGACAGCTGCCAACAAAATGCTGAGTGAAGGGCTCACTCTGGTTATCATGAAAGGATTTGTTCATTCATGGAGTTTTCATGGTTTTTAAACAGGAATCCTGTGTTTCTGTTGTAACAGCATGTTGGTTGTATGTCTGAACACTTCAAAATGAAAACGTCACATTATTTGATGTGTTTTAAGTAGCTCACATGCTAAACAAGTGGGGGAGCCTTGCTGTGTTTGCAAATGAGAGGGGGTGCAAACCTGGACACCGAACAATGAAACAGCAGCAGTTCAACAAAAACATACAAATGTTGGCTGTTAGCATGAGGCCATACCACCTACTCAGCAAGTTCACACATTTCATTGTGTTTGCGGTTTATGTGGCCCCCTCTGCTAACCCAGAGAGCGCATGGGAGATGCTGCTGTCCTGCACTAGAACCCTGCAGACACAGCACCCACAGGCCCTGTTTCTCACATCTGGGGACTTGAACCACGCTTCCCTCGCTGACATCTGTCCTGCTAACATTCACACAGTATGTCACCTGCCCCACAAGAGACAATAAAACACTGGACTAATTTTATGCAAATGCAAAGGAGGCATATTCATCTTCTCCCCTCCCCCCCATTCAGAGTTGACCACAACATTGTTCATCTGTGATCTTTGTACGAGCCCATTGAGCTAAGGCACCCTGCAGTGTCTCGTGTGGTGAAGAGGTGGACTCCTGAGAGCGAGAAAGCTCTACGAGACGACTTTGACACCACTGTATGGACAGAGCTCTGTGACCCACACGGGGAGGACATTAATGGCATGAGTGCATCACGGACTACATAAACTTCTGCTTTGAGAACACTGTGCCCTCTCAGACGGTGCAGTGTTTCTCAGACAACAAGCTGTGGATTAACCCTGACATAAAGGCCCTGCTGGAGGAGAAGAAGAGGGCTTTTAAGTCAGGGAACAAGGAGATGCTGAGGACAGCACAGAAGTAGAGAAGAAAGATCCGGAGGGCACAGGCTGCGTATGGAAGAAGAATGTTGAACCAGCTGCTGGAGCAAAACATTGCTGGAGTGTGGAGAAGCCTCAAATATATTTCTGGATTTAATTAAGACCTCAGACACAACCCAAACAGCTGCGTCCTGCAGACGTTCTCTGATGACTCTTCCAGTTTCGGACTCATCATGGACGATGATGTCGCAGATTACAGAGGATTAATGCCATACTTTGTGGACTGGTGTCAGCAGAACCATCTCCTCATCAACCTGGGAAAACCAAGGAGATGGTGATAGAGTTCTGCAGACGCTGCCCCACTGCGCCCCCACCAGTGAACATCCAGGGAAGGAACATTGAGAGAGTGGACTTATACAAGTACCTGTGTGTTCATCTGAACAATAAACTGGACTCACTACACGGAAGCACTGTACAGGAAGGGACAGAGCAGGCTCTACCTCCTGAGGAGACTGAGCTCCTTTGGACTGAGAGGGACTCCCTGCAGGACGGCCTGTCTGCTCGGCAGAGCAGCTTCAGTGACAGACTGATTCACCCTCACCGTGGGAAAGAAGGGTTCCATAGATCCTTCCTTCCAGCAGCTGTCAGACTGTACAACAAGCACCATTAACTTTGGACACATGTCACTAACAATAACCATGTGCAATACTGTGTTACCATGTAACCACTTGTTTTACATTCACTGCTATTTCTTTTTCTGTTTTTTATTCTATAAATGTTTCCTTATTCTTGATTTCCTGTCCTATTCTCCTGTACTTTTCGTTGCAATGTTGGAATTTCCCCACTGTGGGACAAATAAAGGATATCTTATCTTATCTTATCTTATCTTATCTTATCTTATCTTATCTTATCTTATCTTATCTTATCTTATCTTATCTTATCTTATCTTATCTTATCTTATCTTATCTTATCTTATCTTGTCTTGTCTTGTCTTGTCTTGTCTTGTCTTGTCTTGTCTTGTCTTGTCTTATCAAAACCCACGTTTGTGAATTATTAAGGATTGTATTACTGGTGGCAGGTGTTCAAAAAATGATTGAGATTTAATACAACTTTCTTTCCAACATAAATATGTGTGCTGGGCCTTTAGATAATTCAGTCAAACAAACTTTTTGCCTTTATTTTATTTTGATGAAGATAATAATGTAACAATCATTAGCTTCAACATTTGGTGGGGCTGCTGTTTTGGTGCTTTAACCCTCTCCCCCCTCTTCCTGTCCAGACGGTCGTTCCTTCCTGTTGGCGCCCTGTCTGGCTGACTCGCAGGCCGCTCAGGTCTTGGAGCGAGCCGTCCTGGAGGCACGGGTTCGAGAGGTGGAGGAGGAGAACCGTCAGATTCGACTGCAGCTCAGCCAATCGCAAGGAACGGCTGTCCAATTGGCAGAAGGAAACTATGGCAACCACCAATGGGGCGCGTCTGCAGACACGGTGCCAGAAGAAGGCGACAACACGGCAGAGGAGAAGAACAACCACACAGACTGTCCACGCCCCCCCACCATCCAGAAGTGTGAGGTCAGGAAGAAGCTCTGCTCACCTCAGTGTGTCTAAAGTGTCTGAATCCTGGTGGAACCACACGTTTCTGGATTTGGGTTTTGCCACTTCCTGTCCCTCCAAACCTTGAATCTTGTTCAGGTTATTTTGGTGTCTTTTGAAGACAGAAAGCATTTGGGGTGAAGCTTTGATAGAAGTTTCCTGCTGGTTGAATGGTGTCTGGACTTGCTTTGCTTTTCCTTCACAAGCTTATGTCTGTTTTTGTTATTTTGTTTTCAGGTCAGTCAAATATTTCACAAAAAGAAACATCTAAGTCTGAGTGATGCTAATGTCCTGCAGTTTTTACACTGTTGTTCCTCAGACAGAGTCAGAAGATGTGAGATAAAGACTTGAGCAGTGGTGGAGGGAAAGAGGGTTTCCTTGTAGTTTCTCTTGTTAGTATCAGGATTCAGGCTGTGGTACCCTCCTTGGTTGGTCAGAATTGAATAAAAGGATGATGACGGTCACAGGGCTGGAAGAGGTAGATGAGAAACGAGTCACCTTAAATCCTACCGCTTGGGCTGCTCCATGTGTGCCATCTTTGAGCTTTTTAAAGATGGTTCTTGCTGCAGAGCTGCTGAGGTCCTCCTTGTCTGTGTGGAGCAGATGAGCTCCCTGTCTTTGTTCCAAAAGCAGAAGTACAGGAAGTTAGAACATTAGAAACTGTGATGAAGCTCATGGTGACCTCAGCTCTTGTGTCTCTGCAGCTCATCCATGTCGCGTGCGTTTGTGCCGGTCACAACGCCAGCAGAGACGTGGTCACGCTGGTCAAGTCGGTCCTCTTCCACAGGTAAAGGTGTCCACACTCTTCACCTTCCTCTTTCTGCCTCATATTTTTTATCTAATCTGACACAGCTTTCCATATATTTGGGTCATTGATTGGATTAAAATATTATATCATAACCCAAATGCATCAGCCAGAAACAACAAACAGACTTCTGACAGATTTTTTCTTGGTAGAGGGACCAGACAGGGTTGTCCACTCTCCCCCTCTCTTTTTGCTATATTTATTGAACCTTTGGCTGCAACAATAAGACAACGTGAGAGCATTAAAGGAATTACAACAAAATACAGTAATCATAAAATTAGTCTTTATGCTGATGACATATTACTTTTTCTAAACAATTCACATTCCATTAGTGAAACAACAGCAATTTTTAATGAATTCTCCTCTATCTCAGATTACTCAATTAACTGGAACAAATCCGTTTTATTGTCACTGAATGGTAATGCCGAACAAATGACCTCAATCCCAGTCAAATCAGGCAATATCAAATATCTAGGCATTTATTTCTCCCCGAAACTATCAGAACTGGTGCAACTAAACTACACCCCATTACTGAAAAGTATACAGGATGATCTAACCCGCTGGGTCAACCTGCCTCTGTCACTCATGTGTAAGATAGCCACAGTAAAAATGAACATTTTACCCAAAGTTAATTATCTGTTCTCAATGATCCCCACACAACCACCACTAAAATGGTTCAAAACATTAGATTCAGCCATATCCAGCTTCTTATGGAACAATAAACCTGCAAGAATTAGTCTAAAAACTTTAAAATCTAGAAAAAGCTGTGGAGGCTTAGAATTACCTAACTTCCATAACTACTTTCTTGCCAACAGACTGCAGTACATCTTAAGATGTTTAAAAAACAACCCAGAAACCAACCCATGGATGGATCTGGAACAGGCATTTTGTGGAAAGATTAACTTGTCAGATCTACCGTTTATAAGCCCAACAATAAAAAAACATGACTGCTACCAAAGTAGTAATATAAGTACTACTTTAACAGCCTGGTGGGATTTTCTCAAAATGTCAAACTCTTCACTCTTACCATGCAGAATGACACCCATCTGGAACAATCCAGACATCCTGATAAATAAAAAAAATGTTGCACTTCCTACTCGAGCACTTAATTATCGACAGAAGATTCATAACACACCAAGAACTACAAGAAAAACATGGAATAAATAAATTCTTGGAATATCAGCAACTTAAACTGTAGATTTACAACTCTACCTTCCCTTTCCATTAGTCATCCTCTAACATCTATAATCCACCGTGTCCCCCCCCCCCCCCCTTTTTTTTTCCGTCCGGTCCAACAAAAAGAACACAAACAATTAATATTAATAAAGTTTTGTTTAAATTACAAAAGGGGCTTATACCAACATACATTTTGTGTTCCCAATGATTTATAACCCCGATTGTAAGAGTAAAATCTGTTTAATGCAAGAGGCTCTCAGCTCAAATCTGTTTGCTCAGCTGTTGGACAGGTCAAGTAAAAAAAAAAAAAAAAAAAATCTGAGACAGCTCTGCAGGTTCTTGAACGTGAAAGAAAAGTCTCTTCCTAATCTCTCTGAAGACTCCGAGCTGATCAGCTTTGACAGAGAACGGGTTCTTCACTTTAATGCTGCTCAGACAGTTTTGTGGAATTATGGTTTAGTGCACATGTTGACTCTAGTGAAAAAAACTTCTCCCTTCCTTCAAATGGGCTCTTTTCTTTGGGTCAAATCATTTGTATTTTCCTCACAAAAAGCTCCATGAATGTCTGAACCTGAGTCTTTTTCTCTGCATTTTCAGGAGAAATCCCCTCCATTTTCACTTCATCACCGACACAGTGGCCAACCGCATTCTGAGCTCTCTGTTCCGGTCCTGGATGGTCCCGTCCGTGCAGGTCAGCTTTTATGATGCAGATCAGCTGAAGGTGAGTTTTTCTGTCTGAGCTGATCATTTTTCCGGCTGGTAAACACACTCATGTTTCATTTGGGAGCATCAAAGCAGACAAGTTGTCGGATCGGGATGTAGTTTCAGCACCAAGAGCCTCAGTTCAGCATCAGTTTCACACCAGTCTGTAAAATCTTCAGCTCCATCTTTGCAGACATCTGATGGTCCAGTCTGTTATCTGCATGCCTTCCTGCTGTGTCATTTTGAGGAAAGGAGCATCATCCTGGTTTCATCCAAAAGCCAAAGATCCAAACTGTGACTAAACCCCCACATGTTTTCTGTGATGTGTTTCATCTCATCTGTTATTTTCAGGAAACACTCACATGTGAACATCAGGTCGATTCATAAAACACAGGACGACTGATGCTAAGGAGCATCAGTTGTTTGTTGTCTTTTTTCCAGAAAAGACAGAACTTTGATTTGAGATGTTTCAGAATTCCAGCTAAGTTACCTCAGAGGCTGTCAGATCAGGTAACGACACACTAAAACCAGAGAACGTGACTTTCACTTTCTCCCTGGTGTTTGTTTGAAGCCTAGACTGAGGTGGAGCCAGCAAACTTCATTGTATAATCTTTAGGTGCTGTGTTCCCTCAACACTCAAACTTCATGACAGATACAAAAATTGGCCTCAGTCTATTGGTCCAGTTTTTTGCACTTCTGTGGTTAACTCCATTATCTAATATTTTCATACTTATTCGTTTCTTTTTTTAGGATTTTGGATGAAAAGTTGGACTTAAATGTGGGCGTGATTGTTTAATTGACTTGTGTCCATCCATCCTAAGCTCTGAAGTGTGTGTGTCCTAATGAGCAGATGCACTGGATTTTTTGTTGTTGTTGTTAAAAGAAGCTGTTCAATGACATCGTCCACCTATTTTCAATACCCACTAATTCAATTTCAGGTTCACATGTTGCTGGAGCCTATCCCAGCCACTGTCTGACAAAGGTGGGGTTCACCCTGGTCTGTCCACCAGTCCATCACTAATGAACACAGAAAAATTCAGCCACATACAGACCTTGGGGCAATTTAGAATCAACAGTTGACCTATGAAAGCTGTTCTTGGAATGTGTGAAGAAAATGGATTATTCAAAGAAAACCCACAGATGAACGAGCAGAAGATCTAAACTCCACACAGTAAGCTCCCAGCCGGGGTTGGAACCAGGGCCTGACCACTACATCACTGTATAGCCCTGAAGGACATTTGATCCTGTCAAAAAATGTTGCCTACAAAGGTCTGAGAAACATGCTGTCAAATGAGCTCAAATCAATGACAGTCTTATATCTGCACTGCATGAGCGAAAACACCTCAGTGGCCTAGTGGTAAGTGTTCTCCCCAGTGCGTTCAAGACCGCATTTGGGTCATTTTTCTTATTTCATATTTCTTTTTTTTTGCACTGAATCAAGGCTACATTGGGGTGGGGTGGGGGTTAAAACCCCCATATTGCTGTGACAGCAGGTGTGACATAACCACAGGTTGACAAAATATGGCGGTCACTGTCCATTTGTCCATCCATCCATCTTCTCTAAGTGAGCGCCAAGCCACCTTACGGAAGAAGCTCATTTGTCAAACCAGCATAGGGACCTTGTTCTTTCGTTCATGACCCAGAGCTCATGACCATAGGAGAGTATTGGAATGAAGATCGACCGGTAATTTGAGAGCTTTGCTTTCTGGCTTAGCTCTCTCTTCACCACAACAGACCGGTACAGCGACCGCATAACGGTGGACGCTGCACCAATCGACCTGTCGATCTCACGCTCCAATCTTCCCTCAGTCGTGAACAAGACCCCAAAATACTTAAACTTCTCTACTTGGGGAAGGAGCACTCCACCCACCAAGAGAGAACAAACCACCTTCCCCTGGTTGAGAACCATGGCCTCAGACTTAGCGGTGCTGACCCTCATCCCAGCCGCGTCACACTTGGCTGCAAATCGTTCCAGTCCATGCTGGAGGTCCTGGCTCAATGAAGCCAACAGGACAACATCATCTACAAAGAGCAGAGAGGAAATCCTGTGGTTTCCAAACCAGACCCCCTCCAGACCCTGGCTGCACCTAGAAATTCTGTCCATAGAGACTATGAACAGAACCGGTGATGAAGGGCAGCCCTGCCAGAGTCCAGCATGCACCGGGAACAGGTCTGACTTACTGCCAGCTATGTGAACGGAGCTCCTGTCAAGCAGTCACTGTCAATTTGCACAGATAGTTTTGCTGAAACGGAAGGTCTCAGATACCAACCCGTTCCAAGCAAACAGCAGATGCTTTTATCCTCACTCTGTTTTAGCCTATTATGATTCATGCTTTCATGCTGTTATTATTTGCGTGAGATTCATAAATCATGACCTGTAATTAATTATTAAAATGTTGATTAACCTAATAATTGATATGAAAAGCCTTGTCTTCATTTAAATCAATGACATTGTATGCATCAGAAGACCAAAAAATTACAACTAAAAAAGTGTCTTTATGAACTTTTCCAATTATAATAGACCCAATTATAACAGACGTCCAAGCTTTACTTTAACTCCACTAAAGAGGAATATTTTCAATCTTTAGCAATTAAGGGGAAAAAACAAGAACAAAACAACTGGTTAAGAGTAATCTATTTTATCACATACTAACAAAGCGAGCTCTTTTCTGAGCAATCCAAAAACATTGACCAAAAACTGCTTATTATTACCATAATACATGTTGACAGTCAGTTTACTGTATGATGCATTAATTGATGATAACAACGACCTCGTCAGGCATTATCCCTTACCAGAAAGAGGCAGCTGGGCTGCTGAGAATGTACTCTAGTGCGTTTTAGTAGTACACTAGTGTGTTTTAGTAGTACATCAGTGTGTAATAGTAGTACACTAGTGCGTAATAGTAGTACACTCGTGTGTAATAGTAGTACACTCGTGTGTAATAGTAGTACACTAGTGCGTAATCATAGTACAATAGTGTGTTTTAGTAGTACACTAGTGTGTAATAGTAGTACACTATTGCGTAATCGTAGTACAATAGCGTGTTTTAGTAGTACACTAGTGTGTAATAGTAGTACACTAGTGTGTAATAGTAGTACACTAGTGTGTAATAGTAGTACACTAGTGTGTAATAGTAGTGCATAATAGTAGTACACTAGTGTGTAATAGTAGTACACTAGTGCGTAATAGTAGTACACTAGTGTGTAATAGTAGTACACTAGTGCGTGTAGTACACTATTACGTAATAATAGCAAACTAGTGTGTTTAGTAGTACATTAGTCTGTAATAGTAGTACACTAGTGCGTAATAGTAGTACACTAATGTGTAATAGTAGTACACTAGTGTGTTTTAGTAGTACATTAGTGTGTAATAGTAGTACACTAGTGCGTAATAGTAGTACACTAATGTGTAATAGTAGTACACTAGTGTGTTTTAGTAGTACACTAGTGTGTAATAGTAGTACACTAGTGCGTACTAGTAGTACATTAGTGCGTAATCGTAGTACAATAGTGTGTTTTAGTAGTACACTAGTGTGTAATAGTAGTACACTAGTGTGTAATAGTAGTGCACTAGTGTGTAATAGTAGTGCATAATAGTAGTACACTAGTGTGTAATAGTAGTACACTAGTGCGTAATAGTAGTACACTAGTGTGTAATAGTAGTATACTACTGTGTAATAGTAGTACACTAGTGTGTAATAGTAGTACACTAGTGTGTAATAGTAGTACACTAGTACGTAATAGTAGTACACTAGTGTGTAATAGTAGTATACTACTGTGTAATAGTAGTACACTAGTGTGTAATAGTAGTACACTAGTGCGTAATAGTAGTACACTAGTGTGTAATAGTAGTACACTAGTGCGTAATAGTAGTACACTAGTGTGTAATAGTAGTACACTAGTGTGTAATAGTAGTACACTAGTGCGTAATAGTAGTACACTAGAGCGTAATAGTAGTACACTACTGTGTAATAGTAGTACACTAGTGCGTAATAATAGTACACTAGTGCGTAATAGTAGTACACTATTACGTAGTAATAGCAAACTAGTGCGTTTCAGTAGTACACTAGTGCGTAAAAGTACTACACTACTGTGTAGTAGTAATACACTAGTGTGTAATAGTAGTACACTACTGTGTTATAGTAGTACACTAGTGCGTAATAGTAGTACAATATTACGTAATAATAGCAAACTAGTGCGTTTTAGTAGTACACTAGTGCGTAATAGTAGTACACTAGTGCGTAATAGTAGTACACTATTACGTAGTAATAGCAAACTAGTGCGTTTCAGTAGTACACTAGTGCGTAAAAGTACTACACTACTGTGTAGTAGTAATACACTAGTGTGTAATAGTAGTACACTACTGTGTTATAGTAGTACACTAGTGCGTAATAGTAGTACAATATTACGTAATAATAGCAAACTAGTGCGTTTTAGTAGTACACTAGTGCGTAATAGTAGTACACTACCGTGTAATAGTAGTACACTAGTGCTTAATAGTAGTACAGTAGTGTGTAATAGTAGTACACTAGTGCATAATAACAGTTTGCGTAATAGGACGCACTAGTGATGCATTAATTGATGATAACAAAGACCTCGTCAGGCTTTACCAGTAAGAGGCAGCTGAGCCGTGCCTTGCCTCCCTTTGTGGCTTTGTTTTGGGCTTTTTCTGTTAAGAATCAGAAAGTTGCACATTGACAACATCACAGCAGTGATGCGGCGCGTGACGCGTCCAGTGACACTTTGACCTGCGCTCGGAGTGATTCATAAATGTGATTCCGACTGTGACTCTTCAGGACTTTCACAGGAATACTGAAACCTGCTGAGCTACTGCTTCACTCAGATGCAAGCTAAATAAAAGCATCCAACGTTAACACCAGCTCTGAGCTGGTGGCTGTTCTCTCTGAGTGACTGCAAACTGAAGAAAATGAATCTGTTTGGATTTGCACCTCTATCCTTTTTTTGACACCACCAACACCCCCACGCTGTCTTTGTACTGAACAATGAGTCCTTTGTGCCGTCAGACATTTCGACCTGCAACCTCTTTTTCACCTTCCATTAACTGGCATTAAAATGGAGAAAAACACAGGCGCCTCTAAGCCGATTATGTTTGGAGATGAGGCTCAGATCCAATTACTTAGAATTAAGGAAATTAATTAAAAGACTGTTTGCAGACTCTGAAATAACGTCTGTGCTTCAATGTACTGAATGTGGTTTGCTGCTCACTATCATATGGTTTAGAGCAGAGATGGTTTTAAGTGGTCCACGCCATGCTTCCCTCTGTTCCAGTCCGAGGTGTCGTGGATTCCTAACAAGCATTACTCAGGTATTTACGGCTTGATGAAGCTGACGCTGACCAAAGCCCTGCCGCCTGACCTGAACAAAGTCATCGTCCTGGACACAGACATCACTTTTGCCACTGACATCGCTGAGCTCTGGGGTATCTTCAGGAAGTTCACTGGTGAGAGCCTCCCTCGTGAACCTTTGAATCCTGAATGAATGAATCCTTTAGATCCAAATCAAAAACAGATTCAGTGTTTTGTTCTAGACTTCTAATCACTTTTTCCGTTGTTAATTCATTTGATGTATTTTGGTATTATTAGTTTATAAATATGTGTCACCTACAGATACAAAGAATTCCATTCAAAATGGTAGAGTTAAAGTTTGACTTTAAAAACATTTTTCATAAGTGGATAAAGCACACATACCTGAAATAACAGCTACTTTTTGAAAATTAGGTCAAAGAAATGGCCATTATCAGAGCAAACTGTACAACAAAACGCTATTACTTTAACAGAAGAAAACTTCTGGATGAATATTGGTCAGCACAGCTTGTCAAATTAACATTTACTGTTAACATATCTTAAAATGAGTCCTCTTCACAGGTGCTGTCTTCAGGTGTCTCTGCAGATGTTTATGTCTGTTAAAATCTGTGACTGCAGGTCTTTGTGTCTGCAGGTGTTTGTCTGCAGTTGACTGTGTCTGCAGTTGACTGTGTCTGCAGTTGTCTGTGTCTGCAGTTGACTGTGTCTGCAGGTGTTTGTATCTTTAAGTGTTTTTTTTTTCACGGTGTCTGTTTCTTCAGTCATTTATGTCTGCGGGTGTTTGTGTTTGCAGGTGTCTGTGTCTGCAGGTGTTTGTGTCTGCGGGTGTCCATGTCTACGGGTGTCTGTGTCTGCAGTTGTCTGTGTCTGCAGTTGACTGTGTCTGCAGGTGTCTGTGTCTGCAGTTGTCTGTGTCTGCAGTTGACTGTGTCTGCAGTTGACTGTGTCTGCAGGTGTCTGTATCTGCAAGTGTTTGTGTCTGCAGGTGTCTGTGTCTGCAGTTGTCTGTGTCTGCAGGTGTTTGTGTCTGCAGGTGTTTGTGTCTGCAGGTGTTTTTTTCAGAGGTGTCTGTGTCTTCAGTCAGTTATGTCTGCGGGTGTCTGTGTCTGCAGTTGTCTGTGTCTGCAGTTGACTGTGTCTGCAGGTGTCGCTGTCTGCAGGTGTTTGTGTCTGCAGGAGTCTGTGTCTTCAGTCATTTATGTCTGCGGGTGTTTATGTCTGCAGGTGTCTGTGTCTGCAGGTGTCTGTGTCTTCAGTCATTTATGTCTGCAGGTGTTTGTGTCTGCAGGTGTCTGTGTCTGCGGGTGTCCGTGTCTATGGGTGTCTGTGTCTGCAGTTGTCTGTGTCTGCAGGTGTTTGTGTCTGCAGGTGTCTGTGTCTGCAGGTGTCTGTGTCTGCAGGTGTTTGTGTCTGCAGGTGTCTGTGTCTGCGGGTGTCTGTGTCTGCGGTTGTCTGTGTCTGCGGTTGACTGTGTCTGCAGGTGTCTGTGTCTGCAGGTGTTTGTGTCTGCAGGTGTCTGTGTCTGCAGGTGTTTGTATCTTTAAGTGTTTTTTTTTTCACGGTGTCTGTTCTTCAGTCATTTATGTCTGCGGGTGTTTGTGTTTGCAGGTGTCTGTGTCTGCAGGTGTTTGTGTCTGCGGGTGTCCATGTCTACGGGTGTCTGTGTCTGCAGTTGTCTGTGTCTGCAGTTGACTGTGTCTGCAGTTGACTGTGTCTGCAGGTGTCTGTGTCTGCAGTTGTCTGTGTCTGCAGTTGACTGTGTCTGCAGGTGTCTGCAGGTGTCTGTATCTGCAGGTGTTTGTGTCTGCAGGTGTCTGTGTCTGCAGTTGTCTGTGTCTGCAGGTGTTTGTGTCTGCAGGTGTTTGTGTCTGCAGGTGTTTTTTTCAGAGGTGTCTGTGTCTTCATTCAGTTATGTCTGCGGGTGTCTGTGTCTGCAGTTGTCTGTGTCTGCAGTTGACTGTGTCTGCAGGTGTCGCTGTCTGCAGGTGTTTGTGTCTGCAGGAGTCTGTGTCTTCAGTCATTTATGTCTGCGGGTGTTTATGTCTGCAGGTGTCTGTGTCTGCAGGTGTCTGTGTCTTCAGTCATTTATGTCTGCGGGTGTTTGTGTCTGCAGGTGTCTGTGTCTGCGGGTGTCCGTGTCTATGGGTGTCTGTGTCTGCAGTTGTCTGTGTCTGCAGGTGTTTGTGTCTGCAGGTGTTTGTGTCTGCAGGTGTTTTTTTCAGAGGTGTCTGTGTCTTCATTCAGTTATGTCTGCGGGTGTCTGTGTCTGCAGTTGTCTGTGTCTGCAGTTGACTGTGTCTGCAGGTGTCGCTGTCTGCAGGTGTTTGTGTCTGCAGGAGTCTGTGTCTTCAGTCATTTATGTCTGCGGGTGTTTATGTCTGCAGGTGTCTGTGTCTGCAGGTGTCTGTGTCTTCAGTCATTTATGTCTGCGGGTGTTTGTGTCTGCAGGTGTCTGTGTCTGCGGGTGTCCGTGTCTATGGGTGTCTGTGTCTGCAGTTGTCTGTGTCTGCAGGTGTTTGTGTCTGCAGGTGTCTGTGTCTGCGGGTGTCTGTGTCTGCGGTTGTCTGTGTCTGCGGTTGACTGTGTCTGCAGGTGTCTGTGTCTGCAGGTGTTTGTGTCTGCAGGTGTCTGTGTCTGCGGGTGTCTGTATCTGCAGTTGTCTGTGTCTGCGCGTGTCTGTGTCAGCTGGTGTCTGTGTCTGCATTTGTCTGTGTCTGCAGGTGTTTGTGTCTGCAGGTGTCTGTGTCTGCAGGTGTCTGTGTCTGCAGGTGTTTGTGTCTGCAGGTTTCTGTGTCTGCGGGTGTCTGTGTCTGCGGTTGTCTGTGTCTGCGGGTGTCTGTGTCTGCAGTTGTCTGTGTCTGCAGTTGACTGTGTCTGCAGGTGTCTGTGTCAGCAGGTGTTTGTGTCTGCAGGTGTCTGTGTCTGCGGGTGCCTGTATCTGCAGTTGTCTGTGTCTGCGCGTGTCTGTGTCAGCTGGTGTCTGTGTCTGCTGGTGTATGTGTCAGCTGGTGTCTGTGTCTGCTGGTGTCTGTGTCTGCTGGTGTCTGTGTCAGCAGTTGTCTGTGTCTGCAGGTGTTTGTGTCTGCGGGTGTGTGTGTCTGCAGTTGTCTGGTTCTGCAGCTGACTGTGTCTGCAGGTGTTTGTATCTTTAAGTGTTTTTTTTTCACAGGTGTCTGTGTATTCAGTCATTTATTTCTGCAGGTGTTTGTGTCTTCAGTCGTTTATGTCTGCGTGAGTCTGTGTCTACAGGTGTTTGTGTCTGCGGGAGTCTGTGTCTGCAGGTGTTTGTATCTGTACGTTTTTTTTTTCACAGGTGTCTGTGTCTTCAGTCATTTATGTCTGCAGGTGTTTGTGTCTGCAGGTGTCTGTGTCTGCAGGTGTTTGTGTCTGCGGGTGTCTGTGTCTACTGGTGTCTGTGTCTGCAGGTGTTTGTGTCCTCAGTCGTTTATGTGTGCGTGAGTCTGTGTCTGCAGGTAATTGTATCTGCGAGAGTCTGTGTCTGCAGGTGTTTGTATCTGTAAGGTTTTTTTTTTCACAGGTGTCTGTGTCTTCAGTCATTTTTGTCTGCGGGTGTTTGTGTCTGCAGGTGTCTGTGCTTGCAGGTGTTTGTGTCTGCAGGTGTCTGTGTCTGCAGGTGTTTGTGTCTGCGGGTGTCTGTGTCTGCAGTTGTCTGTGTCTGCAGGTGTCTGTGTCTGCAGTTGACTGTGTCTGCGGGTGTCTGTGTCTGCAGTTGTCTGTGTCTGCAGTTGACTGTGTCTGCAGGTGTCTGTGTCTGCAGTTGACTGTGTCTGCAGGTGTTTGTGTCTGCGGGTGTCTGTGTCTACTGGTGTCTGTGTCTGCAGGTGTTTGTGTCTTCAGTCGTTTATGTCTGCGTGAGTCTGTGTCTGCAGGTGTTTGTGTCTGCGAGAGTCTGTGTCTGCAGGTGTTTGTATCTGTAAGGTTTTTTTTTTCACAGGTGTCTGTGTCTTCAGTCATTTTTGTCTGCGGGTGTTTGTGTCTGCAGGTGTCTGTGTCTACGGGTGTCTTTGTCTGCAGTTGTCTGTGTCTGCAGTTGACTGTGTCTGCAGGTGTCTGTGTCTGCAGTTGACTGTGTCTGCAGTTGACTGTGTCTGCAGGTGTCTGTGCTTGCAGGTGTTTGTGTCTGCAGGTGTCTGTATCTGCGGGTGTCTGTGTCTGCGGGTGTCTGTGTCTGCAGTTGTCTGTGTCTGCGGGTGTCTGTGTCTGCAGGTGTCTGTGTCTGCAGTTGTCTGTGTCTGCAGGTGTTTGTGTCTGCGGGAGTCTGTGTCTGCAGGTGTTTGTATCTATAAGGTTTTTTTTTTACAGTTGTCTGTGTCTTCAGTCATTTATGTCTGCGGGTGTTTGTGTCTGCTGGTGTCTGTGTCTACGGGTGTCTGTGTCTGCAGTTGTCTGTGTCTGCAGTTGACTGTGTCTGCAGGTGTCTGTGTCTGCAGTTGACTGTGTCTGCAGGTGTCTGTGTCTGCAGGTGTTTGTGTCTGCAGGTGTCTGTGTCTGCGGGTGTCTGTGTCTGCGGGTGTCTGTGTCTGCAGTTGTCTGTGTCTGCGAGAGTCTGTGTCTGCAGTTGTCTGTGTCTGCAGTTGACAGTGTCTGCAGGTGTCTGTGTCTAAGGGTGTCTGTGTTTGCAGTTGTCTGTGTCTGCAGTTGTCTGTGTCTGCGGGTGTCTGTGTCTGCAGTTGTCTGTGTCTGCAGTTGTCTGTGTCTGCAGTTGACTGTGTCTGCAGTTGACTGTGTCTGCAGGTGTCTGTATCTGCAGGTGTTTGTGTCTGCAGGTGTCTGTGTCTGCGGGTGTCTGTGTCTGCAGTTGTCTGTGTCTGCGGGTGTCTGTGTCTGCAGGTGTCTATGTCTAAGGGTGTCTGTGTTTGCAGTTGTCTGTGTCTGCAGTTGTCTGTGTCAGCTGGTGTCTGTGTCTGCTGGTGTCTGTGTCTGCTGGGTGTCTGTGTCTGCTGGTGTCTGCGGGTGTCTGCGGGTGTCTGTGTCTGCAGTTGTCTGTGTCTGGCGGGTGTCTGTGTCTGCTGGTGTCTGTGTCTGCTGGTGTCTGTGTCTGCTGGTGTCTGTGTCTGCTGGTGTCTGTGTCTGCGGGTGTCTGTGTCTGCGGGTGTCTTTGTCTGCAGTTGTCTGTGTCTGCTGGTGTCTGTGTCTGCTGGTGTCTGTGTCTGCGGGTGTCTGTGTCTGCGGGTGTCTGTGTCTGCAGTTGACTGTGTCTGCAGGTGTCTGTGTCTAAGGGTGTCTGTGTTTGCAGTTGTCTGTGTCTGCGGGTGTCTGTGTCTGCAGTTGTCTGTGTCTGCGGGTGTCTGTGTCTGCAGGTGTTTGTGTCTGCGGGAGTCTGTGTCTGCGGGTGTCCGTTTCTGCGGGTGTCCGTGTCTGCGGGTGTCTGTGTCTGCGGGTGTCTGTGTCAGCTGGTGTTCTTGACAGTGATTATTGTCCTGATTTGCGGAGTCTTTAGGATAACCATCATTGTTATTTCTTGCTCATTTCTGCGTGTTTTTCAAATCTTTTAATGAGGTTACTGAAAGCGTTAGCTGCAGAAAATAAAATACTCCTGGACACATTTTCTTTCAGATAAGCAGGTGATTGGTCTGGTAGAGAACCAGAGCGACTGGTACCTGGGTAACCTTTGGAAGAACCACAAACCTTGGCCTGCACTTGGAAGAGGCTTTAACACAGGTAGAAGCTGATGAACTTGCTCTTCTTGCTGTTCCTGAAAACTCTGAAAGTGTTTAGAAGTGTTTACATCGTTGATCATTTCAGGTGTCATTCTTCTGTATCTGGAGCGGCTGCGGCGAATCAGTTGGGAGCAGATGTGGCGGCTGACAGCAGAAAGGGAGTTAATGAGCATGCTCAGTACATCGCTCGCTGATCAGGTCAGTAACATTCATAAAAAACAAAACCATTTGTTTAGAAGACCTTAGTTTCCCAACTTACTGTATGTTCCAAGTGGAACAAGCTCATCATTTCCTGATAAATGGGGCTTGAATAATCAGATTACATTTGCTCTCTGCTTCCATTACAACAGTCAGTCTGCTTTAATTTGCAGGGATCTAAGACTTTGTGGGTAATATTCTGACCTGAATTCTTCATGAAAATCCAGCGAAACGCCCCCACCTTGTATACAGTTGATAGCAATATGCTGTCATTTCATTTCTTCACCATCCACTCATTAATAAAAGAAGGACTTGTGGGCACTAAGGGGCAACCTTTTCAATCTCCCGTGAAACTGGTTTGAAACCAAAAGCAAACTACTGCTCTTCCCTATGTAACCACTAGAGGGTATTAATCATGTCAGTCAGTATTTGCTTTTATTCAAAATGGTGCATTTCAACAGCAGACTTTTATTTTATTTTTTTGGAAAGAAAAGAATTTAGAGAAATGCCTTTAATCATCTAACATTGGACATTTTACCAGCAACACACGCTCTTCGACATTCTCTAAGTCTTTATGCGATCAACTACAAACTTTTCTCTGCATTAGACTCAGCTGATGTACATTGTTTGCATAAACACTGCACGACTGTAAGATGTTGCATATCAGCACAAAACGGATTTTCTCCACTTCAGAATCCACTGGAATGACGTTAATTGCCTCAAGAGTAAAGTTAGAATGTCAACTCTGGAGCTCTAGTAGCTCTAGTAAGACAGGGTTAAAAGAGCATTACACATAGAAAAGGGTCATGTGACCGAAGACCTGGACCATCTCTCGTATTTAGTTTGCTGCAATCGCGTAGAAAAGACTTTGTTCATACCGGCATCAGCAACGCACGTTCAAGCGACCACTTCCAATGAAAAGTCCATGTAAACGTTTGTAAATGTGCCTTTTGGTTTTCCGCGTTCAAAAGTCTCATGTTTGTGTCACTTCCACCGTTTTTGGACTCTACTGACAAAAAGCGTAGTCATTGTATGTGCAGTGAAAGTCAAACCAGGTTGAACTTTGGCCAGTCAGGGACTTGGATTTGGTTTTCCCTTTTAATTCATGGAAGTGCCAACCATTTTAAAACTGATCATGAAGGGGAAATGGTTGATTAGGGTTTGTGTCCAGACAGGCTTATGACACCAAGTCTTTCACATATAGGAATAGAGCTGTGAAACAACAATCCTGAAGCAAGATTCACCAGATTTGAAGCACTTTGATAGTTTAGGGGGCAGACATGCACTATACACGCAGTCCAGAACCCGTGTACACGCGTCTCATGCCCGGTGTGAACGTTGTTTAAGAGTGTAGTCTGTGTTAGAGTGTTGCTTGTGGTTCAGTTTGCTTTGTGATTTTATGCTGATCTGTTTTGTGTTATTGACCCGACACATAACATGAGAGTATCTGAGCTCTGGAAAATCCACCAGAATCTTCTGTTCTAGTCGAGTCCTCGTGTTCTGGACCACCTCTGATCCCATTCACTTCATCATCTTCGCCTTCATCACTCAGAAGACCAGCAGCTCTTCTAATTCTAATGTGTGCGTCACCCTTCATGCAGGACATCTTCAATGCTTTCATAAAGCAGAACCCGGTCCTGGTCCACCGGCTGCCCTGCTTCTGGAATGTCCAGCTGTCGGACCACACCCGCTCTGAGCAGTGCTACACCGAGGTGTCTGACCTTAAGGTACGATCCAGAGTCGACCTGTGAGCGGCACTGACACACCTTCACACACACTTGGACACTCGTGCAGCCAGTTGGCTCCATGATGGCTGTATGCCAGGTCTGCCAGAGAAAACATGTAAACTGAAGTGGAACATTGGAATGACCTGAGTTCAGGAAAAACAATTCTTTGATCTCAGGTGATCCACTGGAACTCC
The DNA here is from genome assembly GCA_016861445.1 of Oryzias woworae. NCBI lineage: Eukaryota > Metazoa > Chordata > Actinopteri > Beloniformes > Adrianichthyidae > Oryzias > Oryzias woworae. The sequence continues at coordinate 999,514 of BOLG01000333.1, read as the reverse complement.
CCGAAGAAGCTGAGAGTGAAGAACAAACACGTGGAGTTTTTCAGGAACCTTTACCTTACCTTCTTGGAGTATGATGGAAACCTGCTGCGGCGGGAACTGTTCGGCTGCCCGAGTCAGGCCAGCCCAGAAAGCATCCAGGTAAAACACAGACGTCAACAGATCCATCTACAGATACATCTGAGCTCTTCCCTGAAACATGTTGATTGTTGATCACAATGATGAGTCTGAGTGCAGGTAACCTGTACTAGAGTCCATCAGAGTCTGCTTGGTCTGTCTGCTGTGATCGCTCTGACACAGTAAGGTGAACTGGGTCACAGATTATCCAGATTCCAGATCAGAGGGCTCAGGCCCATACAGATTTGCTGTGACAGATTCTTGATGTGATTGTGGATACTTGATTTTTCATTTATTGGTGGATGCTGAGCTAATGAAAACAGGGCATTCTGCCGCCTACTGTCAGGGAGCTCTGTGATCAATCTCCGTCTCGTGCAATTCAGGAAGGATCTTCAGGTTTTAATGCAGTTCTCTGAACCTGTTTTTACATTCACAGTGATTCAATTTCAATTCAATTCAGTTTTCTTTATGTAGACCAATAACACAACACACTTGTCCCAATGGGCTACACACCAGTATTTATACAAAAGAACTAAAAGTCAGTCATAAAATCTAAACAATGGCTGGTTGTTAAACTAAACTATTTTTTAATGTAACCTTTATTTAACCAGGTAAAGAGATCAGGATCTCTTACTCAAAGGTGACATGGTCAAGAGGTCAGCAGAACATATCTCAAAAATAAAATGAGCGATGCATTTGGAATATGTACAATAGCAATTTTAAAGTTTGGGTGTAACAAAGTGAGCATACACTCTGAGAGCAGCTGCCAAAGTTTCACTTAAGGCAGGGAAATGAATCTAAACAGTTTCTTAGGTGCAAAAGTTGAGCAGCATTACATAAATAGAGTACAGTGCTTATACAGTGCCTTGGTTAACAGTGGAAGTGAGATACATGAGCAAAATTGATGGAATCTTTTCCTATGCTAAACAGAATGAAATGGAACAATCTAAATGAATCCAGTTCTGACAATTTAGTCGAGTTTGGATGGAGTTCCAGGCAGAGGCAGCAGAAGAACTGGGCTTGTTTCCAAAATTTAGTCCGAACAAGGGGAACAAGCAGATGAAAAACATCACAAGAATGTAATGCATATTGACTGGCGGTTCTTTGAAGAAGGGAGCTAAGACATGAGGGGACCAAACCAAGCAGCGCCTTAAGGACAAGAGTCATCCAGTGTGTGTACCTCCAGTGCGTGTACCTTCAGTGCGTGTACCTTCAGTGCGTGTACCTTCAGTGCGTGTACCTTCAGTGCGTGTACCTTCTGTGCGTGTACCTCCAGTGCGTGTACCTTCAGTGTGTGTACTTGCAGTGCGTGTACCTTCAGTGTGTGTACCTTCGTGTTTGTACCTTCAGTGCGTGTACCTTCAGTGCGTGTACTTACACTGCGTGTACCTTCAGTGTGTGTACCTTTGTGTGTGTACCTTTGTGTGTGTGCCTTCAGTGCGTGTACCTTCAGTGCGTGTACTTGCACTGCGTGTACCTTCAGTGTGTGTACCTTTGTGTGTGTACCTTCAGTGTGTGTACCTTCGTGCGTGTACCTCCAGTGTGTGTACCTTCAGTGCGTGTACCTTCAGTGTGTGTACCTTCGTGTCTGTACCTTCAGTGCGTCTACCTTCGTGTCTGTACCTTCAGTGCGTGTACCTTCAGGGCGTGTACCTTCAGTGCGTGTACCTTCAGGGCGTGTACCATTAGTGCGTGTACCTTCAGTGCGTGTACCTTCAGTGAGTGTACCTCCAGTGCGTGTACCTCCAGTGCGTGTACCTTCAGTGCGTGTACTTGCAGTGCGTCTACCTTCAGTGCGTGTACCTCCAGTGCGTGTACCTTCAGTGTGTGTACCTCCAGTGCGTGTACCTTCAGTGCGTGTACTTGCAGTGCGTGTACCTTCAGTGTGTGTACCTTCGTGTGTGTACATTCAGTGCGTGTACCTTCAGTGCGTGTACCTTCAGTGTGTGTACTTGCAGTGCGTCTACCTTCAGTGCGTGTACCTTCAGTGCGTGTACCTTCAGTGTGTGTACTTTCAGTGCGTGTACCTTCAGTGTGTGTACCTTCGTGTGTGTACATTCAGTGCGTGTACCTTCAGTGCGTGTACCTCCAGTGCGTGTACCTCCCAGTGCGTGTACCTTCAGTGCGTGTACTTGCAGTGCGTCTACCTTCAGTGCGTGTACCTCCAGTGCGTGTACCTTCAGTGTGTGTACTTGCAGTGCGTGTACCTTCAGTGTGTGTACCTTCGTGCGTGTACATTCAGTGCGTGTACTTTCAGTGCGTGTACCTTCAGTGCGTGTACTTGCAGTGCGTGTACCTTCAGTGTGTGTACCTTCAGTGCGTGTACCTTCAGTGTGTGTACTTGCAGTGCGTGTACCTTCAGTGTGTGTACCTTCGTGTGTGTACATTCAGTGCGTGTACTTTCAGTGTGTGTACCTTCAGTGTGTGTACCTCCAGTGAGTGTACCTTCAGTGTGTGTACCTCCAGTGCGTGTACCTTCAGTGTGTGTACCTTCGTCTGTGTACCTTCGTGTGTGTACATTCAGTGTGTGTACCTTCAGTGCGTCTACCTTCGTGTGTGTACCTTCAGTACGTGTACCTTCAGTGTGTGTACCTTTGTGCGTGTACCTTCAGTGTGTGTACTTGCAGTGCGTGTACCTTCAGTGTGTGTACCTTCGTGTGTGTACCTTCGTGTGGTGTACATTCAGTGCGTGTACCTTCAGTGCGTCTACCTTCAGTGCGTCTACCTTCAGTGCGTCTACCTTCAGTGCGTGTACTTGCAGTGCGTGTACTTGCAGTGCGTGTACCCTTCAGTGCGTGTACTTTCAGTGCGTGTACCTTCAGTGCGTGTACCTCCAGTGCGTGTACTTGCAGTGCGTGTACTTGCAGTGCGTGTACCTTCAGTGTGTGTACCTTCGTGTGTGTACCTTCGTGTGTGTACCTTCGTGTGTGTACATTCAGTGCGTGTACTTTCAGTGCGTCTACCTTCAGTGCGTGTACCTTCAGTGCGTGTACTTGCAGTGCGTGTACCTTCAGTGCGTGTACCTTCAGTGCGTGTACCGTGTGTGTACCTTTGTGTGTGTACCTTCGTGTGTGTACCTTCATTGTGTGTACCTTCAGTGTGTGTACCTTCGGTGCGTGTACCTTCGGTGCGTGTACCTTCAGTGCGTGTATCTTCAGTGCGTGTACCTTCAGTGCGTGTACCTTCAGTGCGTGTACCTTCTGTGCGTGTACATTCAGTGCATGTACCTTCAGTGCGTGTACTTTCAGTGTGTGTACCTTCAGTGTGTGTACCTCCAGTGCGTGTACCTTCAGTGTGTTTACTTGCAGTGCGTGTACCTTTAGTGTGTGTACCTTCGTCTGTGTACCTTCGTGTGTGTACATTCAGTGTATGTACCTTCAGTGCGTCTACCTTCGTGTGTGTATCTTCAGTGCGTGTACCTTCAGTGCGTGTACTTGCAGTGCGTCTACCTTCAGTGCGTGTACCTCCAGTGCGTGTACCTTCAGTGTGTGTACCTCCAGTGCGTGTTACCTTCAGTGCGTGTACTTGCAGTGCGTGTACCCTTCAGTGTGTGTACCTTCGTGTGTGTACATTCAGTGCGTGTACCTTCAGTGCGTGTACCTTCAGTGTGTGACTTGCAGTGCGGTCTACCTTCAGTGCGTTGTACCTTCAGTGCGTGTTACCTTCAGTGTGTGTACTTTCAGTGCGTGTACCTTCAGTGTGTGTACCTTCGTGTGTGTACCTTCAGTGCGTGTACCTTCAGTGAGTGTACCTCCAGTGCGTGTACCTCCAGTGCGTGTACCTTCAGTGCGTGTACTTGCAGTGCGTCTACCTTCAGTGCGTGTACCTCCAGTGCGTGTACCTTCAGTGTGTGTACTTGCAGTGCGTGTACCTTCAGTGTGTGTACCTCGTGCGTGTACATTCAGTGCGTGTACTTTCAGTGCGTGTACCTTCAGTGCGTGTACTTGCAGTGCGTGTACCTTCAGTGCGTGTACCTTCAGTGCGTGTACCTTCAGTGTGTGTACTTGCAGTGCGTGTACCTTCAGTGTGTGTACCTTCGTGTGTGTACATTCAGTGCGTGTACTTTCAGTGTGTGTACCTTCAGTGTGTGTACCTCCAGTGAGTGTACCTTCAGTGTGTGTACCTCCAGTGCGTGTACCTTCAGTGTGTGTACCTTCGTCTGTGTACCTTCGTGTGTGTACATTCAGTGTGTGTACCTTCAGTGCGTCTACCTTCGTGTGTGTACCTTCAGTACGTGTACCTTCAGTGTGTGTACCTTTGTGCGTGTACCTTCAGTGTGTGTACTTGCAGTGCGTGTACCTTCAGTGTGTGTACCTTCGTGTGTGTACCTTCGTGTGTGTACATTCAGTGCGTGTACCTTCAGTGCGTCTACCTTCAGTGCGTCTACCTTCAGTGCGTCTACCTTCAGTGCGTGTACCTTCAGTGCGTGTACTTGCAGTACGTGTACCTTCAGTGTGTGTACCTTTGTGTGTGTACCTTCAGTGTGTGTACCTCCAGTGCGTGTACCTTCAGTGCGTGTACCTTCTGTGCGTGTACCTTCAGTGCGTGTACTTTCAGTGCGTGTACCTTCAGTGCGTGTACCTCCAGTGCGTTGTACTTGCAGTGCGTGTACTTGCAGTGCGTGTACCTTCAGTGTGTGTACCTTCGTGTGTGTACCTTCGTGTGTGTACCTTCGTGTGTGTACATTCAGTGCGTGTACTTTCAGTGCGTCTACCTTCAGTGCGTGTACCTTCAGTGCGTGTACTTGCAGTGCGTGTACCTTCAGTGCGTGTACCTTCAGTGCGTGTACCGTGTGTGTACCTTTGTGTGTGTACCTTGTGTGTGTACCTTCATTGTGTGTACCTTCAGTGTGTGTACCTTCGGTGCGTGTACCTTCGGTGCGTGTACCTTCAGTGCGTGTACCTTCAGTGCGTGTACCTTCAGTGCGTGTACCTTCAGTGCGTGTACCTTCTGTGCGTGTACATTCAGTGCATGTACCTTCAGTGCGTGTACTTTCAGTGTGTGTACCTTCAGTGTGTGTACCTCCAGTGCGTGTACCTTCAGTGTGTTTACTTGCAGTGCGTGTACCTTTAGTGTGTGTACCTTCGTCTGTGTACCTTCGTGTGTGTACATTCAGTGTATGTACCTTCAGTGCGTCTACCTTCGTGTGTGTATCTTCAGTACGTGTACCTTCAGTGTGTGTCCCTTCAGTGTGTGTACCTCCAGTGCGTGTACCTTCAGTGCATGTACCTTTAGTGCGTGTACCTTCTGTGCGTGTACCTTCAGTGCGTGTACTTTCAGTGCGTGTACCTTCAGTGCGTGTACCTCCAGTGCGTGTACTTTCACTGCATGTACTTGCAGTGTGTGTACCTTCAGTGTGTGTACCTTCGTGTGTGTACCTTCGTGTGTGTACATTCAGTGTGTGTACCTTCAGTGTGTGTACCTTCGTGTGTGTACCTTCGTGTGTGTACATTCAGTGCGTGTACCTTCAGTGCGTCTACCTTCAGTGCGTGTACCTTCAGTGCGTGTACTTGCAGTACGTGTACCTTCAGTGTGTGTACCTTTGTGTGTGTACCTTCAGTGTGTGTACCTCCAGTGCATGTACCTTCAGTGCGTGTACCTTCTGTGCGTGTACCTTCAGTGCGTGTACCTTCAGTGCGTGTACTTTCAGTGCGTGTACCTTCAGTGCGTGTACCTCCAGTGCGTGTACTTTCAGTGCGTGTACTTGCAGTGCGTGTACCTTCAGTGTGTGTACCTTCGTGTGTGTACCTTCGTGTGTGTACATTCAGTGCGTGTACCTTCAGTGCGTGTACCTTCAGTGCGTCTACCTTCAGTGCGTGTACCTTCAGTGCGTGTACTTGCAGTGCGTGTACCTTCAGTGCGTGTACCTTCAGTGCGTGTACCTTCAGTGCGTGTACCTTCAGTGCGTGTACTGTGTGTGTACCTTCGTGTGTGTACCTTCGTGTGTGTACCTTCATTGTGTGTACCTTCAGTGTGTGTACCTTCGGTGCGTGTACCTTCAGTGCGTGTATCTTCAGTGCGTGTACCTTCAGTGCGTGTACCTTCAGTGCGTGTACCTTCTGTGCGTGTACCTTCTGTGCGTGTACCTTCTGTGCGTGTACTTTCAGTGCGTGTACCTTCAGTGCGTGTACCTTCAGTGTGTGTACTTGCAGTGCGTGTACTTTCAGTGTGTGTACCTTCGTGTGTGTACATTCAGTGCGTCTACCTTCAGTGCGTTTACCTTCAGTGCGTGTACCTTCAGTGCGTGTACCTTCAGTGCGTGTACCTTCAGTGCGTGTACCTTCAGTGCGTCTACCTTCAGTGCGTGTACCTTCAGTGCGTGTACCTTCAGTGGGTGTGCTTTCAATCTGGTGTTTTAGCCTGTCAATATGAATATAATATTTTATTAATCTAATTTAAGGCCCCGTAAACCCACTAAACTGGGAGAAAAGGCCACCATGGCCCGGTTTACCAAATCATCTTCCCTCTGCTAAGCTCCACAGATAAATATTATAATGGATGTAATGAAAATATAATAATTCCTCCAAACTTCATAACAGTAGGTGATTTTGTGAAGCAGTAAGTGAAATTATCTCTGATTGCTAGCTAGCCTGGCAATAATCCTGTCCAAAGAGGAATGTTTTAAACCTAACTTTAAATGTAGAGACTGTTTCAGTCTCTCTTACATGAGCTGGGAGATTATTCTATAAAACAGTAGTTTGGTGGCTAAAGGCTCTACCTCCAACTGTAATTTTAGAAATTCTAGGAACCACAAGCAGTCCTGTATTTTGTGAGCAAAGTGTTCTGTTTGGTTGGTAAGGCACTATGAGATCTTTAGTATAGGATGGGGCCAAACCATTCAAGGCCTTATAGGTTAGCAGGAGGTTTTCTAACTTGATTCTAGATTCAACTGGGAGCCAGTGAAGTGAAGCTAACACAGGAGTAATGTGTTCTCTTCTGCTGGTTCCTGCTAACAATCTAGCTGCTGCCTTTTGAACAAGCTGAAGACTTTTTAATGAACTTTTAGGACACGCTGCTAGCAAAGAGTTACAGTAATCCAGCCTAGACGTAACAAATGCATGGATGAGTTTTTCAGCATCACTTCTAGATAATATATTTGTGATCCTAGAAATATTGCGTAGATGAAAAAATGCAGTTTTACAAGCCTGTGATATGTGAGCCTTAAATGATAAATCCTGGTCAAATAAAACTCCCAGGTTTCTAACTGTGGGATTGGAGGCTATATTTACACCATCCAGGGAGACCATCTGAACAGGTAGGGCATCTCTGAGGTATTTTGGACCTAGTATAATGACCTCAGTTTTTTCTGGGTTTAGGAGGAGGTAATTAACTCTTAATGTAATTAAATCTTGATGTAAATAATGCAGACACCAAGTATCTCTAAGTGGTCATTCTGGTCGGGCTTAATGGATAGATAAAACTGTGTATCATCCGCATAACAGTGAAAATTAATCCCGTGTTTCCTGATTATGTTCCCTAGGGGCAGCATGTAAAGCATAAACAGGATGGGTCCTAGAACTTAGCCCTGTGGGACTCCATGGCTAACTCGACTATATTGAGAGGAATGTCCATTTACATGAACAAATTGGTACCTATCAGATAAATAGGATTTAAACCACTGAAGGGCAGATCCTCTGATCCCTATGTCATGCTCTAGTCTCTGGAGTAAGATGCTGTGGTCTATAGTGTCAAAGGCTGCACTAAGATCTAACAGGACCAGAATAGAGATTAATCCCTTTTCTGTGGCCAGTAACAAGTAATTAGTGACTCTAACTAGTGCAGTTTCAGTGCTATGGTGAGGTCTGAACCCTGACTGGAAATCTTCAAAGAGGCTATTGTCCTGTAGGTGGCAGTAAAGCTGTTAAACTACAACTCTTTCTAATATCTTTTAGATAAAGGGGAGATTTGATATTGGTCTGTAGTTGGCCAGAATGCCAGGATCTAAACAACTGCATATTTGAAAGACTGTGGCACATAATACTTCAATGGCAGTATTTATAATTGTTAAAATTGATTCATTAATTAGGGGGAAGGTTTCTTTAAAAAGCTTAGTGGGGATTGGGTCTAAAAGACAAGTTGAGGTTTTGGAGGATGTAATAAGTGATGTTAATTCTGCTAGATCTACAGTAGTGAAGCAGTCTAATGTTACAGAGGTTTCTATAGATGCCTTTGTTTCTACTGTTTTAGCCTGCTCCGGGCTGATAGTAGGGATAACGTCGTTCAGCTTTTGTCTAATATTTAGGATTTTACAATCGAAGAATGAAACAAATTCCTCAGAGCTGAGAGTAGCAGGAATATTTGGTTCCACTGAGCTGTGACTGCTAGTCAGTATGGCTATAGTACTAAATAGAAATCTCGGATTATTTCCATTCTGTGATATTAAAGCTGAATAGTATTGGGTTCTGGCTTTACGCAGAGATTTTTTATACTTTAAAAGGCTAAATTTCCAGTTATTCAGGGACTGCTCTGAGCCGGACCGACGTCATTCTCTTTCTAACTTACGGGTTACTTGTTTAAGGGAACGTGTTTCAGCGTTGTACCACGGTGATACTTGGTTTTGTCTAAACAGTTTTGGTTTCAAAGGAGCAACAACATCAAGTGTTCTCCTGAGGGCCTCCATGGAGTCCTCAACAAACTGATCATTGTTTCTGGGACTGAAGCTATGGGAGCTGCTCTCAGAGTGTTTGCTCAGCATGTTACTAAATATTAGTTGGACTGTAAGTTTAAATTCAGATACAGAACGGTCAGTCAATGTTCTTCTGAGCTGTTCTTTATTTATTGGAGCGGTGGAATTTTCTAGAACAAACTGAAAGGTGATTAGAAAGTAATCTGAGAGTGTGGGGTTATGAGGGAGCACACTCAGCTGATCTCTATACCATGAGTTAAAACAAGGTCCAGGGTGTGCTTGTGACAGTGAGTGGGTTCCTTTACATTTTGTGTGAAACCAACATTATCTAATAAAGCTGAGAAAGAATTTCCTAGACAGTCACTACGGTCATCAAAATGAATATTAAAATACCCTACTATTATTATTTTACCAGAATCTAAAACAATAGTTGATAGAAAGTCTGCAAACTCAGTTAAAAATTATACTAGTAGTTTTTACTTTTAGGTTTCTGTGTTTCACTCCTTTCAATTGCCTTTCAGCACATAACCTAAAGCTTATGTGACAGCTCGTCCACATATCTTCTCATTTTTTTAAAAAAACTCACTTTCCTGAGAGCTGCAGGATCATATTGTGGGACAAAATGAATCCACCATGTTAAAAGGCGCTGCGACGCTCAATTTCACTACAAAAAAAGGCATCAAAGCTTCAGTGAGGCGGCTTTTGGACACAGCTCACGGCTGTGGGTCGCCTCAAATCTCGCTTCCCACGAGACTTGAGTCAGGTGTGCCACCAGAAGTAGGTTGCAGCTGTTTGCAGCGCCAGCCTCTGCTGGAGGTCAGACAGTTGAGAGAAACATCTGGAAGTTGTTGGAGTTTAAGCTGCAAACATCAAAAATATGAAAATCAAACCAAATAACATCATTCCTTAGGCCCCAGAGGTCTCTGAGGAGCCTGAAGACTTTATTTCCTCTCAGCCTCTGGGTGCTCTTTTGTCTTCAGCTGCAGGCAGCTCTGGAGGAGCTGGATGAGGACGATCAATGCTACGACTTCCGGCGCGAGCGGCTCACCGTACACAGAGTGCACCTGGAGTTCCTGCAGTACGAGTACAAGCCCAATGAGGATGATGTGACGCTGGTGGCCCAGCTCTCCATGGACAGGTACAAACACACGATTGGACAAACGACAGGAAAATGAAACCACATTTTTGTTTAACTGAGATTATAAAGAGTTTGCTTTAAAAAACAACAAAGAACTGCATGAAATTTTCCCACCAGAATGTCCTCTAACAAACATTCCTGATTTCTTCTGTTAAGATAATGTGAACATGTTCAGCATCAGTATAAAGCAGGAGATGCAGCTTGAAGGCTGGTGGGATGTGCTGCAGCAGAACGCTCATTTAACTGTTTATCTCCCCACAAAAAAGGAAATAATACTTTGAATTTTCTAGAGGGACAGCTTTAACATTTACAGTAAAGTTGTTAGTATTTTAATAAACCATTAAAGGCCTAGTCTGATCATATTTTGTAAAACTGTTCCCAGTGGTCTTGTCATCATGATTGTGTGGTTTTTTTGCCAAAAACCTGTGTTGTTCTCTAGAGCGTGGTTTCTGCAGAGTGGCAGGAGTTCATTAGTCTTAGTTGTCGGCGGGACTGTCGGCACAAAGCTCAGACAAGCTGGAAGCTTCCAGCTCAGACGAGGAAAACAAAGACGTTCATGGATCTGCAGTATTTGTGTGCCAGTGGATGCATCAGAATGGAGCGGAGCATGAAGACCACCCAGCATGATTTCTACCTCACAAATACCATCTTTTTCATTTGCTAATAATTCAAAACAATTTGAAACAAATTTTTATGCCATCCATCATCATAAAAATGACACAGGAACATGTGTCATTTTTATGACCAAAACTCAAACTGTCAGATTAGGCCTTTAAAGAAGAATTGCTCATTTATCTACAAAAGTCCGGATCATAAATGTATCCCTGCCTTCGCCCTTCCTCAGCAGACGGTTCACTGGATCGCAGACAGTGTGTCTTCTGGACTCTGATGTTGTGGTTCTTCTGGCTTTAGGCTGCAGATGCTGGAGGCCATCTGTAAGCACTGGGAGGGCCCCATCAGCCTGGCACTCTACATGTCCGACGCTGAGGCGCAACAGTTCCTCCGCTACGCCCAGGCGTCTGAAGTCCTCAAGAACCGCAAGAACGTGGCCTACCACATCGTCTACAAGGAGGGACAGTTCTACCCCGTCAACCTGCTGAGGAACATGGCTCTGAAGAATGCCAACACCCCCTACGTGTTCCTGACTGACGTGGACTTCCTGCCCATGTATGGACTGTATGATTACCTCAGGTAAGACTCCACCATCACCACCCACTATGATTGGTTTTTCCTCCTAAAAAGTTATTCTCCAAATCCTTCATCTGTGCGTTAAAGTGACTCGTTTTTAGATTCTTTAAACTGATTAATGGAGTCCATAATGTCAAGAGAGCAATTATAAAATCCGATTAATTGGGATTTGGGAGAAATGAGCAGAGCTGACAAGCAGAGGAGGTGGTGCCGTGCTGGAGCGGGGGATGGGGGGTTGCAGGACTGAGCTGCTCGTTTCATCCCGCTGCTGAGTTCTGCTCCTGCTGGGGAGGACGTGCAGCACAGTCGCCTTCAATCCGGCTCTGCATCATCTGATCTGCTTCATGATCGCTGGAACAAAGCTGTGAAAGACAACCCTGACGTCTGCTGCTGCTGCAGGACCATGCAGCTCCTTCACATCACTGCACATGCGCCCTTCCTCCTGCATGTAGGTCCCAGAAGACATCCTAAACCAACCACCATCCCCAGATGAATCCTGGGAAGTTTGAGTCCAGCATCAGCTGATAGCAAAGCACCAAATCGTGAAGATGCAGATTCTGCAGCTGTTGTGCTTGTGAAGAACCAGCCTCTGCTGCAGTCAACGGTCCCTGAGCAGAGACTGAAGCTGTCAGAGGAGAACTGAAGCTGAATGACAAAACACTTAAACATACGTCAAGCATTGTGTGAATCTCATCTTTCGTATCTGTCAGTAGAGTTTCCTGTTTTCTGTCTGGTTGATGTCTGACAGTACAGATGTTCTGATTGTTGGCTGCTCTTCCTTCCATTTTTCCAGCATCCCATTGTTTTAAAAACTCTCAGGTTGTGTCTTCATTTCCTCACTGCTGACTGCACTAAATAGTGCCTTCACATTTGTGTCGGGGTGTCCGAATCTACGAGTCCAAAATCCTGTGCCCTAGAAATTTCTGCAAAAACTAGTGTGCATTATATTTGAAAAGTTTGTCATTTAAAAAATGTAAATGTTAATAAATTTTTTAATAAATCCTCCACGTTTTCATCATCAGTGGACCTATTAAAAGTCTTAGTAAAGTGTTCATATTTCTTAGGTTTTTACTCTAACAGATGTGTGACATCATGTGGACATGTGTCCGAATTGCATTCAAATCCAGGTAACTGGAAAGTCCTGCACTATAAAGTCTTTAGTCTGTCATGTGGTTATGAGGGCATTCAGACAGGTCAGGTGATGGTTTGCTGATGTCCCGACCCATCTGCTGGTGTAGAATCTGCAGCTGAGTGTCACCTCCTGTTTTATGCCACAGAAGGTCCGTAGTGCATCTGGACATGGAGAACTCCAAGAAGGCTCTTGTGGTACCAGCTTTCGAGACTCTGCGTTACCGCCTGTCCTTTCCCAAATCTAAAGCCGAGCTGCTCTCCATGCTGGACATGGGGACTCTCTACACCTTCAGGTGTCAAAAGCAAGACTTTGCAATAGTTAATGCCTGGATGACAGAGGGCGGGACCTAACAAAAGCCCTGTTCTCTTGCCTCTCCAGGTACCACGTGTGGCCCAAGGGTCACGCTCCAACCAACTACGCTAAATGGCGAACGGCCACCACCCCCTACAGAGTGGAGTGGGAGCCGGACTTTGAGCCGTATGTGGTGGTGAGGCGAGACTGTCCGGAGTATGACCAGCGCTTTGTGGGCTTTGGCTGGAACAAGGTTTCCCACATTATTGAGCTGGATGCACAGGTACGTTTGCATCAGATGATGCAGGGTTCCTGCAGGGTCTCAAAACGTCTTAAAAACACTGAATTTACAAATTTGGAAATAAAAAATAATACAAATTCCCAAAATACCATCTTCCTTTTTTGTATTTAAAATCATTCCTAGTGGTCTTATAATAAAGATTATGCCGTTTTTTTGAGACATATTCTCTGCAGTGCAACAGGAGTTCATTAGAAATTCACCTCTGAGTTGTGGGTGGAACGGTTGGCGTGGAAGTAACACTCCGGTGATATCCCATCATGCCTTTGCCTACACTCTCTCCCACTAGCTGATAGCCCCTCATAACCTCAAGCAAACATTAGTGTAGCAAAAATCCCAGCAGGCAGTATCAGAACTGATCCAGATTCCAGCTCAGACAAGGAAAATGAAGATGAACATGGATCTATTTATCTGCACGTGGATGGATCCAAATGGAACAGAGCAGGGAGCTTGTGGCCCACCAGGTACATTTCTGTCACAAATGCGACCTTTTTCAAGCGGCATTTGTCCGCTCCTGAATCACAACACAATTGGCATTGGTTAAAACAAATGCCACGTGATGCTTTAGAGGCTTATGGCGATGTGTGAAAACTCAGGACAATGGAATTGAAGGCGTTACAGACTACCACGCCACATCTACAAAGCACTTGATGTACGTCCCAGGAAAAAGACAAACTCTTTCGATCAAGTTCCTGCCAGCTATCCAGTAGCTGCTAATGCACCGTCTGCAGCCCAACGTCGCATCCAGCTAAAGTCAATCTGTACGAGACTTTTAGATCCACAACAAGGTGGAAAGCAGAGGTTTTGTGGACTTTAAACACTGTTGCCTTCAGTGAGACGAGCGCATTTCAGAACTTTTTAAGTGTGTGTTCCCCGACTCTGACATTTCCAAAACCTCAGTTCAGTAAAGTTTGCGAGATGTTCACAAATTCAAAGCTGACAGCAACTCTCAGTTTGTCTTAACATAAACGATGGCCCACAAAGGCATTTCAGCAGGAAAAGATCAGTTTCTGTTGTGTATTTTCTATAAAAACACATTTCCAAGCTATTCCAAGGCACTAATTTAGACTTAGAAAAGGTAGATGATGGAGGAAGAAGACCAGGCGTCAAACCCAGCTTGTTCGATGTTTATTTTTTACTTTTTAATTCATGATTTGTATTTCACAGTCAGAAGTACTGTGTTCTTTTAATTTTGTTCTGAAACTCAAGGATTTTCTTTTCTTCATTGATTAGAAGTGGGAAAAAGGCAAAGAAATTGGTCTTAGTTTTTGTTATGCATGGTGTTAAAAGGTCTTTAATTAACATAAAGAAACTCGTACAAACCCTGTCGTAAGACTACCCCAAGAAACGTCATGGAAGTGGAATGTACCATTGCTTTTGTGTGGTAAATGTACGGTGAACTATTTGTAAGTTAATGGAAGTTTCATGCACGGGTGATGCTTTTATAAGGTGTTCTTATGCCCCACACAAGTCATGAGGAAGGTATGAGTTCTGGCCTTACTAACCACGTGCAAATTCTGCACGCACAGGGTGTGTATGTGATACGTAAGTGTCCGTAGGACTCCTGTAGAATATATGTATAGACTTAAATGTGCATAAACACTTTCCCTTGACGGGTCCACCAGGTAGTCTACGACCTTCAAATCATGTGTTTAGGTTTACCCATTTTTCCCACAGAGAGGCAGCTGGGACTGCGGCTTAAGGCAGGAGTGTGGGGTCACGTTCAGGTGTGAACAGGATGTCCTAGAAAAGGACGTCCTTGTTCTTGGAGCAACTCATCTTGTTCCTCCTCTCTGAAAGTTTGCTTCTCTCTCTTCAGGAGTACGACTTGATGGTTCTGCCCAACGCCTTCATGATCCACATGCCCCACGCTCCAAGCTTTGACATCTCCAAGTTTCGCACCAGCTCCAGCTATCGCAATTGTCTGAACACCCTGAAGGATGAATTCCACCAGGATCTGTCCAGGAAGTACGGCGCTGCAGCTCTCAAGTACCTTACAGCTCAAAGGAACATCTAGAGCCGTGACCTGCTGAGTCAGCAAGCTGGTCGGCTCCCGAGGGCTGAAAACGGACCAAGACTGCTGTGCAGCAAAGCGTCACATGAGGAATCGGTTAAGCTTTACACTCCTTGGAGCATATTTGGGCTTCTGTCCATTCATTTCCTGTCAACAGGGAGGAGCTGCGCTGACAAAAACTGAGTGGACAGCAGCATGCTGGGCCTCCTGCCAGCAGGATTCTGCTGAAACGGGACCAGCTACAAGGCTAGAGAACTTCCATCTTCCTGCAATTTGTTCTGACAATCAGGCCTTTTTGAACCAGCGTGTCTGAGAGGATCCGGGACTCGGTGGGATGTTTGTCACTTTGGAAAAACTGCAGCCAACTGGGAAATGATCTAAGCCTTACCCTGATATTTACGGAGATATTTAATGGTCCTTGCTCTGCATAACTCCACACCAATGATCGGGAACATGTGCAGTTGCTAATTTTTACTGCAGCTTTATAGCAAAATCTTCTTTCAGTTTCATATTTTTGGACCTTCTTTAAGGGAAATCCATGAAGTTGCGGTGACGCCGCAGAGTTCAGAGACGCTGTGTTTTCACATGTGTGTGTGTAGTCCAGACGAGTGCGTGTCTGTGTGTATTGTGCATCTATGAGTGCACGTTTGTTTGGTTGCAACCATGTCTGGGTTTTGTTGTGTGTCTGAGTGTGTATATCAGGTGTGTGTTTGGTACATCTTCAGCTCCTGCAGGTTTTTGTGTGTGTGTGTTGTGTTCATCTTTATCTCCTGTGCGCGTGTGTGTTGTCTCAGCCGCTTCCGTCTTGCATGCTTGAACTGCGTGTTCTTTCCTGACAGGAGTTGCTATTTTCTGTCCTCCATCATCCATCAGAGAGAGATGAGATGATTGACAGGGTCCAAGTCTCGCAGCACGTGCAAAGCAACACGTGCACTGTGGGCCATGACAGTGTCACAAATGAGTGGTGTGTTTGTGGAGAAGGCAGGAACTTCTCATTTGTGTGGAAGGTCTGATCACTGGACTTTGTGCCGTCTACTGAAAACCTTTTACTTGCTGGTTATGAAGTCCAACTGAAATGAGTAAAGGTATCACTGACCTGCTGCCTCAGTTTTCCCTTCATTCAAAGTCTTCAGGGAGAGGGGGAGTCATGGCTGCAGGGTGGAACCAGGAGCTTGCTTCTCACATTCTGCTGGAGACTCCAAACTCTGCTAAGAATGTTTGAGAAAAGCTGTGGTTTTGACTGAGAAGTGTTCTCTGCTTTCACTTGTTGCAACTTGATGCATCTGGAATGAGCCTGAGTGATGAGAACTGGGAGAGGAAGATCAAACCAACTTCAGAGAAGCTGGTTGGTCCGAAAGAACGGGTTAAACTTCAGTCTGGTCAAGAATTCATGCTACCAGTTAATGAGTCTTCCAGTTTGTGCTGAGTGGTGGTGTTTGCTTCATGTCAGAAATGCAGCCTGCTGACTGGATGACAAGAAGAACCATTATAGCAAAAGAAGAACTTCCTCTTTTGTTCAAATCTCAGAGTAAAAGTTTGGTTTCATCACCAGAGCTGAACTCCGGCCTGAGCTGCTGACGCTGTGTGAACACAAAGCCCTTCCATGGTGGTCGTTTGTGAGCTTCTGTGGTCTGCCGAGAGGACCATTGGTTCCAACCTTCCCTCCATTCAGGACCTGTACCGGTCCAGGGTCAGGAAAGAACAGACCCCTCACATCCGGACACAGTGTTTTGGGTCTCCTCTCCTCGGGGCGGCGCTTCAGAACTATGTGTGCCAAAACCACTCGCCACACAGTCAGCTTCTTCCCCCGAGCCATCAGTCTGAGGAACTCCAGACCAGTCATAGCGTTTGGAACAGAAACATGAGAACTGTTCCACTGGAATAACTGCTGTGGGTTTTTTTTACCTTTTAGTAATACTTTATTTTTCTTCCATCTATTTATACTTTTCCTTGTTGCACATGAGAGCTTAAGACACTGGAGTTAAATTCCTTGTAGATGCACTGTCCTTGGTCAATAAAGCAGATTCTGGTGACAGCATCCTGTTATCCTCACCAGAGAAGACGTTTATTGAGTTAAACATCAGATGATCAGGTTCTGCCTTAAAACTGATGGTGTCTGCATCAAAATCTGCAGAAGACTCAGTAAAGGAAAATGTTTATTTTAATGAAGAAATGGCTTGCAGGGCAGCGAGCTGCTCATTTCAGTTGGACTAGAACCGTTTGTATTTCTTTTTTTGTGTTTGTCCATCGTCACAGAACAGTCAGAAGATCAGTGGTTGATTTTCTCTGATGGTTCTGGGCCGGTCCTTGTTTCCTCTGGGATGAAAGACCTCACTGCTGTTGGATGTTTCCTGACCAAAACTGGTTTCTGTTGGTGCACATGCGCACAAGAAAATGTACAGTCCTCTGTGCTGCTTTGAGTTTACACTGGCTTAGTTTTAAAAAGTTTTGGTTTTTCGTACTTTTTGTTTTCCACCTGCATGTGCAGAATGATCACAAGCAAAAACCCAGATCCCCCAAACGTCAGCATTGGGGTACTGAGCGTTGCATCAGGACGATGGCGTCTCACAGAATGCTCCGCCCCCCCTATCCACAGCGCCTCCATGCCCCTGTTGTTGATTGTGGTAAATGCTAGTGCCTTTGCTGTTTCATGAAACTGGATATCGATTGTACGGCTGAACGGACGAGCCTGGGACAGTCAGGCACTCTATTTATTATTGTTGACTTAAATCTGTCATATTTTTCTAAGTGCTTTAAATAAACTGGCCTTTTTGTAAGTCATTTGTCCAGGTTTCTGTTCCACACGCTCTGCTTGAGCTGACGGGGGGTGGGGGGTGTCACAGAGGTCTATCTTGGGACATCCAGTGAAATGACTCCACCAAGGTCAGAGCCTTTAAGCCGCCAAGGCTTCCAAGTGTGTAATTGGTCCTGAGAAATGACCAATTAAAGCAACTCTGCATTACTTTGGATGAATAGTTCTTTTGAATGAAAAGTAAAATGCAAATCACAGTGAAAACAATTGTGTTCAGAACTGTCCCTGCATTTTGTGTTAAAGTTAATTAATCTATAATATAGCAATGCGAAGTAATGCTTTAGCTTTACTAAAAAAGTCCAGCTGCTAACAGGGGTGAAATGCTAACATGGAAGCCGTCATTTTTCCATTGAAACGCACTCAAAGGATTCAAGCAGAGAAGACGTTTTTTATTCAAACAACACCAAACATTTGAAAGCCTCTAATAATCCAAGTTTTTCATTTCATATTGGTCACTTTTCGTCCTGACATAAAAAAAAAACTGTAGCTCTGTGAACTGCAGCATCTACAACTATTCTCCTCCTTTCAGCTGAGCTTCATGGACATTCCCATCATGCAATGCCCTTGGGGATCTAACAGGGACTATCCCTTTTTTATCACTGGCTCTCACAATCTCCACCAGAAGAACAATATTTTAAAGTGAGAAAAAAAAGTCTGCTTTGGTGTCACCGCAGACTGCAGCGGCTCAGGTTCCCTACTTTGAATCTGCATGTTTGGCTCTCTGGCTCACGCAGAGCGTCATCCAGAACCGCATGAGTCTTCCTGCAGGTGTCTGTCCTTGAGCATCAGCACAGCTGCTTTGCTTCACACATTCAGGGCTCTTTGTGTTAAGGGTGCGAAGGAGAACCCCGACGCAGAGTGTCGAAGAAGGTGTAACAGATTTATTTTGCAGCAGCCAAAAATCAAAAATGGAGGCAGGGAGTAATCCAACTGGGCAGGAATGGCGCTTGGCAAGAGTAGAATCCACATGGACAACCTGACGGAATCATCTGGCAAACAGTGGTGGTGGGTAGACTGGTTTAAGTGAGGTGCAGCTGATGAGAGGATTGAGTGCAGGTGTCTCTGGAGTGGTTGGACACACCCCCTGCCACTCACATGCTCTGAAAACAAGGAAGTGAGGGGAAAAAAACAACACAGAGCCTCCACAGCCATCACAGTACCTCCCCCTCAATGGACGCCACCCGGCGGCCTTCCAGGCTTGTGCGGGGTACCGGACATAAAAGTCGTGCAGAAGAGCCGGGGACAAGATCAGGGAACGAGAAATCCAGGGGCGCTCCTCCGGACCAAACCCCTCCCAATCCACCAAGTACTGCCACCCGCGCCCCCGCCGCCGAACATCCAACAGGCGGCGAACGGCATAGGCTGGGTGATCATCAATGAGCAGGGGGGGCGGAGGGGGCACGGCCGGAGGGCCGAGAGCACTGTCCGAGACGGGCTTCAGGAGGGAGACGTGGAAGGATGGGTGCACTTTCAAAGAAGCAGGCAGCTTCAATCGGACAGCAGCAGGGTTCAGGACACGGTCAATCTCAAAGGGACCAATATACCTGGGAGACAACTTCCGAGACTCACACTGCAGAGGAAGGTCACGTGTGGAGAGCCAGACCCGTTGTCCAGGCTTGTAGTCAGGGGCTGGAACACGATGATGGTCTGCCAGCCTCCGGTTGCGCTCCGCCGTACGACCCAGCGCAGCCCTGACCCCACGCCAGACCCGACGAGCTCTTCTCAGGTGCACCTGAATAGAAGGCACCGCCACTGCCGTCTCCTGTGTTGGGAAAAGGGGAGGCTGGTAGCCGTTAGATGCCATGAATGGAGACATGCCTGTGGCCGAAGAGACCAAGGTGTTGTGGGCATATTCAATCCAAGCCAGGTGAGTAGACCAGGAAGCAGGGTGATCGGCCGCCACACAACGGATGGCAGCCTCCAGG
This sequence comes from Oryzias woworae, assembly GCA_016861445.1. Classification (NCBI taxonomy): domain Eukaryota; kingdom Metazoa; phylum Chordata; class Actinopteri; order Beloniformes; family Adrianichthyidae; genus Oryzias; species Oryzias woworae. The sequence continues at coordinate 979,976 of BOLG01000333.1, read as the reverse complement.
TCCTGGTTCGCCCGTTCCGTCTGACCATTTGATTGCGGGTGATAACCAGATGACAAACTGAGTGTAGCCCCGATGGCCCTACAGAAAGCCCCCCAGACCCGGGAAGTGAACTGGGGACCCCTGTCAGAAACAATGTCCTGAGGAAGTCCATGAAGCCTAAAAACATGCTGAACCAGGAGATTAGCGGTCTCGAACGCCGTAGGCAGCTTAGCAAGGGCAATAAAATGGGCAGACTTAGAAAAACGGTCAACAACTGTCAGAATGGCGGTGTTACCCTCTGACGGGGGAAGTCCAGTAACAAAGTCCACAGCAATGTGCGACCAAGGGCGATGAGGCGTCGGAAGTGGATGAAGCAGTCCGGCAGGGGGACGATGAGACGGCTTGTTGCGGGCACAAATGGAGCAGGCAGAGACAAATTCCCGGGTGTCAGGTATCATGGACGGCCACCAGAAGCGCTGTTGCAGCAGGAACAGCGTGCGGTGGACCCCAGGGTGGCATGCAAGTGTAGAGTTGTGACCCCACTGCAGCACAGCAGACCTGGCAGACGGGGGCACGAATAGGAGACCGGCAGGACACGTAGGTGGGATGGGGAGGTTCTTCTGAGCCTCCTGCACGACCTTCTCTACCGCCCAGCTGGCAGCTCCTACCACACATGAAAAGGGCACAATGGTGTCCTCCCCAGGCTCAGCACCAGTTGATTGGTCAAACTGACGAGAGAGGGAGTCGGGCTTCCCATTCTTGGATCCAGGGCGGTAGGTGAGTGTGAAATTGAAGCGGCCCAGGAACAGGGCCCACCGAGCTTGACGAGAGTTGAGCCTGCGAGCAGAACGGATGTAGGACAAGTTCTTGTGATCCGACCATACCAGAAATGGTTGAGAAGCACCCTCCAGCCAGTGTCTCCACTCCTTGAGCGCCAAGACCACCGCCAACAGTTCCCGGTTCCCCACATCGTAGTTCCTCTCGGCAGGAGTGAGACACCGAGAGAAGAAGGCGCAGGGGTGCAGCTTCTGGTCAGAGGCAGATCGCTGGGACAGGACGGCTCCAACTCCAGTCTCCGAGGCATCCACCTCCACCACGTATTGAGCTGTAGGAACAGGGTGGCACAACACAGGAGCAGAACAGAACAGGTGCTTCAAACTTGACAAAAGCCTTGTTCGCTTCAGGTGACCAGGAAAACGGGACCTGTACTGAGGTAAGTCTGGTAAGGGGAGAGGCTACTCTGCTGTAGTTCCGAATGAATCTCCGGTAAAAGTTAGCAAATCCTAAAAACCTCTGAAGTTGCTTCCTGGTAGCAGGTGTCGGCCACTCCGCCACGGCTTTGACCTTGGACGGATCAGGCTCTAGCTGTCCCTCCCCCAACACAAAACCCAAAAATCTAACAGAGGACACGTGAAAAGCACATTTCTCTGCCTTAACATAAAGTCTATTTTCTAATAACCGCTGCAAAACAAGTCTGACATGCTGAACGTGCTCACTCTCAGTGCGGGAGAAAATCAAAATATCGTCCAAATACACAAACACAAATCTATTCAGCATGTCACGTAACACGTCATTAATGAGTGCCTGAAAAACAGCGGGAGCATTAGTAAGTCCAAATGGCATAACGAGGTATTCGAAATGTCCCAACGGCGTGTTAAATGCCGTTTTCCACTCATCCCCCTCTTTAATCCTCACCAAGTGATAAGCATTACGGAGGTCCAACTTGGTGAACACAGTTGCCTGGTTTAAAGAGCTGAATGCCAAGGAGAGGCAGGGGATATTTGTTTTTGACAGTAATATCATTTAAGCCCCTAAAGTCAATACAAGGGCGCAGAGACTTGTCCTTCTTGTCCACGAAAAAGAAACCGGCCCCCACAGGAGAAGAGGAGGGCCGAATGAGTCCGGCAGCCAAACTCTCTGTAATGTACGTCTCCATAGCCTCTCTTTCCGGTATTGACAGTTTGTACAGCTTGCTAGATGGCAGTGGAGCACCGGGGATTAGGTCTATGGAACAGTCATAAGGCCTATGTGGGGGCAAGGAAGAGGCACGGTCCTTGGAAAAAACCTCCTGGAGGTCATGGTACGCTGGAGGGACTGACGACAAGTCCACTGGCTTGGGAGGAGATGGCATGTCCATCCTGGGAGTGGGAACAGCTGCACGCAAACAGTGAGAGTGGCAAAATAAACTCCAATTAACAATGGATTGACTTGACCAGTCCATGTGAGGTTTGTGGAGGATGAGCCAGGGAAGTCCCAGAACGAGGGGAGCAGAAGGTGAGGGAATGATGTAGAGTGAAATAAGCTCATGGTGATTCCCAGAAATCAGCAAGGACAGAGGTACTGTACGGTGAGTTATTCGGGACAGCACTCTACCATCTAAGGCCAGGACCTCTTTAGGCTCAGGAAGCAATTCTGATGGGATGTTGGCCCTAGACACAAACTCCAAGTCGATAAAATTGTCATCTGCACCAGAGTCCACCAGGGCAAAGACAGGAATACAGGTTGCATTGAGAGAAATAGTCCCTCTTAATTGGAAGCGCTTGGAGGGCTTGATGGGGGTCTGGCTCACCAGCGCCCCTCCCGAGGCTGGCAAGCCTGACCTTTTGGCCGAACAGGGCAACTGGGCAGCATGTGGCCTGCCTGGCCACAATAAAAACAGAGACCTTGGCGACGACGACGTTGACGTTCCTCCGGAGGAAGCCGCATACCACCAAGCTGCATGGGCTCCTCAGGTGGTGAAGCGGTGGAGACCAACTCAGGCAGAGGAGGAGCAGGAAGCCCGGGTCGGCTGGGAATCCCGGGCCAGGAACCAGTAACGGGGGAAATGACCCTGTCTGCTCTCTCCCTGAGTCTCTCGCGAAGGCGGTTATCGAGCCTTATCGAGAGGGAAATTAAGTCCTCTAATGAACCCACCTCATCTCTGGCAGCCAGTTGGTCTTTAACCTCTTCACTAAGGCCTCGGAAAAAAATGGTCTGGAGAGCTTTGTCATCCCACTGGCACTCAGCGGCCAGTATACGGAAATCAATAGAGTAGGAGGAAACTGAACCAGAACCCTGGTGCAAGGACAGTAACCTATTACCCGCTTCTTTTCCCTGTAGTGGATGGTCAAAGACCTTCAACATCTCAGCTGTAAATGAGTTAAGGGTGTTACAAACTGGTGAGTGACTGTTGGCTAGCGCTACAGCTCAGGCTGATGCTTTTCCAGAAAGAAGGCTCATGATAAAAGCTACTCTGGACTGATGCGTGGAGTAGGTGAGTGGCTGCTGATCAAAAACTAAAGTACACTGATGTAGAAACTGGTTACATGACCCTATTTCACCTGAATACCGGTTGGGAGTCGGAATAAAAGGTTCACGGGGCTGTGCAGCCTGGAAGGGTGCAGGAGCAGATGCTGAAGAAGCCGGAAGAGGAGCATCAGCGGAGTCTGGGGCCGGAACTGGTCGAGGTGAAGTCAGAGAGGCGAGTTGGGTCGTAACCTCCGTCAGTCGTTTCCCCAGCTGGTTTACGCCTTCTGAGAGATCTTGGATGGTGTTCATCACAGACTGAATGGCTTGGCCCTGCTGTCCCACAAGAGCTCCCTGAGACGCAATCGCCTGCTTGATCCTCTCGGTTTCAGCTAGAGTCCGGTTCAGTTGTTTAGCCTCTGCGGGGTTCATTGTGGCCAGATGATTCTGTTAAGGGTGCGAAGGAGAACCCCGACGCAGAGTGTCGAAGAAGGTGTAACAGATTTATTTTGCAGCAGCCAAAAATCAAAAATGGAGGCAGGGAGTAATCCAACTGGGCAGGAATGGCGCTTGGCAAGAGTAGAATCCACATGGACAACCTGACGGAATCATCTGGCAAACAGTGGTGGTGGGTAGACTGGTTTAAGTGAGGTGCAGCTGATGAGAGGATTGAGTGCAGGTGTCTCTGGAGTGGTTGGACACACCCCCTGCCACTCACATGCTCTGAAAACAAGGAAGTGAGGGGAAAAAACAACACAGAGCCTCCACAGCCATCACACTTTGCAATATCTTATCTATGATTACTGGTCTTTTAATGATTGCAGCCAAAATCTAAAATCTTGTGTCATTTTGCATAGCGGCAGGAGTTTGTAAGAAATTCGCCTCTGAGTTGTGGGCGGGAAAAGAAATACACAGAAATCCTAATTTTTTCATAACCTCCAATAAAGAGAAGAGCATGTTACCTCTTTAACAGTTGAGCTTTAATTCCAGTGGTGACATTCTTCCTCTTAACATAACTATTCAACCGTTGATGCGATTCCAGCTGAATCTGAAACGGCTTTCCAGTGACAAGCAACACTATATGTTATTAATGTGTTCCATACCGGCGCTAGGCCGATATGAAAAGTCTGAAGGGGCCAGCAACCACTAAAACGTATCAGAATAATGTTCCAAAAACGTCTGATTGGACCGAACACAGAGAAAGGAAATTGGTGTTGCCCCCTCCCCCCACTAATACACCCACAAAGCACACTGGTCTTGATGCAGAGATTTAAGCTCTGATAAAGTAAAATATATTTAAAAAAACATGAACCAGAAAATGAAGCAATAACCGTGAAAAAAGACAAGTGTTTTCTTTATTTTTTGTGCACAATACAACAGTAAAACAATGGAGTCAAAAAGACGTTGAGCTTTTCTGACACCATTCTCTAGTGGTCAAGTAGCAATTCCAGGGTTCCTGAAGGGTCTTAAAAAGTCTTATATTTGGATATATGGGTCTTAAAAATGGTGCTGTTTAATACTTTTTCCAAATGACTTTTCTGGTGTAAAGTTTAACGTTTTAAACTAAAGCGCGCTGTGCACCATTACGCTGGATGCCAACTGCTGATAAAAAGAAGAAGAAGGGGGAAAAAAAGAGGCAGCCACTTCAGCCTTAAAACACAGCGTAAACTACAAAGAGTTGAGAAGCTAGTTGTAACCATCACGGAATATAAATTTATCGAGGCGTGGATGGAAAAAGCACCTTCAGAGTTGATTAAAAATGGATGCTGGTTGTGGTTTTTGAGGCATATTGCATGATGTCCAAAAAGAGATTGCAACTTTGAGTATTGGTTTGAAGGTATTAGACTCCCACGCTAAATCTACAAAACGCTTAATACGTGTCAGAGGAAAAGAAAAAACTCCATCGATCTCTCGCTGCGTTCTCAACAGCTTGCCAGCAGTAGGTCCTGGCCAACGCGCCCCTCATGCCCCTACACCGCCTGCAGCGAGAGCGGACCGGAACACAGCCTTTGGGTCCACACCAACTCTGAAGGCAGAGGTGTTGTGGACTCTTCACACTGCACCAGGCAACAGAAATGATGCAGTTCCTCGTTCTGAGATTGCTAAAAAATTTTCTTGTAGAGCCTCAAAATCAAAACAGTGGGATGCGCATGTCCATTTGTGGAGTGAAAGGCAGGTTCAGTCAAGATATTTGAAGTTAATCCAAAAGACACAAAAGATTAGATTAAAAAAATGCCCTTTTTTCCCACAAACTTCCAGCCTGTATTGCAAGGTAATACAATCAAAGCAGCAACATTTTTCACTGCAGCTGAGGATGCAGACGACCTGCTAACACTTTCAAACGCTTTCATCTCGTCTCTGAAGGACAGGGGAAAAGCATGAAGCTCTGTGAAGCAACTGAAGCTGTTGGTGCTTTGATGATCCTTCTTTTAGGTTCAGGTTGACATGGTTTTCTTCAGATTTCTATAGTCTAACTAAAAAGAATAAAATGAAGTTAAAACTAAAAGGTAAATGATAGAAACGGTCTCTGCTAGGTCCCTGAATGATGGCTCCGCCTCCATCACCATAGAAGGTTCTGTCCCCGTTATTACAGGCTGGGCTTGCAGACACTAAAGCTACAGTCACCAAACTTTCAGTATAACCATACTGTCCTATTACAACAATGATTTTGGAAGAAAATCAGTTTTTAAAAACCAAACATGACCATATTTACATTCATAATGTTCCTAAAAATGTAATAAAGGGATTTTCTCCCCAAATCTTTGTTGTAATTCTCTCTATGGACGACGTATTTCCACGTTTGGTCCTTGACCGCTCAATCCTTTCTGATTATTTTGTCTACATTGAAATAGTAGAGTATTTGGAGTTAACAAGATGTCTTTTGGAGCAACCAAAGTCACTATAAATGATGTGAAGCACATTGTTTGTCTTTCTAGCAAAACACTCCAACACACTCTGCTATGTGTCATCCTGCATAGCAAACTTTGAAGGTAATTTGCTAAAGCTGGTGTTACTCACATGTATTTATGTATGATCAGCTCAGAAACTGATGGAAATCCATGCTGACGACACGTAATACGTGGAGCCAGTATGCAGATTGCTGCACGTATGTTAAACGTGTCCATGGCTAACTGTTTTTACTGGTCGTACAAATAATTAATGTTAAAGTCCCGTTAGCTGTCACTCACCCAGAGCGCAGGGCGCAGTGATCAGCAGACACAACTTAGGAACCATTTGTCATATGAACCGTGACCCTTGCCTTAACCTTTCCTCTGGATCCTTGCGACCAAAAAAAACAAAAAAAAACAAAAAAAAGTTCAGCCCTGGCTGAACATGGTGAACTAAGTGCAAATAGTCGCTTTCATTTGGGCTAATGCTAACTAGCATGAAAGACATATCTAATGACCGCCGTAGTTATCGTTATGACCCGTTAGTTGTGTTTTCATTCCTCCACAGCAATGAGTACTGGTAAGCAAAGCAGCAGCCAGGACCAGAAATGAAGTTCATTAGAACTTAGAAAGGTAGACGATGGAGGAATAAGACCAGGCTCTGTGGTGGAAAATTATAGATCCAGTGTAATGAAAAAATGTTTAAGTAGTTTTAAGAGTATTTATTCAACAAAGAAAAAGAAGCCTGCAGAGAAAAGCATGGAAACATCTGCAGAGCTCTGGAGGGATGAAGGGGCAATGGCCCTTTATACAGTGACACAAACAAACTTATCAGAAACTTAAGATGGGGACGTAAGGATTCATATCTACGATGGACAAGACGTTCTGACAAAGTCAAAATGTTGTGAATACCATCATTAAGATGTGCTGACAAAAAGAAAGAAATCTTGAACTATCTAAGCTATAAACTGTGCACAAAGATCAATCTGAGCACATGTCAAGACATAAGAATTAAGAAGAAGGTCAAAATGGATGATTCCCATCACAACTCCTACAAGGAACAGAATGGAGGCTCAGCTTTAAGGAGCTACGGCTGAAAAGAAAATTGTCAGGGTTGGCGTGTGGACACAAATGCAGACGGCAATTATAAATGAAAAGTCTTTCATTTATTCAAAATAGTACTCGAAAAACCAGAAGACAAATCCTTGAGGGTACAAAAACCACCCGACAACCTGTGCAGGGGAGACGAAGACTTATAACCAGGAGGAGGGGATGAGGTAATTGAAAACAGGTGTGCCAATTAAGGAGGGAGAGAACACACACTAGGAGGGAGGTGCCAAGTGACCTGAAAGAGCAGAAGTGAAACACAGGAAGTACAACCAATAACCCCACAAAAATGTCTGCAAGAGATGTCTGAGGGTCTGTGAGGGAGGCAGACAGACTGGCAGAGGAGGCTGATGGAGAGGCTGGGAGTGTGGTAACCTAATATCAGTGCTCAACCTTCTGAGGACAGGTCATGAGGACAGGTGGCTCTGGTTGATGAAGAGATTGCTGCCAAGACTGCAGAGCTAAAAAGTTGACATTGTTTGTGAAAGATGTTTATTTGTTACTGTTTACTTCATTGTTTATTTGGACTTCACATTCAAAGTACAGCATTATTTTATTATTGTTCTGACAATCAAGGATTTCCTTTTATTCCTCTATAGAGCTGGAAATTGGGCAGAGAAATGCATGTGTGCTTATCCAGTCTTACTGTAAAAATGACTTTAAAAGTCTTACATTTAAGTTGGAAAAAGGTAGATGTGAGGTAAACCACAGCTTTTTCCCAAGTGTCTTTGGTTTTAAGAAAATCTCTGTACAAACTTCTTATACATACATTAGTGGACTTTGGTTTGTTTGTATGATGTGTGTTATTTAAAGTTCCCACAGCTGTTGGGCTGTTGAGTTTTACTAAAATTAGAGCTAGCAATGTCCATTTTTTTCTTAAAGTCATCATGTGACCAAAGAATCTGTCTCCTGGTCTGGAGAGATGACCAGCGCTCTGGAGCTATAATGAAGCCGTCACAGGACCAGGCGACCGAGGGCCCATTATTAGCGTCAAAGTCAAGGCAAGATCAATGTTGAGCCAAACAAAAAAAAAAAAAAAGAAGAAAGAGCCGTCCACCAGGACTTATCCTCTTGAGATCAATGGCTGTAATGACTGCCCCCCCCTATCTTTTTCTGCTCCCCACTAGCTCAATAGAAAGGAGGATAGCACATCGTCTCTCTCTGCCATGATTAGCTCTCAGAGGGTAAAGTGTGATGTATGGACGCAGTGCTGGTTATTGTCCTGTCTGCTGGGACCAGGCCGGGGGAAAAGGCTTTAATACAATGTACTTTTCTCACCCATTTATTTATGCAAGAGTTCGTCTACACAGAAAGGATGGTGTGACAAACACACGAGCTGTTCCTTTGGATGAAAGGCTAACCTGAGGGTATGTTTCCAGCAGTGCTTTAAGTGGCCAACAAGAAGTGGCGGGACTCTCTTTCATGGAAATCGAAACATAAAATGCAGAGAATCAATTCAAAAAAGTCCTTTTTTTATGCGTCATAATATGAAATAAGAAAGAGGGAGCTCAGGTCAAGTCTTTAAATAAATATAATCATACATCATCTGTGTACATAAAATTATTTAAATGGGAGTACAATTACAACATTACGTCACATCGTTTCACCACTGTTGCTGTGGCCTCATCCTAACAGCTAGCTTGTAGCTTGTAGTTCAACAATGAGACACAGCAACTCATTGAAATGCGGTCGGGTGAATGCAGGCTGGTTAAAACAACTTTGAACGTGATCCACTTTGTTTCTCACTGTTTTCCTGACAGTCTGTTTATCATAAACACTTATCATCCTACAGTCATAGCCAACGTCTCCTCAGTACTGCAGCTGCTAACATCCTCTGAGTTAAAGCACACACGGCATGATTCTTGCCTGTAACCGTCTTGCAGCATTCCTCTGCCGTACCAAAGTAAGACGGAAAAACTGTTGTTCCTGTTGTTCAAAACTGGTAATCGAAATATAAAGTTTAGAGAAGTTAAAACCAGCCCGAGGAGGACTTTAAAGTGCTGCACCTCCGACTTTCTCTTGCTTTTTTGACCCGCCTCGTACTTCCTGGCCAATGACTGAAGAGATCTTTAGTCACATGGTTTTGTTTACAAGCTTTGGTCTGAAACAGAAATCTCCCGCAGACGCCAGTCTGAATACAGACCAAACTCAATCTTTCTGAAACAAATTTGTGTTCTCAGACCGGACCAAACAATGTCATTAGTCTGAATACATCCTGAGTTTGGATTCTTTGTAAAATCTCAATTCCAGCTTCATTTGACATGTGTGGACAAGATGTTAAAGTCTGACGTGGATTCATTGTAAATATGCCTCTGCCAGCATATGCAGCATGTTCATGTATAAAGAGTGTGTGTGTGTGTGTGTGTGTGCTTTGAATGATGTTATTAATGGAACTGCTAAACCAGTGCTCTGCAACCTCTGACAGAACCATTTGGTCCGGTTTCTTACTGACAAAAATAGAGCTAGAGCTGCAAAATCTCACTACACTTTTATTAAAAACACACTTCTTTTGCTGCCATTAGACCCTTTAACTTTTAAATATTTACAGTAATTTAACTATAACAGTGTTATATTTTCTATAGGCTATATAACAATGTTGATGTATTTTAATCTGACAGCAGCACATTCAAGTTCCTTTCAAAATAAAATTCAGTGTCAAAAAAGATCCTCCTGAAGCAGTAAATTTACTTGCACTTATTGTTCTGCAATTCTCTCATTGAAGAACTTTGCTTCTGAACAGAAACTATAGGTACTGCTGTGAAACAGACGATAAGAGTTTTACTTGTTCTTTAAAAAGAATAGAATTTTTCCAGAAGAGCTTTGAGATGTTAACAGGAACAGCCCAGTCCAGATGACAGCTCCTGTTAACAGGAACATATTGGAAACTTTATAAATCCAGCGCACAAACAGGCTTATAAACATTACCTACAAGATGCCGTTTAAAATTTTAAAGTTTCTAATCTGCTTCTCAGCTGCTTTTCTTGCAAGCTCCTCCTCTTTCACCCACAACGTCTTCATCTGCGTGTTTAGCTCCTCCCCCTTAACATTGATCTTCAGGGCGTCCTCTCTTTTGAGAATGTTGGCAGCTCGCTCAGCCAGGATGCTCTCCTGTCTCTTCCTGATTTTCCTCTCCTTTCTGGGATAAAGCTCTGTGCGGTAGTGGCTGCCTCCGTTCAGGGTCACCTGGGTCTGATCATCTGGGGTTTTGTTGTTGAAGACGTGAAAGCCTCTGCTGCACTTGCGTATGAAGTTGCAGAGGTTGTCGTCCCTCTCGGTGATAATATCGTTGATAGTCTTTAGATCCAGGCGATCTCCGTGAGTGAAAGCACAATGGTGTGGTCCCAGACTCTGGCGCCAAACTTTGCTTCGATCAGAGTGTTGGTGTCATGGTCTTCCTGTGTCATCCTTCCCACAGGGACCACTAACACAAATGCATGGGGCCCGGTTCCTGGAGCTTCACCCGCATGAAAATCTCCAGAAAGATTTCTTCCTTGTTTCAATCTTTCTCAAAAAGCCCGGGTGTGTCGATAACGGCGACCGGTATGTCCTCAACCAACCCAACCTCCTTGTCACAGTGGATTGTGACTCTCTTCAGCCTCATGTCAGATTTGAACGCCATTCTGTTAAGGATGGTGTTTCCACTCGAGCTTTTGCCTTTTGGCTCTGTGAACACACACAATTATCACTGAGCAATCTCCAATTAGTGGTGCTGTGATGGACCTACACCCAACAGTGACTGGGATAGGCTTCAGCAACCCAGTTACCCTGAAAGGTATTATACAGGTTTGGAAAATAGATGGATGAAAACCTCAAGTTTTCACTATTACATATAAGTTAAGCAGACATCAGTATATCCTATACTTTAATGACCCGAATACACATGCAATCCCTCTAAAAATTGAATAAAATTCATTTGATGCTACATTCACAACAGGCATGCGACACACTTTTAAGGAAGTGCTAAAAAAAAGCATGCTTGACACGCGTTTAGTCCATGGTGTTCACACTGGACAAACAGGGAGGGCCTTCTTCTTCTTTTGCTAGTGCATGTCCAGCAGTTGGAAGAGGCTTGCTGAGAGCTCTGTTTGCACCCTCTCCCAGTAGCTTAGAGCCCCTCACACTCCAAAACTTATATTACCACTGCAAAAATATGGTAATATTAGAGCTTTCCAGCTGTATAGTTTGGAGTCTGCAACTGGATGCATTGGAGCAGAGCAAAGAGCTTGTAGCCAGCACCGCATATGTTCTACATCACAAATACAATCTATTTCACACAGCACTTTTTTGTGATTCACAACCATTTAAATATAAAAATACTCAGAAATGCAATTTAAGCTTAATTTTCTTCATATGTGCCCTCCATTTGAGTCTGAGTCTCTCAAACCGCTTCGCTAGCCTGGCTGCGGAGTGTCCGGCTCCTTCGACAGCGGCTCAGTCTACTCCTGACCTGGGCTCCGTCGTTGAGTTCCCTGCTCTTCGGAGAGACACCACGGAGATTCTGGGGGAACATGGAGGGACCGCGGGCGACAGCAACCCAGCTCGGGCTCCGAGGATTACCGCGAAAACCTCATCTGGATCAGAGGAGCGTCGCTGGTTGGAGCCCCCTGCGCCCTCCCGGTCGGTAACGTCTTCCTCCCGCCTCCGGATCCTGAAGGAGGCCGCCCGCTTCCACTCCCGCTGTGCCCGCGCCGTCATCACAGGTCGACCACCGGCTTCCAAGGTGAGGCTTCCTGCCGCTGCCCCGCAGGTACACTCTGCTGCAGCTTCACCTGTCAGCGGTTCACCTGAGTCCACGTCCCCTCCTCCCCTGTTTGCACCAACAACGGCAATAATCGGGGACTCTATAATAAGGAAGGTCCGCTTCTTTAACGCCGTCACTCACTGTTTTCCCTGGAGCCACAGTTCTGGACATTCTGGAAAAACTCCCAGAACTGCTGCGCTCTTTTCCTTCTTCAGTCAGGAGACGGATTTTACATGTGAGTTTTAACGACACGTCTTCTCGAGAGTCTGAAACGACGAAAAAGGCTTTTATTGAACTTTTAAATTTTTTAAAGTCCTGTTCATTGACTGTTTTTATCTCTGGACCCCTCTCCTCTCTCTCCCGTGGCCAAGGCCGGTTCAGCAGGCTGCCGGGTCTGAGCTCCTGGCTCCATTCTGCTTCCAGTCAGAACGGATTTGGCTTTATTGACAATTTTAATCTGTTCTGGAACAGAAACTCTTTTTACAAAACTGATGGAATCCACCCCAGTCCACTGGGCAGTAATGTCTTAGCTGCCAACATCAGACACTCTGTCCAGATATCACCAGCCCCCATCATGACCACACCAGTCCAAACCACATCTTCATCTGCACAAACATCCGACTGGAATTTGTACATTCCTCCCACAATCTCCAACAAATAACTGGTGCTTCCTGTCAAAGACCTGCTGTCCCATTAGTCTATACCATTGAGACCATTATTACAGACAGGTCCTCCACGAGAGGACGTGTTGGGAGGAAACCAAACATGCGCTGCCTTTACCCAATAAAGGAAGCACCAAAGCAGGAAGAAGCAGTTTCAACAATAAACAATCCACCGCCCTCTTTTAACATGACACTTTTTAATGCTCGGTCCTTGTCCAACAATACTTTTATTTTGAATGATTTTATTTTAGATCATAACATTGATGCTCTCTTTTTAACTGAAACATGGCTGAGCACGGACGCATCCACTGTTCTCACAGAGGCCTCCCCACCAAATTTTAGTTTTGTTTTTTCCACAAGGGAGGGCAAAAAGGGTGGTGGTACTGCGTCTATTGTATCCAACTCCTTTGCAGTAAAGCACATTTCTTTAGATCAGTACCCCAGCTTTGAACACCATGCCCTTGTTTTTAACAGCCCTCCAGTTTTATGCATCACAGTATACAGACCACCGAAACCAAACACTGGTTTTATTGAGGAGTTTTCTGAGTTCTTAGCATCTGTCCTCATTTCCTTTAACATGATTTTAATAACTGGTGATTTTAACCTGCATGTAGACAGGGAGTCTGACCATTGCGCAACTCAGTTTATGGAATTACTTGCTTCTCTGGATTTTCAACATGTCATGCAGCCAACTCACAACAGGGAGCACACTCTTGACCCAGTCATAAGTCATGGTTTACCTACAAGTGTGTCCACTGTTGTGGATCTGGCTGTCTCTGATCATTACTGTGTGCTTTTTAACATCACTGGTTTTATAAAACAACAGACCTCTGTGAGAACGGTGAAGAAGCACTACTTAAATCCAGAAGTGGTGGGAAAATTTATTTCAACTGTTTGTATTAACACTCCACTTGTCTTACCAGCCCCCTGTGACTTAAACATAGACAGTTTTAACAGCAAATTTAAAATCCAGTCTCGATTCAGTTGCTCCACCAAAATCTAAAAAGATAAGAATTAAACCCACACCCCCTTTGAGAACTGAAGGAATAAAACAATTGAAGAGACCATGTAGATCCGCTGAAAGACGTTGGAAAAAACAGAAACTTGAAATAAACTACCAATTATACCAAAATCAACTAAAAGTATATAATCAATCAGTGAAACAAACCAGGAACGAATACTTTGCAAAGATCATCTCTGAGAATAAAAACAATCCCAGAGTCCTCTTCTCCACAATTGAATCTTTGATCAACCCCGACTTAAATAAAAACACAATGTCAGCAACCCCATCATTGTGTAAGGAGTTTGTTGACCCCTTCAGGAGCAAAATTGATTCTGTCAGATCCAGTATCTTAAATGAACAAAAAAGCCTTTTTATCAAAAATGATGACTTGATCTTACACGGGGAAGCACTGGACAGTTTTGACCTGGTTGAAGCTGCAACACTTGGTCGAGTTTTCTCGCAAGTTAACCCAACAACCTGCTTTCTAGATCCCATCCCCACATCCGTTTTTAAAACATTTTATGGGTCTTTTGAGAGTGAGATTTTAAATATAATGAATTACTCTCTTCAGACGGGTATTTTCCCTGCTCCCTTTAAAACTGCCGTTGTGAAACCACTACTTAAGAAAACTAACTTGGACCCCACAGACCTGTGTCTAATCTGCCATTTTTAAGCAAGGTTTTAGAAAAACTTGTTTTTATTCAACTGAATGAGTTTCTCTTACAAAACAACATTTTTGAGATAAACCAGTCTGGAATTAGAACAAACCACAGTACTGAGACAGCCCTGTTAAAGATAGTTAATGATATCAGGTCTGCCTTGGATTCAGGTCAGATCTCAGTATTAGTCCTACTAGATCTAAGTGCTGCTTTTGATACCTGACCCTGTTGAACAGACTAAAAAGTCTTGGCATATCAGGGACGGTTCACAAGTGGTTCAAATCCTATCTCATGGAGAGATACCTTATGGTAAACATGGACACATACTTTTCTAGGGTCCACGAAATTAAATGTGGTGTGCCTCAAGGCTCCATACTTGGCCCCTTACTTTTTAACATCTACATGCTTCCTCTGGGGAATGTCATCAGGAGGCACAATATCAGCTTTCATAGCTATGCTGATGATACCCAGCTGTACATAGCTATCTGAAAGATCTGAAAGGTGAGAGCGCCGATCTGAAAGGTGAGAACGCCGATCTGAAAGGTGACAACGCCGATCTGAAAAGTGAGAACGCCGATCTGAAAAGTGAGAACGTCGATCTGAAAAGTGAGAACGCCGATCTAAAAAGTGAGGACGCCGATCTGAAAGGTGAGGACGCCGATCTGAAAGGTGAGAACGCCGATCTGAAAGGTGAGAACGCCGATCTGAAAGGTGAGAACGCCGATCTGAAAGGTGAGAACGACGATCTGAAAAGTGAGAACGCCGATCTGAAAAGTGAGAACGCAGATCTGAAAAGTGAGAACGTCGATCTGAAAAGTGAGAACACCGATCTGAAAAGTGAGAACGCCGATCTGAAAGGTGAGGACGCCGATCTGAAAGGTGAGAACGCCGATCTGAAAGGTGAGAACGCCGATCTGAAAGGTGAGAACGCCGATCTGAAAGGTGAGAACGACGATCTGAAAAGTGAGAACGACGATCTGAAAAGTGAGGACGCCGATCTGAAAGGTGAGAACGCCGATCTAAAAAGGTGAGAACGCCGATCTGAAAGGTGAGGACGCCGATCTGAAAGGTGAGAACGCCGAACTGAAAAGTGAGAACGCCGAACTGAAAGGTGAGAACGCCGATCTGAAAGGTGAGAACGCCGATCTGAAAAGTGAGAACGCAGATCTGAAAAGTGAGAACGCCGATCTGAAAGGTGAGAACGCCGATCTGAAAAGTGAGAACGCCGATCTGAAAAGTGAGAACGCCGAACTGAAAAGTGAGAACACTGATCTGAAAAGTGAGAACGTCGAACTGAAAAGTGAGAACGTTGAACTGAAAAGTAAGAACACGGATCTGAAAGGTAAGAACACCGATCTGAAAAGTGAGAACGCTGAACTGAAAAGTGAGAACGCCAAACTGAAAGGTGAGAACGCCGATCTGAAAGGTGAGAACGCCGATCTGAAAAGTGAGGACGCCGATCTGAAAGGTGAGAACGCCGTTCTGAAAGGTGAGAACGCCGTTCTGAAAAGTGAGAACGCCGATCTGAAAAGTGAGAACGCCGATCTGAAAAGTGAGAACGCCGATTCTGAAAGGTGAGAACGCCGAACTGAAAAGTGAGAACGCCGATCTGAAAAGTGAGAACGCCGAACTGAAAAGTGAGAAACGCCGAACTGAAAAGTAACAACACGGATCTGAAAGGTGAGACACCGATCTGAAAAGTGAGAACGTCGAACGGAAAAGTGGAGAACGTTGAACTGAAAAGTGAGAACACGGATCTGAAAAATGAGAACGCCGAACTGAAAAGTGAGAACGCCGATCTGAAAAGTGAGAACGTTGAAACTGGAAAAGTGAGAACACGGATCTGAAAAGTGAGAACGCCGACTGAAAAGTGAGAACGCCGAACTGAAAAGTAAGAACAACGGATCTGAAAGGTGAGAACACCGATCTGAAAAGTGAGAACGTTGAACTGAAAGTGAGAACACAGATCTAAAAGTGAGAAACGCCGAACTGAAAAGTGAGAACGCCGAACTGAAAAGTGAGAACGCCGAACTGAAAAGTAAGAACACACGGATCTGAAAGGTGAGAACACTGATCTTAAAAGTGAGAACGTCGAACGGAAAAGTGAGAACGTTGAACTGAAAAGTGAGAACACGGATCTGAAAAATGAGAACGCCGAACTGAAAATTGAGAACGCCGATCTGAAAAGTGAGAACATTGAACTGAAAAGTGAGAACGCCGAACTGAAAGGTGAGAACGCCGAACTGAAAAGTGAGAACGCCGATCTGAAAGGTGAGAACGCCGATCGAAAGGTGAGGACGCCGATCTGAAAGGTGAGAACCCGTTCTGAAAGGTGAGAACGCCGTTCTGAAAAAAGTGAGAACGCCGATCTGAAAAGTGAGAACGCGCCGATCTGAAAAGTGAGAACGCCGATCTGAAAGGTGAGAACGCCGATCTGAAAGGTGAGGACGCCGATCTGAAAGGTGAGAACGCCGTTCTGAAAGGTGAGAACGCCGTTCTGAAAGGTGAGAACGCCGTTCTGAAAAGTGAGAACGCCGAATCTGAAAAGTGAGAACGCCGTTCTGAAAAGTGAGAACGCCGATCTGAAAAGTGAGAACGCCGATCTGAAAGGTGAGAACGCCGAACTGAAAAGTGAGAACGCCGAACTGAAAAGTGAGAACGCCGTTCTGAAAAGTGAGAACGCCGATCTGAAAAGTGAGAACGCCGATCTGAAAAGTGAGAACGCCGATCTGAAAAGTGAGAACGTCGAACTGAAAAGTGAGAACACGGATCTGAAAAGTGAGAACGCCGAACTGAAAAGTGAGAACGCCGAACTGAAAAGTAACAACACGGATCTGAAAGGTGAGAACACCGATCTGAAAAGTGAGAACGTCAAACGGAAAAGTGAGAACGTTAAACTGAAAAGTGAGAACACGGATCTGAAAAATGAGAACGCCGAACTGAAAAGTGAGAACGCCGATTTGAAAAGTGAGAACGTTGAATTGAAAAGTGAGAACACGGATCTGAAAAGTGAGAACCCGAACTGAAAAGTGAGAACGCCGAACTGAAAAGTAAGAACACCGGATCTGAAAGGTGAGAACACCGATCTGAAAAGTGAGAACGTTGAAACTGAAAAGTGAGAAACACAGATCTGAAAAGTGAGAACGCCGAACTGAAAAAGTGAGAACGCCGAACTGAAAAGTAAGAACACGGATCTTGAAAGGTGAGAAACACCGATCTGAAAAGTGAGAACGTCGAACGGAAAAGTGAGAACGTTGAACTGAAAAGTGAGAAACACGGATCAGAAAAATGAGAACGCCGAACTGAAAAGTGAGAACGCCGATCTGAAAAGTGAGAACATTGAACTGAAAAGTGAGAAACGCCGAACTGAAAGGTGAGAAACGCCGAACTGAAAAAGTGAGAACGCCGATCTGAAAAGTGAGAACGCCGATCTGAAAAGTGAGAACGCTGAACTGAAAAGTGAGAATGCCGATCTGAAAAGTGAGAACGCCGATCTGAAAAGTGAGAACGTCGAACTAAAAAGTGAGAACACGGATCTGAAAAGTGAGAACGCCGAACTGAAAAGTAAGAACACAGATCTGAAAAGTGAGAACGCCGATCTGAAAAGTGAGAACGCCGATCTGAAAAGTGAGAACGCTGAACTGAAAAGTGAGAATGCCGATCTGAAAAGTGAGAACGCCGATCTGAAAAGTGAGAACGTCGAACTGAAAAGTGAGAACACGGATCTGAAAAGTGAGAACGCCGAACTGAAAAGTAAGACACAGATCTGAAAAGTGAGAACGTCGACTGAAAAGTAAGAACAGACACGGATCTGAAAGGTAAGAACACACCGAGCTGAAAAGTGAGAACGCTGACTGAAAAGTGAGAACGCCGAACTGAAAGGGGAGAACGCCGTTCTGAAAGGTGAGAACGCCGATCTGAAAGGTGAGGACGCCGATCTGAAAGGTGAGAACGCCGTTCTGAAAGGTGAGAACGCCGAATCTGAAAAGTGAGAACGCCGATCTGAAAAGTGAGAACGCCGATCTGAAAGGTGAGAAACGCCGAACTGAAAAGTGAGAACTCCGATCTGAAAAGTGAGAACGTTGAACTGAAAAGTGAGAACACGAATCTGAAAAGTGAGAACGCCGAACTGAAAGTGAGAACGCCGAACTGAAAAAGTAACAACACGGATCTGAAAGGTGAGAACACCGATCTGAAAAGTGAGAACGTCGAACGGAAAAGTGAGAACGTTGACTGAAAAGTGAGAACAACGGATCTGAAAATGAGAACGCCGAACTGAAAAGTGAGAACGCCGATCTGAAAAGTGAGAACGTTGAACTGAAAAGTGAGAACAACGGATCTGAAAAGTGAGAACGCCGAACTGAAAGTGAGAACGCCGAACTGAAAAGTAAGAACACACGGATCTGAAAGGTGAGAACACCGATCTGAAAAGTGAGAACGTTGAACTGAAAAGTGAGAACACAGATCTGAAAAGTGAGAACGCCGAACTGAAAAGTGAGAACGCCGAACTGAAAAGTGAGAACGCCGAACTGAAAGTAAGAACACGGATCTGAAAGGTGAGAACACCGATCTTAAAAGTGAGAACGTCGAACGGAAAAGTGAGAACGTTGAACTGAAAAGTGAGAACACGGATCTGAAAAATGAGAACGACGGCCGAACTGAAAATTGAGAACGCCGATCTGAAAAGTGAGAACATTGAACTGAAAAGTGAGAACGCCGAACTGAAAGGTGAGAACGCCGAACTGAAAAGTGAGAACGCCGATCTGAAAGGTGAGAACGCCGATCTGAAAGGTGAGGACGCCGATCTGAAGGTGAGAACGCCTCTGAAAGGTGAGAACGCCGTTCTGAAAAGTGAGAACGCCGATCTGAAAAGTGAGAACGCCGATCTGACAAAGTGAGAAAACGTCCGATCTGAAAGGTGAGAACGCCGAACTGAAAAGTGAGAACGGCCGAACTGAAAAGTGAGAACGCCGTTCTGAAAGTGAGAACGCCGATCTGAAAAGTTGAGAACGCCGATCTGAAAGTGAGAACGCCGATCTGAAGGTGAGAACGCCGATCTGAAAGGTGAGACGCCGATCTGAAAGGTGAGAATGCCGTTCTGAAAGGGGTGAGAACGCCGTTCTGAAAAGTGAGAACGCCGATCTGAAAAGTGAGAACGCCGATCTGAAAAGTGAGAACGCCGATCTGAAAAGTGAGAACGCCGAACTGAAAAGTGAGAACGCCGAACTGAAAAAGTGAGAACGCCGTTCTGAAAGTGAGAACGCCGATCTGAAAAGTGAGAACGCCGATCTGAAAAGTGAGAACGCCGATCTGAAAAGTGAGAACGTCGAACTGAAAAGTGAGAACACGGATCTGAAAAGGGAAGAAACAGCCAACTGAAAAGTGAGAACCGAACTGAAAAGTAACAACACGGATCTGAAAGGTGAGAACACCGATCTGAAAAGTGAGAACGTCAAACGGAAAAGTGAGAACGTTAAACTGAAAAGTGAGAACACGGATCTGAAAAATGAGACGCCGAACTGAAAAGTGAGAACGCCGATTTGAAAAGTGAGAACGTTGAATTGAAAAGTGAGAACACGGATCTAAAAGTGAGAACGCCGAACTGAAAAAGTGAGAACGCCGAACTGAAAAGTAAGAAACACGGATCTGAAAGGTGAGAACACCGATCTGAAAAGTGAGAACGTTGAACTGAAAAGTGAGAACACGGATCTGAAAAGTGAGAACGCCGAACTGAAAAGTGAGAACGCCGAACTGAAAAGTAAGAACACGGATCTGAAAGGTGAGAACACCGATCTGAAAAGTGAGAACGTCGAACGGAAAAGTGAGAACGTTGAACTGAAAAGTGAGAACACGGATCAGAAAAATGAGAACGCCGAACTGAAAAGTGAGAACGCCGATCTGAAAAGTGAGAACATGAACTGAAAAGTGAGAACGCCGAACTGAAGGTGAGAACGCCGAACGAAAAGTGAGAACGCCGATCTGAAAAGTGAGAACGCCGATCTGAAAAGTGAGAACGCTGAACTGAAAAGTGAGAATGCCGATCTGAAAAGTGAGAACGCCGATCTGAAAAGTGAGAACGTCGAACTGAAAAGTGAGAACACGGATCTGAAAAGTGAGAACGCCGATCTGAAAAGTGAGTACGCCGAACTGAAAAGTGAGAACGCCGAACTGAAAAGTGAGAACGCCGAACTGAAAAGTGAGAACGCCGAACTGAAAAGTAAGAACACAGATCTGAAAAGTGAGAACGTTGAACTGAAAAGTAAGAACACGGATCTGAAAGGTAAGAACACCGATCTGAAAAGTGAGAACGCCGATCTGAAAAGTGAGAACGCCGATCTGAAAGGTGAGAACGCCGTTCTGAAAGGTGAGAACGTTGAACTGAAAAGTGAGAACACGGATCTGAAAAGTGAGAACGCCGAACTGAAAAGTGAAGAACACAGATCTGAAAAGTGAGAACGTTGAACTGAAAAGTAAGAACACGGATCTGAAAGGTGAGAACGCCGATCTGAAAAGTGAGAACGCCGATCTGAAAAGTGAGAACGCCGATCTGAAAGGTGAGAACGCCGTTCTGAAAGGTGAGAACGCCGTTCTGAAAAGTGAGAACGTCGAACTGAAAGGTGAGAACGCCGAACTGAAAGGTGAGAACGCCGTTCTGAAAGGTGAGAACGCCGATCTGAAAGGTGAGGACGCCGATCTGAAAGGTGAGAACGCCGTTCTGAAAGGTGAGAACGCCGTTCTAAAAAGTGAGAACGCCGATCTGAAAAGTGAGAACGCCGATCTGAAAGTGAGAACGCCGATCTGAAAAGTGAGAACGCCGATCTGAAAGGTGAGAACGCCGAACTGAAAGTGAGAACGCCGACTGAAAAGTGAGAACGCGGCGCGGATCTGAAAAGTGAGAACGCCGAACTGAAAAGTGAGAACGCCGAACTGAAAAGTGAGAACGCCGAACTGAAAAGTGAGAACGCCGATCTGAAAAGTGAGAACGCCGATCTGAAAGGTGAGAACGCCGAACTGAAAAGTGAGAACGCCGATCTGAAAAGTGAGAACGCCGATCTGAAAGTGAGAACGCCGATCTGAAAGGTGAGAACGCCGAACTGAAAAGTGAGAACGCCGATCTGAAAAGTGAGAACGCCGATCTGAAAAGTGAGAACGCCGAACTGAAAAGTGAGAACGCCGATCTGAAAAGTGAGAACGCCGATCTGAAAAGTGAGAACGCCGATCTGAAAAGTGAGAACGCCGATCTGAAAAGTGAGAACGCCGAACTGAAAAGTGAGAACGCCGATCTGAAAAGTGAGAACGCCGATCTGAAAAGTGAGAACGCCGAACTGAAAAGTGAGAACGCGATCTGAAAAGTGAGAACGCCGACTGAAAAGTGAGAACAAAGGATCTGAAAGGTAAGAACACCGATCTGAAAAGTGAGAACGCTGAACTTAAAAGTGAGAACGCCAAACTGAAAGGTGAGAACGCCGATCTGAAAGGTGAGAACGCCGATCTGAAAGGTGAGGACGCCGATCTGAAAGGTGAGAACGCCGTTCTGAAAAGTGAGAACGTTGAACTGAAAAGTGAGAACACGGATCTGAAAAAGTGAGAACGCCGAACTGAAAAGTGAGAACGCCGAACTGAAAAGTAACAACACGGATCTGAAAGGTGAGAACACCGATCTGAAAAGTGAGAACGTCGAACGGAAAAGTGAGAACGTTGAACTGAACGAAGTGAGAACACGGATCTGAAAAGTGAGAACGCCGAACTGAAAAGTGAGAACCCCGACCTGAAAAAGTGAGAACGCCGATCTGAAAAGTGAAAACGCCGATCTGAAAAGTGAGAACGCTGAACTGAAAAAGTGAGAATGCCGATCTGAAAAAGTGAGAACGCCGATCTGAAAAGTGAGAACGCCGAACTGAAAAGTGAGAACACGGATCTGAAAAGTGAGAACGCCGAATCTGAAAAGTAGAACGCGATCTGAAAAGTGAGAACGCCGATCTGAAAAGTGAGAACGCCGATCTGAAAAGTGAGAACGCCGAACTGAAAGTGAGAACGCCGATCTGAAAAGTGAGAACGCCGATCTGAAAAGTGAGAACGTCGAACTGAAAGGTGAGAACGCCGAACTGAAAAGTGAGAACGCCGATCTGAAAAGTGAGAACGCCGATCTGAAAGGTGAGAACGCCGATCTGAAAGTGAGAACGCCGATCTGAAAGGTGAGAACGCCGATCTGAAAAGTGAGAACGCCGATCTGAAAAGTGAGAACGCCGATCTGAAAAGTGAGAACGCCGATCTGAAAGGTGAGAACGCCGAACTGAAAAGTGAGAACGCCGAACTGAAAAGTGAGAACGTGGAACTGAAAAGTGAGAACACCGATCTGAAAAGTGAGAACGCCGAACTGAAAAGTAACAACACGGATCTGAAAGTGAGAACGTCGAACTGAAAGTGAGAACGCCGAACTGAAAAGTGAGAACATGGATCTGAAAAGTGAGAACGCCGAACTGAAAAGTGAGAACACGATCTGAAAGTGAGAACGCCGAACTGAAAAGTGAGAACGCCGAACTGAAAAGTAAGAACACGGATCTGAAAGTGAGAACACCGATCTGAAAAGTGAGAACGTTGAACTGAAAAGTGAGAACACGGATCTGAAAAGTGAGAACGCCGAACTGAAAAGTGAGAACGCCGAACTGAAAAGTAAGAACACGGATCTGAAAAGGTGAGAACACCGATCTGAAAAGTGAGAACGTCGAACTGAAAAGTGAGAACGTTGAACTGAAAGTGAGAACACGGATCTGAAAAATGAGAACGCCGAACTGAAAAGTGAGAACGCCGATCTGAAAAGTGAGAACATTGAACTGAAAAGTGAGAACGCCACTGAAAGTGAGAACGCCGAACTGAAAAGTGAGAACGCCGATCTGAAAAGTGAGAACGCCGATCTGAAAGGTGAGAACGCCGAACTGAAAAGTGAGAACGCCGATCTGAAAAGTGAGAACGCCGAACTGAAAAGTGAGAACCCGATCTGAAAAGTGAGAACGCCGATCTGAAAAGTGAGAACGCCGATCTGAAAGGTGAGAACGCCGAACTGAAAGTGGAGAACGCCGATCTGAAAGGTGAGGACGCCGATCTGAAAGGTGAGAACGCCGATCTGAAAGTGAGAACGTTGACTGAAAAGTGAGAACACGGATCTGAAAGGTGAGAACGCCGATCTGAAAAGTGAGAACGCCGAACTGAAAAGTGAGAACACGGATCTGAAAAGTGAGAACGCCGAACTGAAAAGTGAGAACGCCGAACTGAAAGTAAGAACATGGATCTGAAAGGTGAGAAACGCCGATCTGAAAAGTGAGAACGTCGAACGGAAAAGTGAGAACGTTGAACTGAAAAGTGAGAACACGGATCTGAAAAGTGAGAACGCCGAACTGAAAAGTGAGAACGCCGAACTGAAAAGTGAGAACGCCGATCTGAAAAGTGAGAACGCCGATCTGAAAAGTGAGAACGCCGATCTGAAAAGTGAGAACGCCGATCTGAAAAGTGAGAACGCCGAACTGAAAAGTGAGAACACAGATCTGAAAAGTGAGAACGCCGATCTGAAAAGTGAGAACGCCGATCTGAAAAGTGAGAACGCTGAACTGAAAAGTGAGAACGCCGATCTGAAAAGTGAGAACGCCGATCTGAAAAGTGAGAACGCCGAACTGAAGGTGAGAACGCCGAACTGAAAGGTGAGAACGCCGATCTGAAAGGTGAGAACGCCGTTCTGAAAAGTGAGAACGTTGAACTGAAAAGTGAGAACACGGATCTGAAAAGTGAGAACGCCGACTGAAAAGTGAGAACGCCGATCTGAAAGGTGAGAACGCCGAACTGAAAAGTGAGAACGCCGAACTGAAAAGTGAGAAACGGATCTGAAAAGTGAGAACGCGGATCTGAAAAGTGAGAACACGGATCTGAAAAGTGAGAACGCCGAACTGAAAAGTGAGAACGCCGAACTGAAAAGTGAGAACGCCGATCTGAAAAGTGAGAACGCCGATCTGAAAAGTGAGAACGCCGAACTGAAAAGTGAGAACGCCGATCTGAAAAGTGAGAACGCCGATCTGAAAAGTGAGAACGTCGAACTGAAAAGTGAGAACACGGATCTGAAAAGTGAGAACGCCGAACTGAAAAGTAAGAACACAGATCTGAAAAGTGAGAACGCCGATCTGAAAAGTGAGAACGCCGATCTGAAAAGTGAGAACGCCGAACTGAAAAGTGAGAACGCCGATCTGAAAAGTGAGAACGCCGATCTGAAAGTGAGAACGCCGATCTGAAAGGTGAGAACGCCGAACTGAAAGGTGAGAACGCCGTTCTGAAAGGTGAGAACGCCGATCTGAAAGGTGAGAACGCCGATCTGAAAGGTGAGAACGCCGATCTGAAAGGTGAGAACGCCGTTACCTCTGAAAAGTGGAGAACGCCGGATCTGAAAGTGAGGAACCGTACCGAATCTGAAAGGTGAAGAACGCCGACTGAAAAGTGAGAACGCCGATCTGAAAAGTGAGAACGTTGAACTGAAAAGTGAGAACACGGATCTGAAAGTGAGAACGCCGAACTGAAAAGTAAACAACACGGATCTGAAAGGTGAGAACGTCGAACGGAAAGTGAGAACGTTGAACTGAAAAGTGAGAACATGGATCTGAAAAAATGAGAACGCCGAACTGAAAAGTGAGAACACGGATCTGAAAAGTGAGAACGCCGAACTGAAAAGTGAGAACTCCGAACTGAAAAGTAAGAACACGGATCTGAAAGTGAGAACACCGATCTGAAAAGTGAGAAGTTGAACTGAAAAGTGAGAACACGGATCTGAAAAGTGAGAACGCCGAACTGAAAAGTGAGAACGCCGAACTGAAAAGTAAGAACACGGATCTGAAAGGTGAGAAACACCGATCTGAAAGTGAGAACGTCAAACGGAAAAGTGAGAACGTTGAACTGAAAAGTGAGAACACGGATCTGAAAAATGAGAACGCCGAACTGAAAAGTGAGAACGCCGATCTGAAAAGTGAGAACATTGAACTGAAAAGTGAGAACGCCTAACTGAAAGGTGAGAACGCCGAACTGAAAAGTGAGAACGCCGATCTGAAAAGTGAGAACGCCGATCTGAAAGGTGAGAACGCCGAACTGAAAAGTGAGAACGCCGATCTGAAAAGTGAGAACGCCGAACTGAAAAGTGAGAACGCCGAACTGAAAAGTGAGAACGCCGAACTGAAAAGTGAGAACGCCGATCTGAAAAGTGAGAACGCCGATCTGAAAGGTGAGAACGCCGAACTGAAAGGTGAGAACGCCGATCTGAAAGGTGAGGACGCCGATCTGAAAGGTGAGAACGCCGTTCTGAAAGGTGAGAACGTTGAACTGAAAAGTGAGAACACGGATCTGAAAGGTGAGAACGCCGTTCTGAAAAGTGAGAACGTCGAACTGAAAAGTGAGAACACGGATCTGAAAAGTGAGAACGCCGAACTGAAAAGTGAGAACGCCGAACTGAAAAGTAACAACACGGATCTGAAAGGTGAGAACACCGATCTGAAAAGTGAGAACGTCGAACGGAAAAGTGAGAACGTTGAACTGAAAAGTGAGAACACGGATCTGAAAAGTGAGAACGCCGAACTGAAAAGTGAGAATGCCGAACTGAAAAGTGAGAACGCCGATCTGAAAAGTGAGAACGCCGATCTGAAAAGTGAGAACGCTGAACTGAAAAGTGAGAATGCCGATCTGAAAAGTGAGAACGCCGATCTGAAAAGTGAGAACGTCGAACTGAAAAGTGAGAACACGGATCTGAAAAGTGAGAACGCCGAACTGAAAAGTAAGAACACAGATCTGAAAAGTGAGAACGCCGATCTGAAAAGTGAGAACGCCGATCTGAAAAGTGAGAACGCTGAACTGAAAAGTGAGAATGCCGATCTGAAAAGTGAGAACGCCGATCTGAAAAGTGAGAACGTCGAACTGAAAGGTGAGAACGCCGAACTGAAAGGTGAGAACGCCGTTCTGAAAGGTTGAGGAACGCGAGTCTGAAAAGTGAGAACGTTGAACTGAAAAGTGAGAAACACGGATCTGAAAAGTGGAGAACGCCGAACTGAAAAGTAACAACACGGATCTGAAAGGTGAGAACGTCGAACGGAAAAGTGAGAACGTTGAACTGAAAAGTGAGAACACGGATCTGAAAAATGAGAACGCCGAACTGAAAAGTGAGAACACGGATCTGAAAAGTGAGAACGCCGAACTGAAAAGTGAGAACGCCGAACTGAAAAGTAAGAACACGGATCTGAAAGGTGAGGAACACCCGATCTGAAAAGTGAGAACGTCGAACGGAAAAGTGAGAACGTTGAACTGAAAAGTGAGAACACGGATCTGAAAAATGAGAACGCCGAACTGAAAAGTGAGAACACGGATCTGAAAAGTGAGAACGCCGAACTGAAAAGTGAGAACGCCGAACTGAAAAGTAAGAACACGGATCTGAAAGGTGAGAACACCGATCTGAAAGTGAGAACGTCGAACGGAAAAGTGAGAACGTTGAACTGAAAAGTGAGAACACGGATCTGAAAAATGAGAACGCCGAACTGAAAAGTGAGAACGCCGATCTGAAAAGTGAGAACGTTGAACTGAAAAGTGAGAACACGGATCTGAAAAGTGAGAACGCCGAACTGAAAAGTGAGAACGCCGAACTGAAAAGTGAGAACGCCGAACTGAAAAGTAAGAACACGGATCTGAAAGGTGAGAACACCGATCTGAAAAGTGAGAACGTCGAACGGAAAAGTGAGAACGTTGAACTGAAAAGTGAGAACACGGATCTGAAAAATGAGAACGCCGAACTGAAAAGTGAGAACGCCGATCTGAAAAGTGAGAACATTGAACTGAAAAGTGAGAACGCCTAACTGAAAGGTGAGAACGCCGAACTGAAAAGTGAGAACGCCGATCTGAAAAGTGAGAACGCCGATCTGAAAGGTGAGAACGCCGAACTGAAAAGTGAGAACGCCGATCTGAAAAGTGAGAACGCGGATCTGAAAAGTGAGAACGCGGATCTGAAAAGTGAGAACTCGGATCTGAAAAGTGAGAACGCCGAACTGAAAAGTGAGAACGCCGAACTGAAAAGTGAGAACGCCGAACTGAAAAGTGAGAACGCCGATCTGAAAAGTGAGAACGCCGATCTGAAAGGTGAGAACGCCGAACTGAAAGGTGAGAAACGCCGATCTTAAAGGTTGAGGACGCCGATCTGAAAGGTGAGGACGCCGATCTGAAAGGTGAGAACGCCGTTCTGAAAGGTGAGAACGCCGTTCCTGAAAAGTGAGAAACGCCGATCTGAAAAGTGAGAACGCCGATCTGAAAAGTGAGAACGCCGATCTGAAAGGTGAGAACGCCGAACGAAACGTGAGAACGCCGATCTGAAAAGTGAGACGTTGAACTGAAAGTGAGAACACGGATCTGAAAAGTGAGAACGCCGAACTGAAAAGTGAGAACGCCGAACTGAAAAGTAACAACACGGATCTGAAAGGTGAGAACACCGATCTGAAAAGTGAGAACGTCGAACGGAAAAGTGAGAACGTTGAACTGAAAAGTGAGAACACGGATCTGAAAAATGAGAACGCCGAACTGAAAAGTTGAGAACGCCGATCTGAAAAGTGAGAACGTTGAACTGAAAAGTGAGAACACGGATCTGAAAAGTGAGAACGCCGAACTGAAAAGTGAGAACGCCGAAC
The DNA here is from genome assembly GCA_016861445.1 of Oryzias woworae. Taxonomy (NCBI): domain Eukaryota; kingdom Metazoa; phylum Chordata; class Actinopteri; order Beloniformes; family Adrianichthyidae; genus Oryzias; species Oryzias woworae. The sequence goes on along the minus strand of BOLG01000333.1, from coordinate 952,021 downwards.
TGAAAAGTAAGAACACGGATCTGAAAGGTGAGAACACCGATCTGAAAAGTGAGAACGTTGAACTGAAAAGTGAGAACACGGATCTGAAAAGTGAGAACGCCGAACTGAAAAGTGAGAACGCCGAACTGAAAAGTGAGAACGCCGAACTGAAAAGTAAGACACACGGATCTGAAAGGTTGAGAACACCGATCTGAAAGTGAGAACGCTGAACTGAAAAGTGAGAACCGCCAAACTGAAAGGTGAGAACGCCGATCTGAAAGGTGAGAACGCCGATCTGAAAGGTGAGGACGCCGATCTGAAAGTGAGAACGCCGTTCTGAAAGGTGGAGAACGCCGTTCTGAAAAGTGAGAGACGCCGATCTGAAAAGTGAGAACGCCGATCTGAAAAGTGAGAACGCCGATCTGAAAGGTGAGAACGCTGAACTGAAACGTGAGAACGCCGATCTGAAAAGTGAGAACGTTGAACTGAAAAGTGAGAACACGGATCTTGAAAAGTGAGAACGCCGAACTGAAAAGTGAGAACGCCGAACTGAAAAGTACAACACGGATCTGAAAGGTGAGAACACCGATCTGAAAAGTGAGAACGTCGAACGGAAAAGTGAGAACGTTGAACTGAAAAGTGAGAACACGGATCTGAAAAATGAGAACGCCGATCTGAAAGGTGAGAACGCCGAACTGAAAAGTGAGAACGCCGAACTGAAAAGTGAGAACGCCGCCGATCTGAAAAGTGAGAACGCCGATCTGAAAGGTGAGAACGCCGAACTGAAAAGTGAGAACGCCGATCTGAAAAGTGAGAACGTTGAACTGAAAAGTGAGAACACGGATCTGAAAAGTGAGAACGCCGAACTGAAAAGTGAGAACGCCGAACTGAAAAGTAACAACACGGATCTGAAAGGTGAGAACGCCGAACTGAAAGTGAGAACGTTGAACTGAAAAGTGAGAACACGATCTGAAAAATGAGAACGCCGAACTGAAAAGTGAGAACGCCGATTTGAAAAGTAAGAACACGGATCTGAAAGTGAGAACGCCGATCTGAAAAGTGAGAACGTTGAACTGAAAAGTGAGAACACGGATCTGAAAAGTGAGAACGCCGAACTGAAAAGTGAGAACGCCGAACTGAAAAGTGAGAACGCCGAACTGAAAAGTGAGAACGCCGAACTGAAAAGTAAGAACACGGATCTGAAAGGTGAGAACACCGATCTGAAAAGTGAGAACGTCGAACGGAAAAGTGAGAACGTTGAACTGAAAAGTGAGAACACGGATCTGAAAAATGAGAACGCCGAACTGAAAAGTGAGAACGCCGATCTGAAAAGTGAGAACATTGAACTGAAAAGTGAGAACGCCGAACTGAAAGGTGAGAACGCCGAACTGAAAAGTGAGAACGCCGATCTGAAAAGTGAGAACGCCGAACTGAAAAGTGAGAACGCCGATCTGAAAAGTGAGAACGTGGATCTGAAAAGTGAGAACACGGATCTGAAAAGTGAGAACGCCGAACTGAAAAGTGAGAACGCCGATCTGAAAAGTGAAAACGCCGATCTGAAAAGTGAGAACGCCGATCTGAAAAGTGAGAACGCCGATCTGAAAAGTGAGAACGTCGAACTGAAAAGTGAGAACACGGATCTGAAAAGTGAGAACACGGATCTGAAAAGTGAGAACGCCGAACTGAAAAGTGAGAACGCCGAACTGAAAAGTGAGAACGCCGATCTGAAAAGTGAGAACGCCGAACTGAAAAGTGAGAACGCCGATCTGAAAAGTGAGAACGCCGATCTGAAAAGTGAGAACGCCGATCTGAAAAGTGAGAACGCCGAACTGAAAAGTGAGAACACGGATCTGAAAGGTGAGAACGCCGATCTGAAAGGTGAGAACGCCGAACTGAAAAGTGAGAACGCCGATCTGAAAAGTGAGAACGCCGAACTGAAAAGTGAGAACGCCGAACTGAAAAGTGAGAACGCCGATCTGAAAAGTGAGAACGCCGAACTGAAAAGTGAGAACGCCGATCTGAAAAGTGAGAACGCCGAACTGAAAAGTGAGAACACCGATCTGAAAAGTGAGAACGCCGAACTGAAAAGTGAGAACGCCGATCTGAAAAGTGAGAACGCCGAACTGAAAAGTGAGAACGCCGAACTGAAAAGTGAGAACGCCGAACTGAAAAGTAAGAACACGGATCTGAAAAGTGAGAACGCCGATCTGAAAAGTGAGAACGTCGAACTGAAAAGTGAGAACGTTGAACTGAAAAGTGAGAACACGGATCTGAAAAGTGAGAACGCCGAACTGAAAGTGAGAACGCCGATCTGAAAAGTGAGAACATTGAACTGAAAAGTGAGAACGCCGAACTGAAAGGTGAGAACGCCGAACTGAAAAGTGAGAACGCCGATCTGAAAAGTGAGAACGCCGAACTGAAAAGTGAGAACGCCGATCTGAAAAGTGAGAACGCCGATCTGAAAAGTGAGAACACGGATCTGAAAAGTGAGAACGCCGAACTGAAAAGTGAGAACGCCGATCTGAAAAGTGAGAACGCCGATCTGAAAAGTGAGAACGCCGATCTGAAAAGTGAGAACGCCGATCTGAAAAGTGAGAACGCCGAACTGAAAAGTGAGAACACGGATCTGAAAAGTGAGAACGCCGATCTGAAAAGTGAGTACGCCGAACTGAAAAGTGAGAACGCCGAACTGAAAAGTGAGAACGCCGATCTGAAAAGTGAGAACGCCGAACTGAAAAGTGAGAACGCCGATCTGAAAAGTGAGAACGCCGATCTGAAAAGTGAGAACGCCGATCTGAAAAGTGAGAACGCCGAACTGAAAAGTGAGAACGCCGATCTGAAAAGTGAGAACGCCGATCTGAAAGGTGAGAACGCCGAACTGAAAAGTGAGAACGCCGATCTGAAAAGTGAGAACGCCGATCTGAAAAGTGAGAACGCCGATCTGAAAAGTGAGAACGCCGATCTGAAAAGTGAGAACGCCGACTGAAAAGTGAGAACACGGATCTGAAAAGTGAGACACGGATCTGAAAAGTGAGAACACGGATCTGAAAAGTGAGAACGCCGAACTGAAAAGTGAGAACGCCGAACTGAAAAGTGAGAACGCCGAACTGAAAAGTGAGAACACCGATCTGAAAAGTGAGAACGCCGATCTGAAAAGTGAGAACGCCGATCTGAAAAGTGAGAACGCCGAACTGAAAAGTGAGAACGCCGAACTGAAAAGTGAGAACGCCGAACTGAAAAGTGAGAACACAGATCTGAAAAGTGAGAACGCCGAACTGAAAAGTGAGAACACGATCTGAAAAGTGAGAACGTCGAACTGAAAAGTGAGAACACGGATCTGAAAATGAGAACGCCGAACTGAAAAGTGAGAACGCCGATCTGAAAAGTGAGAACGCCGAACTGAAAAGTGAGAACGCCGATCTGAAAAGTGAGAACGCCGATCTGAAAAGTGAGAACGCCGATCTGAAAAGTGAGAACGCCGATCTGAAAGGTGAGAACGCCGAACTGAAAAGTGAGAACGCCGAACTGAAAAGTGAGAACGCCGATCTGAAAAGTGAGAACGCCGATCTGAAAGGTGAGAACGCGGATCTGAAAAGTGAGAACGCCGAACTGAAAAGTGAGAACGCCGAACTGAAAAGTGAGAACGCCGATCTGAAAGTGAGAACGCCGAACTGAAAGGTGAGAACGCCGATCTGAAAGGTGAGAACGCCGAACTGAAAAGTGAGAACGCCGAACTGAAAAGTGAGAACGCCGAACTGAAAAGTGAGAACGCCGATCTGAAAAGTGAGAACGCCGAACTGAAAAGTGAGAACACCGATCTGAAAAGTGAGAACGCCGAACTGAAAAGTGAGAACGCGGATCTGAAAAGTGAGAACGCCGAACTGAAAAGTGAGAACGCCGATCTGAAAAGTGAGAACGCCGAACTGAAAAGTGAGAACGCCGAACTGAAAAGTGAGAACGCCGAACTGAAAAGTGAGAACGCCGATCTGAAAAGTGAGAACGCCGATCTGAAAAGTGAGAACGCCGAACTGAAAAGTGAGAACGCCGATCTGAAAAGTGAGAACGCCGAACTGAAAAGTGAGAACGCCGATCTGAAAAGTGAGAACGCCGATCTGAAAGGTGAGAACGCCGAACTGAAAAGTGAGAACGCCGATCTGAAAGGTGAGGACGCCGATCTGAAAGGTGAGGACGCCGATCTGAAAGGTGAGAACGCCGTTCTGAAAGGTGAGAACGCCGTTCTGAAAAGTGAGAACGCCGATCTGAAAAGTGAGAACGCCGATCTGAAAAGTGAGAACGCCGATCTGAAAGGTGAGAACGCCGAACTGAAACGTGAGAACGCCGATCTGAAAAGTGAGAACGTTGAACTGAAAAGTGAGAACACGGATCTGAAAAGTGAGAACGCCGAACTGAAAAGTGAGAACGCCGAACTGAAAAGTAACAACACGGATCTGAAAGGTGAGAACACCGATCTGAAAAGTGAGAACGTCGAACGGAAAAGTGAGAACGTTGAACTGAAAAGTGAGAACACGGATCTGAAAAATGAGAACGCCGAACTGAAAAGTGAGAACGCCGATCTGAAAAGTGAGAACGTTGAACTGAAAAGTGAGAACACGGATCTGAAAAGTGAGAACGCCGAACTGAAAAGTGAGAACGCCGAACTGAAAAGTAAGAACACGGATCTGAAAGGTGAGAACACCGATCTGAAAAGTGAGAACGTTGAACTGAAAAGTGAGAACACGGATCTGAAAAGTGAGAACGCCGAACTGAAAAGTGAGAACGCCGAACTGAAAAGTGAGAACGCCGAACTGAAAAGTAAGAACACGGATCTGAAAGGTGAGAACACCGATCTGAAAAGTGAGAACGCTGAACTGAAAAGTGAGAACGCCAAACTGAAAGGTGAGAACGCCGATCTGAAAGGTGAGAACGCCGATCTGAAAGGTGAGGACGCCGATCTGAAAGGTGAGAACGCCGTTCTGAAAGGTGAGAACGCCGATCTGAAAAGTGAGAACGCCGATCTGAAAAGTGAGACGCCCGATCTGAAAGGTGGAGAACGCTGAACTGAACGTGAGAACGCCGATCTGAAAAGTGAGAACGTTGAACTGAAAAGTGAGAACACGGATCTGAAAAGTGAGAACGCCGAACTGAAAAGTGAGAACGCCGAACTGAAAAGTAACAACACGGATCTGAAAGGTGGAGAACACCGATCTGAAAAGTGAGAACGTCGAACGGAAAAGTGAAGAACGTTTGAACTGAAAAGTGAGAACACGGATCTGAAAATGAGAACGCCGATCTGAAGGTGAGAACGCCGAACTGAAAAGTGAGAACGCCGAACTGAAAAGTGAGAACGCCGTCCGATCTGAAAAGTGAGAACGCCGATCTGAAAGGTGAGAACGCCGAACTGAAAAGTGAGAACGCCGATCTGAAAAGTGAGAACGTTGAACTGAAAAGTGAGAACACGGATCTGAAAAGTGAGAACGCCGAACTGAAAAGTGAGAACGCCGAACTGAAAAGTAACAACACGGATCTGAAAGGTGAGAACGTCGAACGGAAAAGTGAGAACGTTGAACTGAAAAGTGAGAACACGGATCTGAAAAATGAGAACGCCGAACTGAAAAGTGAGAACGCCGATTTGAAAAGTAAGAACACGGATCTGAAAGGTGAGAACACCGATCTGAAAAGTGAGAACGTTGAACTGAAAAGTGAGAACGCCGATCTGAAAAGTGAGAACGCCGAACTGAAAAGTGAGAACGCCGATCTGAAAGTGAGAACGTGGATCTGAAAAGTGAGAACCACGGATCTGAAAAGTGAGAACGCCGAACTGAAAAGTGAGACGCCGATCTGAAAAGTAACAACACGGATCTGAAAGGTGAGAACGTCGACGGAAAGTGAGAACGTGAACTGAAAGTGAGAACACGGATCTGAAAAATGAGAACGCCGAACTGAAAAGTGAGAAAGCCGATTTGAAAAGTAAGAAACACGGATCTGAAAGGTGAGAACACCGATCTGAAAAGTGAGAACGCCGAAACTGAAAAGTGAGAACGCCGATCTGAAAGTGAGAACGCCGAACTGAAAAGTGAGAACGCCGATCTGAAAAGTGAGAACGTGGATCTGAAAAAGTGAGAACACGGATCTGAAAAGTGAGAACGCCGAACTGAAAAGTGAGAACGCCGATCTGAAAAGTGAAAACGCCGATCTGAAAGTGAGAACGCCGATCTGAAAAGTGAGAACGCCGATCTGAAAAGTGAGAACTACGATCTGAAAAGTGCGAACACGTCGAACTGAAAAGTGAGAACACGGATCTGAAAAGTGAGAACACGGATCTGAAAAGTGAGAACGCCGAACTGAAAATGAGAACGCCGAACTGAAAGTGAGAACGCCGATCTGAAAAGTGAGAACGCTGAACTGAAAGTGAGAACGCCGATCTGAAAAGTGAGAACGCCGATCTGAAAAGTGAGAACGCCGATCTGAAAAGTGAGAACGTCGAACTGAAAAGTGAGAACACGGATCTGAAAAGTGAGAACGCCGATCTGAAAGGTGAGAACGCCGAACTGAAACGTGAGAACGCCGATCTGAAAGGTGAGAACGCCGATCTGAAAAGTGAGAACCGCCGATCTGAAAAGTGAGAACGCCGATCTGAAAGTAGAGAACGGCGAACTGAAAAGTGAGAACACGGATCTGAAAAGTGAGAACACGGATCTGAAAAGTGAGACACGGATCTGAAAAGTGAGAACGCCGAACTGAAACAGTGAGAACGCCGAACTGAAAAAGTGAGAACGCCGAACTGAAAAGTGAGAACACCGATCTGAAAAGTGAGAACGTCGATCTGAAAAGTGAGAACGCCGATCTGAAAAGTGAGTACGCCGAACTGAAAGTGAGAACGCCGAACTGAAAAGTGAGAACGCCGAACTGAAAAGTAAGAACACAGATCTGAAAAGTGAGAACGCCGAACTGAAAAGTAAGAACACAGATCTGAAAAGTGAGAACGTCGAACTGAAAAGTAAGAACCACGGATCTGAAAGGTAAGAACACCGATCTGAAAAGTGAGAACGCTGAACTGAAAAGTGAGAACGCCGAACTGAAAGGTGAGAACGCCGATCTGAAAGGTGAGAACGCCGATCTGAAAGGTGAGGACGCCGATCTGAAGGTGAGAACGCCGTTCTGAAGGTGAGAACGCCGTTCTGAAAGGTGAGAACGCCGAACGAAAAAGTGAGAACGCCGAACTGAAAAGTGAGAACGCGGATCTGAAAAGTGAGAACGCCGAACTGAAAAGTGAGAACGCCGAACTGAAAAGTAAGAACACGGATCTGAAAGGTGAGAACACCGATCTGAAAAGTGAGAACGTCGAACGGAAAAAGTGAGAACGTTGAACTGAAAAGTGAGAACACGGATCAGAAAAAATGAGAACTCCGAACTGAAAAGTGAGAACGCCGATCTGAAAAGTGAGAACATTGAACTGAAAAGTGAGAACGCCAAACTGAAAGGTGAGAACGCCGAACTGAAAAGTGAGAACGTCGAACTGAAAAGTGAGAACACGGATCTGAAAAGTGAGAACGCCGAACTGAAAAGTAAGAACACAGATCTGAAAAGTGAGACGTCGAACTGAAAAGTAAGAACACGGATCTGAAAGGTAAGAAACACGATCTGAAAAGTGAGAACGCTGAACTGAAAAGTGAGAACGCCGAACTGAAAGGTGAGAACGCCGTTCTGAAAGGTGAGAACGCAGATCTGAAAAGTGAGAACGTGGATCTGAAAGTGAGAACACGGATCTGAAAAGTGAGAACGTCGAACTGAAAAGTAAGAAACACGGATCTGAAAAGTGAGAACGCCGATCTGAAAAGTGAGAACGCCGAACTGAAAAGTGAGAACGCCGAACTGAAAGGTGAGAACGCCGTTCTGAAAAGTGAGAACGCAGATCTGAAAAGTGAGAACGTTGAACTGAAAAGTGAGAACACGGATCTGAAAAGTGAGAACGCCGAACTGAAAAGTGAGAACGCCGATTTGAAAAGTAAGAACACGGATCTGAAAGGTGAGAACACCGATCTGAAAAGTGAGAACGTTGAACTGAAAAGTGAGAACGCCGATCTGAAAAGTGAGAACGCCGAACTGAAAAGTGAGAACGCCGATCTGAAAAGTGAGAACGGATCTGAAAAGTGAGAACACGGATCTGAAAAGTGAGAACGCCGAACTGAAAAGTGAGAACGCCGATCTGAAAAGTGAGAACACCGATCTGAAAGGTGAGAACGTCGAACTGAAAAGTGAGAACGTTGAACTGAAAAGTGAGAACACGGATCTGAAAAATGAGAACGCCGAACTGAAAAGTGAGAACGCCGATTTGAAAAGTAAGAACACGGATCTGAAAGGTGAGAACACCGATTCTGAAAAGTGAGGAACGCCGAACTGAAAAGTGAGAACGCCGATCTGAAAAGTGAGAACGCCGAACTGAAAAGTGAGACGCCCGATCTGAAAAGTGAGAACGTGGATCTGAAAAGTGAGAACACGGATCTGAAAAGTGAGAAACGCCGAACTGAAAAGTGAGAACGCCGATCTGAAAAGTGAAAACGCGATCTGAAAAGTGAGAACGCCGATCTGAAAAGTGAGAACGCCGATCTGAAAAGTGAGAACGTCGAACTGAAAAGTGGAGAACTCGGATCTGAAAAGTGAGAACACGGATCTGAAAAGTGAGAACGCCGAAACTGAAAAGTGAGAACGCCGAACTGAAAAGTGGAGAACGCCGATCTGAAAAGTGAGAAACGCTGAAACTGAAAAGTGAGAACGCCGATCTGAAAAGTGAGAACGCCGATCTGAAAAGTGAGAACGCCGATCTGAAAAAGTGAGAACGGTCGAACTGAAAAGTGAGAACACGGATCTGAAAAGTGAGAACGCCGATCTGAAAGGTGAGAACGCCGAACTGAAAAGTGAGAACGCCGATCTGAAAGGTGAGAACGCCGATCTGAAAAGTGAGAACGCCGATCTGAAAAGTGAGAACGCCGATCTGAAAAGTGAGAACGTCGAACTGAAAAGTGAGAACACGGATCTGAAAAGTGAGAACACGGATCTGAAAAGTGAGAACACGGATCTGAAAAGTGAGAACGCCGAACTGAAAAGTGAGAACGCCGAACTGAAAAGTGAGAACGCCGAACTGAAAAGTGAGAACACCGATCTGAAAAGTGAGAACGTCGATCTGAAAAGTGAGAACGCCGATCTGAAAAGTGAGTACGCCGAACTGAAAAGTGAGAACGCCGAACTGAAAAGTGAGAACGCCGAACTGAAAAGTAAGAACACAGATCTGAAAAGTGAGAACGCCGAACTGAAAAGTAAGAACACAGATCTGAAAAGTGAGAACGTCGAACTGAAAAGTAAGAACACGGATCTGAAAGGTAAGAACACCGATCTGAAAAGTGAGAACGCTGAACTGAAAAGTGAGAACGCCGAACTGAAAGGTGAGAACGCCGATCTGAAAGGTGAGGACGCCGATCTGAAAGGTGAGAACGCCGTTCTGAAAGGTGAGAACGCCGTTCTGAAAGGTGAGAACGCCGAACTGAAAAGTGAGAACGCCGAACTGAAAAGTGAGAACGCGGATCTGAAAAGTGAGAACGCCGAACTGAAAAGTGAGAACGCCGAACTGAAAAGTAAGAACACGGATCTGAAAGGTGAGAACACCGATCTGAAAAGTGAGAACGTCGAACGGAAAAGTGAGAACGTTGAACTGAAAAGTGAGAACACGGATCAGAAAAATGAGAACGCCGAACTGAAAAGTGAGAACGCCGATCTGAAAAGTGAGAACATTGAACTGAAAAGTGAGAACGCCAAACTGAAAGGTGAGAACGCCGAAACTGAAAGTGAGAACGTCGAACTGAAAAGTGAGAACACGGATCTGAAAAGTGAGAACGCCGAACTGAAAAGTAAGAACACAGATCTGAAAAGTGAGAACGTCGAACTGAAAAGTAAGAACACGGATCTGAAAGGTAAGAACACCGATCTGAAAAGTGAGAACGCTGAACTGAAAAGTGAGAACGCCGAACTGAAAGGTGAGAACGCCGTTCTGAAAGGTGAGAACGCAGATCTGAAAGGTGAGGACGCCGATCTGAAAGGTGAGAACGCCGTTCTGAAAGGTGAGAACGCCGTTCTGAAAAGTGAGAACGCCGATCTGAAAAGTGAGAACGCCGATCTGAAAAGTGAGAACGCCGATCTGAAAGGTGAGAACGCCGAACTGAAAAGTGAGAACGCCGATCTGAAAAGTGAGAACGTTGAACTGAAAAGTGAGAACACGGATCTGAAAAGTGAGAACGCCGAACTGAAAAGTGAGAACGCCGAACTGAAAAGTAACAACACGGATCTGAAAGGTGAGAACGTCGAACGGAAAAGTGAGAACGTTGAACTGAAAAGTGAGAACACGGATCTGAAAAATGAGAACGCCGAACTGAAAAGTGAGAACGCCGATTTGAAAAGTAAGAACACGGATCTGAAAGGTGAGAACACCGATCTGAAAAGTGAGAACGTTGAACTGAAAAGTGAGAACACGGATCTGAAAAGTGAGAACGCCGAACTGAAAAGTGAGAACGCCGAACTAAAAAGTGAGAACGCCGAACTGAAAAGTAAGAACACGGATCTGAAAGGTGAGAACACCGATCTGAAAAGTGAGAACGTCGAACGGAAAAGTGAGAACGTTGAACTGAAAAGTGAGAACGCCTAACTGAAAGGTGAGAACGCCGAACTGAAAAGTGAGAACTCCGATCTGAAAAGTGAGAACGCCGAACTGAAAAGTGAGAACGCCGATCTGAAAAGTGAGAACGCGGATCTGAAAAGTGAGAACACGGATCTGAAAAGTGAGAACGCCGAACTGAAAAGTGAGGACGCCGATCTGAAGGTGAGAACGCCGTCTGAGAACGCCGTTCTGAAAGGTGAGAACGCCGTTCTGAAAGGTGAGAACGCCGAACTGAAAAGTGAGAACGCCGATCTGAAAAGTGAGAATGTTGAACTGAAAAAGTTAGAACACGGATCTGAAAAGTGAGAACGCCGAACTGAAAAGTGAGAACGCCGAACTGAAAAGTGAGAACGCCGAACTGAAAAGTGAGAACGCCGAACTGACAAGTAAGAACACGGATCTGAAAGGTGAGAACACCGATCTGAAAAGTGAGAACGTCGAACGGAAAAGTGAGAACGTGAACTGAAAAGTGAGAACACGGATCTGAAAAATGAGAACGCCGAACTGAAAAGTGAGAACGCCGATCTGAAAATTGAGAACGTTGAACTGAAAAGTGAGAACACGGATCTGAAAAGTGAGAACGCCGATCTGAAAGGTGAGAACGCCGATCTGAAAGGTGAGGACGCCGATCTGAAAGGTGAGAACGCCGTTCTGAAAGGTGAGAACGCCGAACTGAAAGTGAGAACGCCGAACTGAAAAGTGAGAACGCCGATCTGAAAAGTGAGAACGTTGAACTGAAAAGTGAGAACACGGATCTGAAAAGTGAGAACGCCGAACTGAAAAGTGAGAACCCCGAACTGAAAAGTGAGAACGCCGAACTGAAAAGTGAGAACGCCGAACTGAAAAGTAAGAACACGGATCTGAAAGGTGAGAACACCGATCTGAAAAGTGAGAATGTTGAACTGAAAAGTTAGAACACGGATCTGAAAAGTGAGAACGCCGAACTGAAAAGTGAGAACGCCGAACTGAAAAGTGAGAACGCCGAACTAAAAAGTGAGAACGCCGAACTGAAAAGTAAGAACACGGATCTGAAAGGTGAGAACACCGATCTGAAAAGTGAGAACGTCGAACGGAAAAGTGAGAACGTTGAACTGAAAAGTGAGAACACGGATCTGAAAAATGAGAACGCCGAACTGAAAAGTGAGAACGCCGATCTGAAAAGTGAGAACATTGAACTGAAAAGTGAGAACGCCTAACTGAAAGGTGAGAACGCCGAACTGAAAAGTGAGAACTCCGATCTGAAAAGTGAGAACGCCGCACTGAAAAGTGAGAAACGCCGATCTGAAAAGTGAGAACGCGGATCTGAAAAGTGAGAACACGGATCTGAAAAGTGAGAACGCCGAACTGAAAAGTGAGAACGCCGATCTGAAAAGTGAGAACGCCGATCTGAAAAGTGAAAACGCCGATCTGAAAAGTGAGAACGCCGATCTGAAAAGTGAGAACGCTGAACTGAAAAGTGAGAACGCCGATCTGAAAAGTGAGAACGCCGATCTGAAAAGTGAGAACGCCGATCTGAAAAGTGAGAACGTCGAACTGAAAAGTGAGAACACGGATCTGAAAAGTGAGAACGCCGATCTGAAAGGTGAGAACGCCGAACTGAAAAGTGAGAACGCCGATCTGAAAAGTGGAAAACGCCGATCTGAAAAGTGAGAACGCCGATCTGAAAAGTTGAGAACGCCGATCTGAAAAGTGAGAACGTCGAAGAACATCTACGGATCTGAAAAGTGAGAACGACGGATCTGAAAAGTGAGAACCGCCGAACTGAAAGTGAGAACGCCGCACTGAAAAGTGAGACACCGATCGGAAAGTGAGACACCGATCGATCGTAGATCTAAAAGTGAGAACGCCGATCTGAAAGTGAGTACGCCGAACTGAAAAAAGTGAGAACGCCGACTGAAAAGTGAGTACGCCGAACTGAAAAGTGAGAACGCCGAACTGAAAAAGTGAGAACGCCGAAACTGAAAGTAAGAACACAGATCTGAAAAGTGAGAACGCCGAACTGAAAAGTAGACCACAAGATCTGAAAAGTGAGAACGTCGAACTGGAAAGTAAGAACACTGGATCTGAAAGGTAAGAACACCGATCTGAAAAGTGAGAACGCTGAACTGAAAGTGAGAACGCCGGAACTGAAAGGTGAGAACGCCGATCTGAAAGGTGAGAACGCCGATCTGAAAGGTGAGGACGCCGATCTGAAAGGTGAGAACGCCGTTCTGAAAGGTGAGAACGCCGTTCTGAAAGGTGAGAACGCCGAACTGAAAAGTGAGAACGCCGAACTGAAAAGTGAGAACGCGGATCTGAAAAGTGAGAACGCCGAACTGAAAAGTGAGAACGCCGAACTGAAAAGTAAGAAACACGGATCTGAAAGGTGAGAACACCGATCTGAAAAGTGAGAACGTCGAACGGAAAAGTGAGAACGTTGAACTGAAAAGTGAGAACACGGATCAGAAAAATGAGAACGCCGAACTGAAAAGTGAGAACGCCGATCTGAAAAGTGAGAACATTGAACTGAAAAGTGAGAACGCCAAACTGAAAGGTGAGAACGCCGAACTGAAAAGTGAGAACGTCGAACTGAAAAGTGAGAACACGGATCTGAAAAGTGAGAACGCCGAACTGAAAAGTAAGAACACAGATCTGAAAAGTGAGAACGTCGAACTGAAAAGTAAGAACACGGATCTGAAAGGTAAGAACACCGATCTGAAAAGTGAGAACGCTGAACTGAAAGTGAGAACGCCGAACTGAAAGGTGAGAACGCCGTTCTGAAAGGTGAGAACGCAGATCTGAAAGGTGAGGACGCCGATCTGAAAGGTGAGAACGCCGTTCTGAAGGTGAGAACGCCGTTCTGAAAAGTGAGAACGCCGATCTGAAAAGTGAGAACGCCGATCTGAAAAGTGAGAACGCCGATCTGAAAGGTGAGAACGCCGAAACTGAAAAGTGAGAACGCCGATCTGAAAGTGAGAACGTTGAACTGAAAAGTGAGAACACGGATCTGAAAAGTGAGGAACGCCGAACTGAAAAGTGAGAACGCCGAACTGAAAAGTAACAACACGGATCTGAAAGGTGAGAACGTCGAACGGAAAAGTGAGAACGTTGAACTGAAAAGTGAGAACCGGATCTGAAAATGAGAACGCCGAACTGAAAAGTGAGAACGCCGATTTGAAAAGTAAGAACACGGATCTGAAAGGTGAGAACACCGATCTGAAAAGTGAGAACGTTGAACTGAAAAGTGAGAACACGGATCTGAAAAGTGAGAACGCCGAACTGAAAAGTGAGAACGCCGAACTAAAAAAGTGAGAACGCCGAACTGAAAAGTAAGAACACGGATCTGAAAGGTGAGAACACCGATCTGAAAAGTGAGAAACGTCGAACGGAAAAGTGAGAACGTTGAACTGAAAAGTGAGAACGCCTAACTGAAAGGTGAGAACGCCGAACTGAAAAGTGAGAACTCCGATCTGAAAAGTGAGAACGCCGAACTGAAAAGTGAGAACGCCGATCTGAAAAGTGAGAACGCGGATCTGAAAAGTGAGAACACGGATCTGAAAAGTGAGAACGCCGAACTGAAAAGTGAGGACGCCGATCTGAAAGGTGAGAACGCCGTTCTGAAAGGTGAGAACGCCGTTCTGAAAGGTGAGAACGCCGAACTGAAAAGTGAGAACGCCGATCTGAAAGTGAGAATGTTGAACTGAAAAGTTTAGAACACGGATCTGAAAAGTGAGAACGCCGAACTGAAAAGTGAGAACGCCGAACTGAAAAGTGAGAACGCCGAACTGAAAAGTGAGAACGCCGAACTGAAAAGTAAGAACACGGATCTGAAAGGTGAGAACACCGATCTGAAAAGTGAGAACGTCGAACGGAAAAGTGAGAACGTTGAACTGAAAAGTGAGAACACGGATCTGAAAAATGAGAACGCCGAACTGAAAAGTGAGAACGCCGATCTGAAAATTGAGAACGTTGAACTGAAAAGTGAGAACACGGATCTGAAAAGTGAGAACGCCGATCTGAAAGGTGAGAACGCCGTTCTGAAAGGTGAGAACGCCGTTCTGAAAGGTGAGAACGCCGAACTGAAAAGTGAGAACGCCGAACTGAAAAGTGAGAACGCCGATCTGAAAAGTGAGAACGTTTGAACTGAAAAGTGAGAACACCGATCTGAAAAGTGAGAACGCCGAACTGAAAGTGAGAACCCCGAACTGAAAAGTGAGAACGCCGAACTGAAAAGTAAGAACACGGATCTGAAAGGTGAGAACACCGATCTGAAAAGTGAGAATGTTGAACTGAAAAGTTAGAACACGGATCTGAAAAGTGAGAACGCCGAACTGAAAAGTGAGAACGCGAACTGAAAAGTGAGAACGCCGATCTGAAAAGTGAGAACGTTTGAACTGAAAAGTGAGAACACGGATCTGAAAAGTGAGAACGCCGAACTGAAAAGTGAGAACCCCGAACTGAAAAGTGAGAACGCCGAAACTGAAAAGTGAGAACGCCGATCTGAAAAGTGAGAACGCCGAACTGAAAAGTGAGAACGCCGAACTGAAAAGTAAGAACACGGATCTGAAAGGTGAGAACACCGATCTGAAAAGTGAGAACGTCGAACGGAAAAGTGAGGAACGTTGAACTGAAAAGTGAGAACACGGATCTGAAAAATGAGAACGCCGAACTGAAAAGTGAGAACGCCGATCTGAAAAGTGAGAACGTTGAACTGAAAAGTGAGAACACGGATCTGAAAAGTGAGAACGCCGAACTGAAAGGTGAGAACGCCGAACTGAAAAGTGAGAACGCCGATCTGAAAAGTGAAAACGCCGATCTGAAAAGTGAGAACGCCGATCTGAAAAGTGAGAACGCTGAACTGAAAAGTGAGAACGCCGATCTGAAAAGTGAAAACGCCGATCTGAAAAGTGAGAACGCCGATCTGAAAAGTGAGAACGCCGATCTGAAAAGTGAGAACGCCGAACTGAAAAGTGAGAACGCCGAACTGAAAAGTGAGAACGCAGATCTGAAAGGTGAGAACACCGAACTGAAAGGTGAGAGCGCCGAACTGAAAAGTGAGAACGTTGAACTGAAAAGTGAGAACGCCGATCTGAAAGGTGAGAACGCCGATCTGAAAGGTGAGAACGCCGATCTGAAAGGTGAGAACGCCGATCTAAAAGGTGAGAACGCCGATCTGAAAGGTGAGAACGCCGATCTGAAAGGTGAGAACGCCGAACTGAAAAGTGAGAACACCGATCTGAAAAGTGAGAACGCTGAACTGAAAAGTGAGAACGCCGATCTGAAAAGTGAGAACGCCGAACTGAAAAGTGAGAACGCTGATCTGAAAAGTGAGAACGCCGATCTGAAAGGTGAGAACGCCGATCTGAAAGGTGAGAACGCCGATCTGAAAAATGAGAACGCCGAACTGAAAAGTGAGAACACGGATCTGAAAAGTGAAAACGCTGAACTGAAAGGTGAGAACACTGATCTGAAAAGTGAGAACACTGATCTGAAAGGTGAACTACAGCGCATGAACGAGCTTCTCCACCAGAAAGATCAGATGCTGGCGGATGCTGAGATGAAGGTGGATTACTTCTTAGAGCAGATGAACCACAGGAAAGAACGTTTAGCAAAAGCTAAAACCTCTTTGAAACAGCTTAAAGAAGAAAAGTCCTCTGAAAAGTCTCAGCTGACAGGCTCTCCAGCAAAAAGAAGACCTCTCCAGCAAAATAGTTCAGCTGGAAACATCCCTCAAAGACGAGAAGACCAGGGTGGATGATGCTGAGAGACGCTTAGCGCAGCAGCAGTAAGAAAATGTCTATGCACACGCTGCAATGGTCCATTTAGAACGCAAATTTCAAAAGAGGAGGGAGGAAATGGAAATGGAAAAGGAGCGTTGTCTAAATTACCATAAGTTGGCACGGACAGACACACAAAATCAGCTGGCTCTAGAAAGACAAGAATGGCAGAGAAGAAACACCTCTCTGATGCAGGAAATAGCTCACTTAAGAAGAGCTCATGAGGAAAGTATTGCCGAAACTCACAAGAGGGAAAAGACCTTTTTGGAATTGCTTTCTGTTGTCGACAAAGGGGTGGAAAAATTAAAAGATACGATCATCAAAGGTTCTGAAGTCATCTTCAAGGAAAATCTGGTCAAACAAGAGCAACAGCTTGAGGAGGTAAAACAGGCCTATCACAAGAAGAATATAGACCTGAGATCTACATTATACCAAATGGAAGAGAATGTTAATCAAGAGAGGATCAAAACAAATCAGGCCAAACTCAGGTATGACCAAGAGGTAGAGGAGTCCACCAAATTAAGAGTTGCTTTGGCCAAAGTCCAGAAAGAACTAGATGACCAAATGCAGCAGAGGGCAAAAGAAAAGTCCACCCTCTCACAAGAAGTTGCTCACCAGAAGGAAGATGTAAAGAAGAAAGAGACCATCATCTTCAGTAATACTGAAGAGGCTTTCATGGAGCAACTTGATCAAGTCCCGCAGGAGGTTGATAAGCTGAAAAAGAAGACACAAAAGAAAACCGCTAGTCAGGTTTCTGAACCTATTTAGAAAGTCCAGTAAAAAAGACTAAAACGCAGTCTTGTAGTGTGTGTGTGGAGGCGTTTTTTTTTTGTAAATTTGTATATTTGTATATACCTATGTATGTAGGACAAATTTTTAAATGTATGTATTTATCTGTTTATCTATGGTTCCTTATTTATATATGTGGGTGTTTCAGTGTGTATTTTTTTAAACAGAAAAAAAATGCATAAAATAAAATAGTAGGTTTAGATGTACAAAACATCATGACAGAAAGAAGAGAAAAATGGACAATGTGTTATGTTTGTGTGTGTTTTGAATATACCTGTGTATGTTTAACAAAGTCACAATGTTATAAATGTATGTATTTGTCTATCTATCTCTCTCTCTGTGTATAAGAACATATTCTTCAACATGTGTATGTGTAAGAAATGTATTTGTAAATATATCTATCTATGTTTTCATATTTATGTATGTGTGTGTTTGTATGTGTGTCTGTGTGTTTGTCTGTCTGTCTGTGTGTGTGTTTGTCTAATGCAACCACAAGGGGTCACAATCCAGTGCCCTCTTGTGCCGGTCCCAAGTCCAGATAAATGCAGAGGGATTGTATGAGTGTGAGAGTGTCTGTCTGTCTGTCTGTCCGTCCGTCTAGGTAGATAGATATAGTAAAGGGTGGGTTGGGTTTTTATTGTGTTTTTACTTTTAAAAATTTAAATGTAAAGCGTTTTAAACTTTTTTTCCTCCCTCCCTCTCCCCTCGCTTTCTTCCATTTAATCTTTTAAGTTCATTCCAGTCGCTGAGATGTTGGTATGTATAATACAATCACAAAGTTTTAAATGTTTATATGTATTCATCTATATATAACTATGTTTTTCTATATATGTGCTTGTATGTATGTACCTATGTGTGTTTTAACAAAATCACAATGTTATGAATGTATGCATGTATTTATCTGTTTATATACTCCAAGATGTTTTTTCAATGTTTCTGTGAGTGTGTGTTTGTATGTACATATGCATGTTTAACTGAATCGCAATGTAGTAAATATATATTTTTGTATATGTATATCTATGTTTTAAATGAATGTATGTGTATGCTTATGTGTGTGTGTTTATGTGTGTGTTTGTGTGTGTGGGTGTGTGTGTGTGTGCTGGGGGGAGGGGGGACTCAGCCAAAGGTAGAGGCTGCAGATCAGCTTTATGTGACAATATTATAGTAGATTAAAAAGGCCTGTAAAATAATTAAACCCTCAGATCCTCTCATAATCGATGACTAAACTGATTCAATTTGATGAAGACTTTGCTCCTGTGGCCTCACCACTTGTCCTGATCAGGAGCAGCGCTCAGCCATAGTCTGATCAGACACAGTCTCCACATTAATACATAACATTGAATGTATAGACTCGAAGTCCAATGCAGACCTAAAAATATGAGTCATGGAGCAACCCGTCTGTGTTGGCTTTTGTTATAAAGTTGGACTAATTTTCTTCATGTGCAAAGCTGATCTGGCTTGAGTTACTGTCATGTTCAATCAAACTCTCTTTGGGGCCGTACTTTCCAAATGTATCACAAGCACACTTAAAAACATATTTAGTCCATATTTAAAAATGACTTATATGTTTTGATATTTTCTTCACTAAAGGGCGCTTTGTGACAGATTGGCGTCTTGACCAGTGTGTATCCTTCCTTCGCCCATGAGTGGCCCGGTTAGGCTCTGGCAACCCTGTAACCACACAAGAGACTCATCGAGTTTAGAAAATGGAATGGAATGGTACTATAGGGCACATCGCCAATGAATGGTCTATTGTCAAACTTATGTCATATGGGGCACCAAACAATAAGGGGTATTAAACAGCTCTGTCTCGCCTTTGCCTGGCAGAAAATATATTTGAGGTCTATAATATGACAAAATCCTGTTATGTGGCGGCAAAACAAAAGATTTGATAGAGTTGTGTGTCAGACGGCTCTTGCTACAGTGATGTGTCCACATTCAGCTGAAGGCTGTCAACCTGCTTGATCCCCTCCAGAAAAGAAATTCAATAAAAAATAATAAAAAATGTTGCTGTCTCTCTGCCATTTGTTCTTTATCTCCTGTACTGCTCCCTCCATCAATGACTGACCTCATTTAGAGGGAGAGGAGGTATTTATAGCTTCATATTAGTTCAAGACTCGGAGCTCAAAGAGGACAGGCCTGTTAAAACAGAACCCATGTGTCAGGATTCAGCCATTCAGCTCTTCCTCCTCCCATCAGAGGGAGCTCTCTCCTGAATACTAGCTGCCTCCACACTCTCTCCCACATCCTCCCAGCTGTTCGCAATCGTCTCATCAACTCCACTCCTTTTAATCCCACCTGGACTCATTACCGGCGCGAAGTATTGTTTTGCTCAGCAGACATACAAGCGCTTACCTGTCTTGTTGTTCTCTGGTTTAGATTCCTCGCCTGTCTCCCAGTCTCACTCCATGCCCTCGACTCCTGCCTGCTTTTTGACTCTGTTTTTGCCTCTGCCCTTGTCTGCTCAGTTTGCTATCTTATTAAATCTCTTTTGCTGCTGCATATGGATCCAAATGTCTCTCTGTCCTGGTCTCAGACCTCACACCATGGCAGGGCTGCAGGATGGACGTCTTCTCTAAGACATCCTGGAGAACTTGGCTTCATCTCAATCAATTTATCAATTTATTGTTTATATAGCACTTATAAAAGCTGAAGCAGCCAAAGTGCTGAACATAAAAGCAAATATACGTAAAATCATAATGCAATACAATAAAAGAAGTAGTAAAACCAATAAGACATTAAAATAAAACAAAATGAAAACGGGCTGTCCCCCTAAACCTGCTTACTGGAGTTAAAAGCCTGATTAAAAAGATGTGTTTTTAAAAGTGACTTGAAGTCACTGAAAGATCTGGCAAACCTCACGGAAAGAGGGAGCGCATTCCAGAGTTTAGGAGCGGCTACTGAAAAGGCTCTGTTCCAAGCCGAGTCCTGGGGACTGTTAAAAGCATTTGACCTTCAATCTGGTTTAGTCTTATGTCTCCGTTTTGGGGGTCTAGTGCCTGTGTGGGTAGTTCTTCTGGGGCCTTTGTCTGTTGGGGGTGGGGCTTTTGGGTGCCTGGATTGGCCGGGCTGCTGGGCTGTCTCCTGCAGGCTCAGAGTATGGGGGACTCGGCCTCCAGCATTTGCTGGAGGATTCAGTGTGTCAAGGTACACTCAAAGAAGTACACATTCATTTGACCCTATCTGTGTGCATGAGTTCATTTCAGTCGGTGTGCCCTGTGAGATAAGTCTTCTATCATTTATTATGAATATACTTCAAACCTGTAAAAAGCTGTGTGTATACCATTTATTAGTGTGTATAAGTGTATATGTGATGTACAACAGGAGTTTATATCAACACATTTGAGGAAGTATCATATAGCCCTGATTGTAAAAGTGAAACATGTCCATCAGGAGAGGTACTCAGATAAAATCTGTGTTTATTTGCTGGACAGGACAAGGGGGGAAGGTGCAGTTCCAACATCTGCTTGCTTGGGGGCACTATTGTTCAGAAAGACTTTGACCAAAACAGAAAAAGGAGGAAGAGGAAAAGCGCCTAGTCCTGCTAACTTCCGATTTATGAAGAAGACCCTGCACTGCCCAATCTGTACTGAGTATATTGAATCTTAAGCCACTTCTTCTCATCGCTAACATTGTGTCAGTTTGGCAGTTTTTATTAGATGAATGAAGCTTTATTTGTGGTATGCAGAATCAACAAAGGTCAACAGTGCAATGAAATAGGTGAAATGAGAATAGTCAAATTACTCGCCAAAAAGAAAATATTAGGGACACACATTGGTCGTAAAAAAAGATATTGGAAAAAAGAAATAATAAAATATAATACAAGATATAGTGGAGTACAAGTTTGAAGGTGCATATACGATTAAGTACATAAATTATTAAAATGTGTAGAAGTACTGAGGGATAGTAACAGAGTGTAGGTGAGATTATTTATAATGGTTGAATTCAGGGGACGTTATTGCACATGTAATTTTTGCACATTGCCAACCTTGATTGTTGAAGGTGCTGTTTCGAGTTCAGAAGTCTAACGGCTTGTAAGTAGTAGCTGTCTGAGTCTTTTTGTGCAGGATCCAGTATCTTCTGACAGAAGGTGGTTGTTGGAAAAGTCCTTTTGCTGGATGGGTGTGGTCCTTTATGATTCGTCATTCATGGGTGAACAAGGAGTGCAGGAGTGGGCTGAGGACACACCCCTGGGGTGTGCCGGTGTTGGGAAGTGTGTGGGAGAGGTGAAAGCCGATTCTCACTGCCTGGGGTCTGTTGGTGGGGTCTATTTCCGGTTGCAAATGGACTTCTCTAAACCCAGGGGGTTGAGTTTTGAGACCAATTTGCAGGGGATTACAGTATTGAACGCCAAGATGTAGTTGATGAAGAGTATTTTCACATAAGAGTATCTTTCTCAAGATTGCTGAGTGATGCACGGACTGCTAGGGCGATGGTGCCATCTGCAGACCTCTTAGCTCTGTATGCAAACTGCTGGGGATCCAGGGTGTCAGGGAGGGAGCTGCAGATGTATGTTTATTAATTTTTTTAGAAGCACTTCGTGATGACAGATGTGAGTGCTCTGGGCCAATAATCATTGCTGTGGGAGTCTTTGGGATGGGGGCTACTGTGGAAGTCTTAAAGATGATGGGTACGGTAGACTGCCTCAGGGAAAGGTTGAAGATGTTTGTGAACACCCCGGTGAATTGGTCAGCACAGGCTCTCTGCATCCGTCCGGGGATGCAGTCAGGCCCTGGTGATTTGTGGGGGTTCACGTTCTTGACTTCTCATCTCACTGTGGCTGTCTATGCAAAGTTTGGTGTCCGGTGATAGGTGTGGTGCTGTCTACATCAAAACGGGCATGGAAGGTGTTTAATTCTTCACAGGACAGTTCCACAGGCCTGCCCTTCCCTTTGTAGTCCATGATGTAGTGTAGACCATGCCACACACATCTTGTGTCATGGCTCCGTTGGGCAGATTCAACTCTTTCCCTGTACTTCCTCTGGGCAGTCCTGATGGTCTTTCTGTGGTCATATCTGGCTGTTCTGTATACTACAGGGTTTCCTGAGTTAAAAGCAGAGGTGCGGGCTTTGAGTTTTGCACAGACCTCTGGTCCAGTCCAGGGTTTCTGGTTCGGGCACGTGCAGATGAGGGATTGGGGAACCGTGTCATCAATGCACTTCCTGATGTAGCCTTTGACATAGTCAGTAGGTGTGTTTGAGATGACCCAGCACCTCGCCTGGATCGTCGGCGAGACCAGGGGGCTGTAGGCAGGAGTGGGGAAAGGCGCCTGAGATGAAGGTGAACGCTGATCTGCAGCGAGAACAGGTAGTTGGGGTTGTCCTTAACATTCAGTTGAATTCTAATGACTCTCCCACTTGATCTGTGCTATATGCACTTTACCATCCCCGTTGGAGCTGCAGCAGAACTACTGTGGAGAATTGGAATCCCTTTTAGAAAATACAAGGTTTACGCCACAACCATCACTTCCATGAGACAGTTTACCCTCCAACTCCACCATCTCCTGCTTCAACACCAGGCACACCTCCAGGTCAGATGAGATGGGTGGTTCATGAACAATTTATCAACGTTATCAAGTTTAGCACAGTTTTACACGGACGTGGTAAATGTTCTGGCAGAGTTAGTTAAGACGGTTGGAGCAGATGCTGAGGGTGGAGGTTTTGTTCAGTTAGAGCTCATAGGTAATGAGCGCACCCACATCACCTTGAAAATGGATGACTGCAGACACGAAAGCTATACTTCCAGGTTTCGAGGAGCTTCCAGATCTAACGCCAGTACAGCAATAGATGCTGAACTACAATTAGTCACTCAAGTTGTGCACAACCCACAAGGATGTGCTAAACGTATGTTGGAAAATTCTCTCAACGTTGAAATAATTGCGAAGAAAAAAGACATCTTTACAATGTTGGTTTTAGAAATGATTGGTTGTGTTTTGCCATAAGTTGGGCGTACCTGCTCCTTTCTAATTATGCAGAAGCTCAGGCCGCGGAGAAAAGCTGTGAGCTGTAACGTTTAGCCAGGTTGGATGAGCAGACACCCATCACCTTTAGGGACGTGAAGAAATTTGAGAACATTTTGAAACGTAAAATCGCCATTTTCTACAGAAACCAAGGTCAGAAACCGCTCTCGCATTTTGAGACTGAATTTCTCAGACAGACCCAATCTGTTTTCCTTTTTATTTCAAAGCCATTACTATGGAGTAAAAAATTTGAAAGAAGTGCAGAGTTGCCCCTATGCATCATTACGGCTGTGCCGACCATTGTTCAAGCTGTAATGAGGCTTTATGCCGACTGTAAGGGGCGTGTGGAAAGAATGCCCAGATTGTAACAAAATCTGTTGCTCGCAGAATTGTTTTGAAAAACACAAACAAGCTAGAGCCGGTCACAATTCTCCCAGCACTTGTGACTCTTTTAAACATTGTAAAAAATGCAAAAGAACCCCATAGGTGGTGTGAGGGATCGAGCGGCCAAAGAGGACAACAGAAGAGATATCAAAAAATGAAAGTTTTAATTTTTCTCCAAAAATATGGTATTTACAAATTAGGCCCATAAAAGAGGTCAAAATAACAGAATTAACTGAGGTGACAAACTGAACTTTAACTTAACCAACTGAACAGACCAAGTAACAGAAAGAAACTGACCTAACCAAAGACACAACAGGGGAACATATATAGTGGGTGATCAGACCACTAGACAAACATGAGGGGGGTAACTAACAACATTTAACAAAAGACTACAGACAAAACTAAACACAAAACTTGGTTTTCTTCAGTGGAAAGAGAACAAAACAGAAGTACAAAGTTAGAACAAATAAATAGCAATAAACTGAAAGAAAGTTAAACAACATTAAAGAAGTCCATGATTTCTCCCCCTTGGAGGCTTCTGAGATGGCGCCTGCCCAATTCCCTGGCTCAAGCATTTAAGAGCTGTGGTGGCTTCATTTCCCCCTTTGGCCAGGTCTCACATCACAGCTCCAGGAGCAGAACCTCAACCACACCTGTAGCAACCAGCACACCCTCTGCACTGGAAACTCAAAACAGGTGAAATTAACAAACCAAGATAAATAAACCAAACAAAATAGATGTTACAAATAAGCAAAAAATAAATGTATATTTTAACTCAAACCAATGTGTACTCATTTATGAGTGTAAATGCAAGTGTAAAATATGTGGGGAAAAATAAATTTAAAATGTGTTGTGCAGAGGGGTTACCACCATTTTGTTGTGGGTGTGGCAGGGTATGCTGCCATCACAGGTGGGGAGAAGCAAAGAGTCATGCATGAACAACGGTAAAATGCTAAATCTGCAAAGAAAAAATAGAGGGGGTTTTAAAGAGCGTTTGTGTTTCATTCAACCTTCACCCCTACTCAGGAACATAATGAAAAGCTCATTTTTTACGGTTTTGAGGCATTTCTGATCAAAAACAACAAGCACGTATCCTTTCTGTTCTGCACCAAAACTCTAAAGGGTGAATGATGGTGGTCTTACAGAATAAACTGTACCAGAGAATTCATTCTATGTTTCAGAAGACCAAAATCTTGATCGATTTTGATAGCTCACAATTCAAAAGGTTTTGACGACTTTATGCTCCCTCAACACTATGACAGTGTAGCAGAAATAATTAGCGCAGGTGTTGCTGTGTGATTAATTGCAGGCAGTGGCCTGTTGGGGCGCTATAAAAATGCTGAGGTTAACTTGGCTACACTCTTGTGTTTGTGAACGCGTCGGAAGTGTGACGGGGGTTCTGCCAGCGTGGACGCCCGCGGCCACAGATTCGAGCGGTCCAGCTGACCTACGGGGCATTCTGACACGGACTCGCTCCCCCTCCCCGTCAAAGGGATTAACGGAGGGTTGCCTACCAGCAACCCACGGACTGTTTAACTGCTCGTTGTTCACGTTGCTGTTTTGATGCATGGGAGTGTCTGTATTTTAGTGTGAAACTTTTTAACTGTACTTTTCTTTTGTGCCCCATTCCTTCAGTGCTGAGGACCCGAGTGTTGGCCGCTGTTTAAGTGGAGGTCTTCCCTCGTGTGGATTGCTGTGCTTTGGGTGAAGGGATCCACAAATTGAGTGTGTGCTCTGCATCACGTGAGTGGGTGAATTTGAGCAGGTTATCGTTTTTGTAACCTCCACTTTATAGCGGCCCTGGCCCTCAGCAACTGAGTTTTCTGTCCCCCCAACTTGAACTAAAATTAGTTTTTAAACACTGAAACACTGTACAACCCGCCTACTGCCCTTGTGTGCACTGATCCATTGCCGTCTCCTTAAAACATCCCACCCACCTCGCGAGACCACAACAGCTTTAGGATTAACGCCCAAAATCATCATGACAGAGGTTAAAATTTTATGTCTGAAAGACGAGGATTATGACCTGGCTTTTATTGATTCTCTGTCATTTTGACGATTAAATTAGGCGACTTTCCCAGCGCCCTCGGCTTTGAAAACCCTTGAAAAACAAAGGTTATTTCCCCACATGGTTTGAGCTCAGAGGAAAATTTGAAATGCATAGGCGCCTTTTCTCCTGTGAGTGACTACTTCTTTGAACACATGGTATAGCGAAGCTTCCAAAAACATCTTTGAGAACAAGGCTCTGCTTTACTGTAAAAACAACGTGGAAATTCTGGCAGAAGCCTGTGTCAGATTCAGAAATCAGTACATGAAAGATTGTAACATCAATCCGTTCAGCTGCGTTACCATGGACTCAGCATGCATGAAGGTTTTCCGAACCAATTTTTTAGAACTCCAATTTCAAACCATTCCTCCCACAGAATTTGAAACAACTACAGAAGGCGGAGCAAAAGTTTTTCTCACGTTTCTATTCAATGGTTTGAGTTTGAAGCTGTCAGGACAAACGCCTTCATCTAGCATGCTCTGAGCAACTTTTGAATTTTTAGGTTGCTTTTTTCATGGGTTCCCCTGCTGTTTTCAGTCTTACGACAAATGCTTGCTAAGAGGAGTGACGTTTGGCCGATTGCACTCGGACACTCTGGAGAAACTTGAAAGATGCGATCCGTTTACGACTTTCAAATTGTTATCACATGGGAGCATGACTGGATCACATTGACAAAAAAAACAACGCAGAGGTAAAACATTTTCTTAGAAAATTTCAAGCTCCCGAGCTCCCGAGGCCTCACGAATCGTTATATGGAGGCAGAACAAGTACTGCAAAATTGCGTTACACTGCAGCTCAAAATGAAGCGGTTCATTACGTGGATGTGACTTTGTTGTACCCTTACATAAATGCTACCTCAGCTTATCACCTAGGTCACACTACCATTATGTTTGATCATTTAACGACCCTCAAAAATTACTTTGGTTTAATCAAAGCCACGGTCTTTCCACCGAGGAGGCTTTTGTATTCTCCCTTAGGGAACCACTCAAAAAAAGCTCATCGTCACTCTCTACAGGATGTGCGCTGAAATCAGCAACCAGGACCAAAAGTGTTGACATGAAGACAAGACTAGAGCTTTGACGGCCGTGTGGGTTACGGTATAGTTCAAAAAAGCTCTGGAGAGGGGTTACACAGTCTGTAAAATTTTTGAAGTGTGGCATTTTGAAAATAAAAGTATTTCCATCTTTACAGACTACATTAAAACATTTCTCAAAGGTAAGCAGGAAGCGTCAGGATATCCACCAAATGCCACAGACCCACAGAGTTGTGAAAAGTACATTAACAACTATGAACTTCTTTAGGGCATCAAGCTGGATACCCAGAATATCTGGTTTAACAAGTCGTGGGGCCAAGTAAAAATTGTGCCTTTACAGCTTATAGGGTAAATTTGGACAGAGGCTAAATCTTTTTCAAATGGTCTTTGTAAATGTCTTTGTAAATCTCGAAGAATTTTTCCATCTGGTGTTTTCGGGGCAATGCGACGTGGAATATTTCGCTTTTCTGAACAACACAACAGCAATAATTCAGTGGAAATACAACAACTCCGCCTAGAAACTCAATGTGTTTGTGGCTGGACCACTTTACCTTTTAGTTATTGATTGTAAGTAGAAATAAAAGTCACACCCTGTCATGGAGAAAGTGAAATTTGACTACAGATTTACAGTTCCTTTTTCATGTTTGGTTGTAGGACCCAGTGGATGTGGAAAATTATACTTCGTAAAAGTGTTTTGGAAAATGTGAACTTAACCCATTGGGTTAAACAATAATATCTGGTTTTGTTGGTCGATCGACACTCCAATACTCCCCTATGGTCATGAGCTCTGGGTCATGAACAAAAGAACGATTGACTGGCTTGGGAACGCCTTGGGGTCCCCCCAAAGTAGCTGGAGGACGTGGCAGGGGAGAGGGAAGTCTGGGCATCTTTTCTTAGACTGCTGCCCCCGCGACCCGGTCCCGGATGAGCGGAAGAAAATGATTGGATGGATGGATATTTAAAAACCCCCAGGATAAATTGCAAATTAATATTTTGGCGCATCAAGCTTTCCCTTCTCAGAAGGCCTTCTTTTTAGAATCATTTAAAGACACTACTCAGAACCCCCACGGCTATTTAATAGTAGATCTGACACCTTCTTGTCCAGACCGCTTAAGACTGTGGATGGGGATCCTCCCTCATTAACAAACGTTTGTTTTTTACCCAAAAATCCCAAAGTCTTAGTCCTAGTCAGATAATAAGGAATGGTCCTTTACTCTAGGCTCTCCACTGCACAACGCCGAAGCGTAAAGACATTCTCAAACACTTCTCTAAAAAATTTCATCCAAACTCTGTGCGAGATTGAGAGCAATCTGTTGAAGGGGAATATACAGTTATCCTTCAAACAATTTAAGATACTGAAAAAGATAAGAAAAATTATCCGATCACTGGCGGAAAAAAAGAGCAGCTTGAAAACCAAGCACAGAATCTTGATAAAACAAACTGGAGGGTCTTTCCTACCTCTCTTCATTGAAGCGATACCTTCAACCATTAAGTTACTCAGAGGACTGAAAAAGGCGACCGGAAAAGGATTGAGAGAATGAAGAACGCTCAGAAAATGTACTTTCACTTCATCAGATTCACAGCGCCACTTGTTCTGAACCCTCCATTAGAGAAGACACAGAGGATGAATTGGATAAAAAAATGAGAGCCGTGCTAAATGATCTTAAGAAAATAGAAAAAGTACGTGGAATAACTGCACCATTTTGTATCTCTGGTGAAACAAGTTGAAAGAGATCGACGGATGCAGCCGGCGCAGCCGCAGCTGCAGTCTCAGATGCAGCAGCATCAGCAGCAGTAGCAGCAGGGGTTGACGCAGAGAGAACATGAAATTCCTGACCTTTAGATTCCTTCAACCTCAGGCACCAGCGATGATCTGAAAAGACAGCTATGCCAATGCGGAAGAAATTTTAAAAAAGTCTCCCTACACGTGACCAGAAGAACGCAAAGTACATTCTGGGGAAAATTCCCCCTGAGATGATGGTTGGAATTCCAAAGGGGAGTTTGTTTAAAGAGGTAAAACTGCCAAATCATTAAATATGATCATCAAATATGATAGATTTGATGAATTACTTATCCCAGCGTTAAAAATGGTCATCCCACCACCAGCTGGATGGTCCAAACATTTACATGCTCTCTTTAAACTAAACATTACCTCCTCCATAGTGACTAACCCCAAGGTCCAAGATGCGTTTTTGCCAAGGGTGCCAGGCAGCTCAGGATGCCAGGCAGCCCTGGGCGCCAGGCAGCCCTGAGCCGACCCTGCCAGTGCAACAAAAATGGCGACCAATACTGGCGCTATCCAGCCATACAGTTTTAAACCAGATACCAGCTCAGATGAGGAAGAACAATACGTACATTAGATCTACTTTGCTATCTGACAGCTGCTTTGCTACAGTGCAGACGTACACTGCTTTGCTCTCTCCTCTGCTTTTAATCTCTGCTAATAATTTTCCTTTTTTCTTTTACACCAGCAATAATTTTTGAATACTTTTAAACTAACAGGTCATACTTTTTATTTTTTTTATTTAAAACAAAAATGATTCTTTTCTAACATTCCTTTGTAATTATTTTATCTTAAGCGCTACATGTGCGTGGCCCACACACACAGCTGAAGCGTGATATACGGTGTAGCAGCTAACTCAAGGCTAATTAGCAACAAAATGCCTTCCCTCTCCACAAAGGATTACCAAGACCTTCTCGAGAAGATAACGACGCTGGAAACAAAGGTTCGCCTCATTGAAGTGAATGTAGAAGTAAATGCACTTTATGGAAACAACACTACTTTGCCACTACCTCAGCTCAGCAGAGAAGACGAAGCTAACGCACAGCTAAAAGGTACAGATACCACGATGGAGAAAGAAACAGCATCTGTGCACAACAACAAAGTATCGAGAGATAATCCTGCCTGGAACCATCTTGGTGCAAAGCCAAAGAATAAATCATACAGCTCGAGAATTGAAGGACATGGGAGGACAGACTCAACACGGAGAGCTGAAGACTTTGATGAGGCCGACTGGCCTCCTCTTCCTACAAGACAGAGAACCTCTTCTACTCCTGTACTTGGAAGAAACTGTGAATGGAGAGGTGAAACTGCAAGTAAGATTTGCTCCACTGTCAAATGACCCCAGATCTTTATCCAACGACCATCCACAGGAAGGCAGCAGGATGAGGACTCATAACCTGCCAAAAGGTAAATAGTCAGAAAGAAAGCTGACGGCTCAGCCCGAGACTCTGATTGTTGGTGATTCCACTGTAAAATGACATGCAGGATAGCATCCTGAAAACTGTGGCCAAGTATCCAACTGTACAAATATTGTAATACACACAGGGTCAAATGATGTGTCCAAGCAAAAATCTGAAGTCTTAAAGAAAGACTTCCCTGGACTGATAAAAACTGTGAGCTCTCTGAATGCAGCTGTTTTCATAAGTGGTTCCATACCACCTATTCGAGGAGAAGAGGAAAGATTCAGCAGGCTGTTGGCAATAAAAAGATGGCTTTCTGTGGCATGTTCTGACAACAGATTAACTCTATTAACAGCTTTCACTTTTTCTGGGAACGCATGCATCTTTTAAAGCAAATGGATTCAGTTTGAACAAGTCAAGAGTTAAACTTTTCTCCTCCAATCTTTTTTTTACTACCTATGTCATGCCAAGACTGAGATTAAAAAAATACTTGACTTTCAATGTCAAGGTCAGACAAGGACTGGATTCATGCAAGAGATGGACTCACCCCTACTGGAGAAAAGCGTCAAAAATGGGAAAGACTTTTTATCTGCCTTCAAGCCCCTGAAAAGTACAAACGAGGACGACGGATGTCCTTCACTCTTCCAAACACCACCAAACCCCCAAACTCCTGACAGCCCCCCCCCCACCTGAAATTCTCTGACCACACCAGATGATGCCAGCGAGTAGGTATTGGGCTTAGATCTACTCCCCTGTCCAATCCATTTTTGTCCCCAATAACCCTTTGAATTGTTTTTGTACATAAAATGTGCAAAACAAAGAAACTTGCCTTGCCTACTTCATTCTGATGTCAGTTGAGGCATCAGAATAAAGCAAAACAGGGAGCATGTGCTCAGATTGTACAAATACAATCTTTTTCAAACTGGATTTTTTTTCTCTGCTCATAGGTTACAATGATTTGATTAATAAAATACTCAGAATTGCAATTTTGAGCTTAATTTTCTTCACGTGTCCTCCATCATCAAAAAAAATGCCATGAGAACATGAAAAAAAAACACCACAGACACCATTTTCATCAAAATGGGTCTTTAAAGATCCTTGCTGGAAGTGGGCATACTGTTTTTTGTTTTTTTAGCAGCATAGCGTCTGATAAACCAGCTAGCCTGCAATTCAGACCTGTCAGCCACTAAAATGTGTGAAATGTAAGCACAACAACATGGTCCTCCAACCGTTCTGCAGCTGAACATGCAGCCGGAAAGGTAAAAGCTTTCAGCTCAGCTATGTTTGATTACAAAACGAAGAAAAGAAGTTACAATGATTTTAACAAAGACAGTCAGACCCAGCAGAATCATTTCTGAAAAACAAACAAATGTAGCACAGCATCCACAGATTTATGGAAATAATCTGTAAATGATCTCTGCGGTCAGTTTGACTGATTGGATTTTCTCCTGTGAGCAGTGTCTTGTTGAGACGGTCGTCTGGTTGCCCACAAAGAAAACTCAATCATTCAAAGAGATTTTAGAAAAATATGAAACATTGGAGTAATAATAAAGAGACAATTAAGTCTGAGATGCAAAATAATTTTCAATTTTGTTGGAGGCACAAAGTGACCGTCTCCTTCCCCTCCCCTTTGCATCTTCTTCATCAGTCTGTTGTCCTTCACATTTTGCTTTGCCCCCGTTAAGATCCACCTCTCCATTTTTAATCAGTTGCACCAGAGACAGCCCTTTACTTCCGTCACACAGCTCCGACTGGCTCGATCAGCTATTCTGTCGGCCCTTTGTCTCACTCATAAATAATACCCTTATTGTTATGAAATGGACTCCTTTTCCAAATATGTGTGAGGAAGATCAATGGTTCTGTCATCATCTGGAGTGTTTGCCAAGGATAACATCGGCTTTAGAGCCATGGCAATTTCATTTAAGAGCTGATAAATTAGAAGAACTTCTGCAGAACTTCATCCACCAGGTCAAAGCACAGCTGCAGGATCTCAGCCTGAAGCAGCCAGAGTCAATGTCTCCACCAAAAAGCAGAAAAAGTCTGAGGAAATCCAGGATCCAAGGAGCAAACAGACTCTTCAAGGGGGAGATTTAATTCTATTTCCAGTGTTGGGTAAGTTACTTCTAAAATATAAATGATTACTTTAGTTACTGAATCTAAATTGTAATTAAATTATTTTACTCACTATCTATTTGTAATTCGCTACTTGTTACTTTACTTTTTTCCAATCGTATACAAATCGTATACAAATTCTAAAAAGAAGAGCAGCTTTGCCTTTTATTTAACAGAGCTCCTTTGAAAAACAGATTTTAGATCTAAATTAACCTTCTGTGGTTAAAAAAAGGTACATACAATTAACTATTTTTAAAGCAAGATTATTACCTTGTCCAAGGTATGAAGATGGTTCAATACATAACCTGCTTCATTTGAATCCAGACAACAGTGTGAAAAATGACACAAAAATAAGTTACTGTTACAACATATGTGGTCTATGCTACAGCTCAAAGTCAGATGTGGAAAATCCTGTTACATCAGGAGCAAAATTGCTTCTGTACGATCTAGTATCTTGATGGAACAAAGAAGCAATTGTAATAACAATGATGACTTGACCTTACCCGAGGAAGCACAGTTTTGACCTGGTTGAAGCTGCAACACTTGGTCGAGTTTTCTCCCAAGTTAAACCAACAACCTGTTTTTTAGATCCCATCCCCGCATCACTCTTTAAATTATTTTATGGATCTTTTGAGAGCGAGATTTTAAACATCATAAACTCCTCTCTACAAACGGGTATTTTTCCCACTGCTTTTAAAACTGCAGTGGGGAAACCGTTACTAAAGAAAAGCAATAGAGATCCTACGGTTTTTAATAACTACAGACCAGTGTCCAACTTGCCATTTTTAAGCAAGATTCTGGAAAAAAATGTTTTTATTCAGCTAAATGATTTTCTCTTACACAATAATATATTTGAGGTGAACCAGTCTGGTTTAAAACGAACCATAGCACTGAGACAGCCCTGTTAAAGATCGTTAATGATGTTAGATGTGCCTCTGATTCAGTATTAGTACTACTGAATCTAAGTGCTGCTTTTGACACTGTTGGTCACCTGATCCTGTTAAACAGACTTAGAAGTCTTGGCCTTTCAGGGACTGTTATCCAGTGGTTCACTTCCTATCTCACGGAGAGAAACTTTATGGTAAACATGGACACTTACTTTTCTAGGGTTCACGAAATTGAATGTGGTGTGCCTCAAGGTTCCATCCTTGGCCCCTTATTTTTTAACATCTACATGCTTCCTCTGGGGAATGTCATCAGGAAGCACAACATCAGCTTTCATAGCTATGCTGATGATACACAGCTGTACATAGCTATGTCTCCTGATGACACAAGACCAATAGAAGCATTTTTAGTTGTATTTTAGATGTAAAATCATGGATGGCAAATAATTTTCTGCAGCTCAACCAGGGGAAAACTGAAATTTTGGTTATTGGTCCTGAAGCCAAGAGAGAGAAACAGTTTCTGAAACTTAAAGAACTTTCATTCAATTTTTCTGAAACAGTCAGAAACCTGGGCGTTATTTTTGACTCCAAGCTAACATTTATCCCACATATCAAGCAGGTGATTAAAACCGGTTTTTATCATCTTAGAAATTTGGCTAGGGTCCGCCCAATTCTCTCTCTTGCTAATATGGAGACGCTGATGCATGCTTTTATAATCAGTAGAGTTGATTATTGTAATGCCCTTCTAGCAGGTCTTCCAAAAAATAGCATTAAGAACCTTCTCCAAAATTCTGCTGCAAGAGTTCTCACCAAGACCAGAAGGCGAGCTCACATCACTCCGATTTTAAAATCCCTGCATTGGCTCCCCATCTGCTTCAGGATTGATTTTAAGATACTTTTAATGGTTTTTAAATGTCTTAACAGTCTTGCACCTTCTTATTTATCTGATCTTTTAGTTAAATATGAACCCTCGCGGACCCTGAGATCATCTGGCAGTGGTCTATTGATCATTCCAACTGTGAAAACCAAAAATTATGGAGAGGCATCTTTTCAATACTATGGCCCCCGTCTATGGAACAGTCTGCCAGAGGACCTGAGGACCGCAGAGAACATAGAGGTTTTTAAGAAAAGGCTCAAGACCTATCTTTTTAAATGAGCTTTTAGTTAGTTTTTATCATGTTAATTTATCCTGTTTTTATTATTTTTATCATGTTTTAGGATTTTACACTGGATTATTAATAGATTATTTGAATATTTTTTATTCTCATGTTTTATTGCTTGTTGCTTTATCAAATGCTCCATTTTAAATTTAGATTTATATTTTATTATTTTTAAATCCAGTGCCTTCTCTGCTGAGTCCTTTCCCTCTGGGTCAGCTACGGTTCAGCTGCCGCGGCTCTAGGTGGGGACCTGCCTCGCCACCTTGTTGTGGTGGGGCTGGGTCCTCGCCTGTGATGCTACATTACACTGGCTATGTGGTTGTCCTCGGAGGAAGAGGACCCAACTATAATTAGTTCAACCACCAACTTTCTCCGTGCTCAGCCTGTTTCCCAATGGGTTCCATCAGTTAAGGGGGTGGGAGTTGTGAAAGGGGTTGGGTGGATTGCATGTGTGTGTTGAGGGTGGGGGAAAAGTGCTATACAAATAAAGTTTGATTTGATGATTTGATTTGATCTGTTCATGTCTATCAAATGTCAAACCAAGCCAGTCTTTTGAAAACACAAAGAACTATTAAATGCCTCCATGCTCATTCTGGACAACTTTATGTATTCCGTTACTATGAGATGCACCAGACTCTCTCTCTACATCAGCCCTTTGTGCATGGTTCTGCGCTGCTACAGAACTACGCACCCCCCCCTCGCGGAGTGCTTTGAGCCCAAATTCATATTGACCACTAGTCACATGCAGCTTAGCGAGAAAAATAAACTAAGACATGAGTTAATATAGAAAAATGCCTCCCAGGAAGGAGCCAGTTCTTGTCATTCACACCACAGAACGGCTTTCTTTCATAACCGACACATCAGTACACGGGGCCGGTCTCTCCTCTGTTGATCACCTGGGGGGATCTCAGGTGGACAAAGAGTGAGTAGGAGCGAGTAGAGCCAGTGTGGTAAACTTCATTACAGTAGGTGAGGTAGAGAAGCAGTAAATTAAATATTCTCTGCTTTCTAGCTAGTCTGGCAAAAATCCTGTCCAATGAGGAATGTTTTAAGCCTAACTTTGAATGTAGAAACTGTGTCTTCACACTGGCTCTGTTAATGTTAGAAAGTGCTGATAAAGTTTCATTCAACAGTGGATTTGTGTTTGTAAATATATTTGGAAAATGCGCGTTTTAAATGAATGTCATATGAATTATTTTGTTGCACTCATCCGCCACGTCTTCCTCCAAATCAGCACTTTTTAAAGGCTTTCTATTGCTGCTGGAAGTCCAAAAAGTTTATCCCCCACTTCTGTCTGAATCCAGTTAAAACCGTCACGTTTCTGCTGCTTCATCAACCAACACGGGAGTGAATTAACGGGGGTGACGGGACGGGGGAGGGCTAATAAACATGGCTAATTTAGCGGCAACATGTATCCTTGAAACTAACCAAACAGAAAAAAATGCTCGCGAGTGGCGAGTGCCCATTTCGGACCCCGCATACACGGATTATCTGCTGCAAAGAACTAAATTAAGCTTTCGCCTGTGGCCTGTGGGAACCTCACTCACACACACACAGGCGACCAGTTTGCGTCAGGAGCCCGTTAGTTTTGGGGCCGCTGTTGTTGAAGGGAGCTACACTTTGACAAAATGGTACACTTAAGTCGTGTGAAGAGCTGGCACGCCAAGTCTAAAACTCAACAACATCATTCTAAGTTTTTTACGCCCCGCTTTTTAACCATTTTAAAACTATGGCCGCATTTTGAGCTAAGATAATTAGCGGTGGGAGTGCTAACATGTTGGCTGAATTGTTCATAAAACATTCACACGTGTCACTTGGCTAAATGGAAAGTTTCAACTCATTATCCAATAACTTTACAAAATGTACGAGAGGATGATGAAATAAATGCGTTACTTACAGGTTGAGACTGATCCCTGTCGGCAGTCCTGTTCTCCATGTTTGCAGCATACCCTGGACTGTAAACAACTCGGCCATCACTTGAGATTGCCAATGATGAGATTAGTTGACCTGCTATGTTAGAAGAGTCTCAATATTCACCACAAAGATTTCTCACAAATGTGGGAAGTTCTCAAATGAGGGGGAAGGCAAACGCACCTTCTGCAATTCGTATGATCTTTGAGTTTATATTATAAGTGTACCTAAAAATTATATTTGTGAAGCATTTATTGTGCTTTTGTGGAACATTTATTGAAACATTTGTGAGAGATTTATTGTGTATGTCTAAAACATTTGATGTGCATTTGTGAATTATGAGACTGAACTGACTCCATAAACAATCCAATTAAACAAAAGAAAATACTGGCAAAGTTCAAGAAGGCTGAAATGCCATCTTTACATCTCCAGGAAACTCACTTGTCCAGACAAGAATGTGTGAAACTAAAGAAATTTGGATAGTCTAAACCTTTTTATAGCACATTTCAAAATGGGTGCAGAAGAGGCGTATTTATACTTATCCCTATTATTATTCAATTTGATTATGTAAAACACATTTCAAATAAAGAAGGGAGATTTATATTTGTGAAAAGATGGCTGGAAAAATGAATAGTTACAATGGTTAATGTTTGTGCCTCACCAGACAGTAAAAAACAATTCCTCAAAACTTTGTTTGATATCATACTTTTGGAAATGGAAGGAATATTAATATGCAGAAGTGGTTCTAATATTGCTTTGAATAGTAAGTGGGATACAACAAACAGAAAAAAATGCTAATCAGTTTACCAAATTTATTAACACAACACTTAAATAATTTGGCTTTGTAAATGTAACCCACAACACGTGCATAAAAGAGATTATACACACTCGACTTTTATTATACACTCGACTCCCCATAATATCTATTCAAGAATTGATTTCTTTTTTTATAAATAAGGATAAAGTGTACCGGATTAAGAAACATGAAATTCAAGGAGCAGATGTTTCAGATCATGGAGCGATTGTCTCGATGTGGAGCTGAGTGGACAAACGAAGAAAACACTATGCAGCCTAAACATAGGAATATAGAATAGCAAAATGATAGTTGAAGAATCAAGAAAGATATACTTTACAAGGAAGAGAATGATAATGGAGTCACAAGTGTTATTCTTTGGGATGCACTCAAAGCAGTTAAAGAAAACTCATAGCAGACGACAGCCCATAAGAAAGCCAATAAATGGGTTATGAACAGGATAAAAACGAGCTATTTCAAATTGAACAACAACATAAAGCTACACAAGATTTCCTGCGTCTACCAAAAATGAAAAAAAGGAATTAATAGAAGATGTGGGGGAAAACAATTAAATCAATCTTACAATAAAGTGGGCTGTTGGGCAAGTAAAATAACAGCATAAAACTCAAAAGATAAAAGACTGATTCAAATCAGTTTATGAAAGATCCTAAGGCGATTGAAAATAAGTTTACAAACTCCCAGCGAGCACCTTGATGTTGGCTTGACTTCAAAATTGAGTTGATATTTGATCCAATTAGTGGACAATGTTTTTTTTTCCTTTTGTTGTCATACCATTGTTTTAGTGTGGGAAATACATGAACAGTTTAAACTTAATCTAACATGAAAAAACAAAGCTAAGAATGCTGGGTAACAAAGTTGATGTTCATTTGAAATCAATTCAAAGGCTACATGTTAAACTTCAAACTGCTTTTGTTTCTGAGGGATTTAGGCTTAATTAAATTAATTTTGCTTAATTAAATCTCAGCATGTGGGTTAAAATTATATTTGATGTTTTCTTTTCAATTCAAACTGAATTAAAATGGACCCTATAATTCAACGCCGCTGCATATCCCAGCAGTCACAGCAGTAAGTTTCTCAGTAAGATTGTGTGGCGGGACATCCTCTCACAAATACACAAATGGAGACTAGATTTGGTAGTAATAAAATACACTGTTTATTTAAAAGCCTAACAAAATTCTAAAAAAGGAAACAAAGAGAATGTACTTAGTTTTACTGCTGGATCCCGATCCAGACCCTGGGTGAGGATGGCTGCCTCCAAGAACCCCCTTCAGCCCTACTGCAACTGTGGTTGGTCAGCCACATACAACCATGGGGATTTCCGGTCCCGTCCCCCTCCCAACCAGGGGCTCCCGCCAAGGGCCCCAGCACCCACAAACACCCCACAACAATAATTAAAAAGAAACACCCTAAAAACAGGGGGGTGCACCTGAGCAGGACACACCACAAGAGTGGGTAGAGCAAAATGGAGTCCCCCGCTATACAATGCTGAATGACCCAACAGCCACAGCAAAGACAAAAAAGATTGTGGGGGGGAGACAGCCACCTCAGGCAGGTCCAACACTGAAAAGAGTACAAACAGTTAAAAATTGGGTTAAAAACAGCAAATGTTGAGCTCAGAGAAAAGAAACCAAACAATAAAACAGCAAAACAGCAGTGGCACTGCTGGTAAAAAGAATAAAGAGATTAGTTCTTCCTGGGACGTACACAGTATATTTACAAACTTATTTTACCTTTTTGGCCCCAGGATCTGAACTCATCTCTCCATCTGTCAATGTACATACAAATTTAAAAATGTTGGGCAACGAATAGTCTTAAAAAGCTTCAAAAAAGGTCCTCATTTGCAGGTAAGTCACCATAGCCAGCCAGGAACCCAAATCTGGTTTTGGATTCACACAGGTGCTGTTTATTTGGCTCATGAGCCAATCTCCACACAGGGGCCAGCTGTGGCCATCAAGTGTAAACTATGGTGTGTTATGAGGGACAATCTACCTCCCACAGTTCTGACTGCCACATTCGCATTCAATACTTATTCAAATACTTTTCAAAATGTTATGTTCATCCAACAAATTCTTCGAGTATATATTCCAATTAGTCATTTATTGTATGTTTTATACCTCTGTTATTATTCATTCATCTTCTATACCGTTTTATCCCTTTCGGGGTCACAGGGCCGGAGCCTAACTACTACCCATGGGCGACGGCAGGGGCACCCCTGGACAGGTTGCCAATCTGTTGCAAGGGCCACAGTCACACACCCACATCTAGGGACAATTTAGAGTGACCAAAGAACCTATGAAGCATGCTTTGAACAGTGGGAGGCAACCAGAGTCCCTGGAGAAAACTCAAGCATGCACGGGGAGAACATGCAAACTCCACACAGAAAGGTCCCCGACTGGAGACACTGTTTCATGTCCCCCAGCCGGGACTTGAACTGGGAACCTTCTTGCTGTGAGGCAACAGCGCTTGCCTCAAATTAACAGCCACTTCACCATTTATCTCATGTTTTCTCGAAATGTTCCTTGGTATGTCTTGTTTAACTACATCATTAGTTGTAAAAAGAATATATACAGGAGTGGTCAGAAATGCCCAAGTCTTCAACCAAGTCCACATTAACTGATAATCCAAGTATAATGATCAAGTCCATTAAGTTTAATCATGTTATTGTTTACTGAAATCATGAAATATTGTTTTTGAGAATAATCAATAATTAAAAAGTATTCAATTTTGTTAATTGGAAAAAGTCTGCACTAGATCTGATCAGAACCAGATTATGAAATGAAGTAACTATGTAGGGATGAGATTATAGAAGTTTGCTTTTTTCCCACTCCTTCTCAAGTAATTAATCAAGCTCTACTAGACATTAGTTATTAATCACTATATTTAATGAATATTAGTAATGTGACTTAAGTGCGTTGTTTCTGTTTGTTAGTTTTTTTTTTCTTTCTTTTTCTTTCAATCAATGCATTTGTAGGCCATTTTCGCTTCCGTAGAAAGTAGGATTGCAGATGTTTTTGAAGGTCGTAAAACTATGAAGTTAGATTTGTTGTAAAAGTATGGTCCACCAAAAAAAAAGGTTGTGTAATTATAATAAGAAATGAGTGTGTCTGTAAAATGTTTTCTATCTATCAAAAACTAAAAAATGTCCATCTGTAAATAGATTTTGCACTTATCAAAAGACCCTCTGTCTGTAAAACAATTTTGTACCCATATTGGTAAATGTGTCCGTCTCTAAAACTGCTTCCTAACTGCAGAACAAAACTGTTTGTAAAAGTGTTTCGTTCGCGTGTAAAGCCTCACTCACACATACGAGAACATGCATTGGTCTACAATGACAAAACCCAGGTCGCAAGTACAATTCTTTTTCGTCTCCATAAAAAGCAGCAGCATTTCACTGTCACCCAATCGTTGTGCAGATGCATAATATTCACTCCAGTGAAAACATATTTTGATCATTCCACAAAAGACATCAGATGAAACAGCAGAAGAATTTCAGGATTTCCTGAAACGAACAATGATGGACTTTTTTTTAAAGTTGCAATGTCTTAAATAAAAACATCACATACCATATTTCGGGTATCTTCTGGCATTTCAATGCATCTAGGTTGTTTCCTATATGTTCTT
This sequence comes from Oryzias woworae, assembly GCA_016861445.1. Lineage (NCBI taxonomy): Eukaryota > Metazoa > Chordata > Actinopteri > Beloniformes > Adrianichthyidae > Oryzias > Oryzias woworae. The sequence goes on along the minus strand of BOLG01000333.1, from coordinate 911,684 downwards.
GTTCTTATGGTTGTGATAGACTATTTGTGACATCATAGCTGGAATACATTGGGATTGCAACGAGCCAGTGGGTTGCCCTAAGTGAGGTACAAATGGAAGAAGACAAAAGTTTAAAAATGGCAGAGTAATAATTGGGTGCGTGGGCAGTAGAAGTATTATCATTCAGTTTACTTCCACCAGTTAGTCACAATTCTGATGTAGTTTGGACCATATATTGCAGGTTAGCTGCTGAAATCCGAGCAGCTAACTCGAACTCCGCCAGTCTGCTCCGGGCTTCTGTGGGTAACAACAGCGGTGGCACTGGCAGCTCCTCTTTGTTTCTCCTCATCTGCCATGTTTTTTCCTTAAGTGTCCACAGAGAGAATTATGGGTCAAAATCTGAGATTTGGCGATTTTTAAATTCGTGAAAACTGACCTTTTGTTTTGCGATTTTTAACAAAATTTTATATACATGCCACTAGCTTAACTCTACAATGACCCCTGGAGTTTTGTTGACCTTTGGCCTCGGGACAAGGTCCACCATCTTGAATTTTAACATCTCAGGCATCATTGATAAGCAATTGGGAAAAAGTTTTGGAATTAGAAACTGTAGATTTTGAAAGGGGTATGTGTGGCGACCTCTCAAAAGTGGCGTACTCTTTTTACTTTGCTTATTTTTTGATGGAATATTGTGCAAATTTAATATGTTGAGCCAAGGCTAGAGCTGGATATAACATAAGACTGGCTATGAACATATTAGGCATGTGGGCGTGGCTAGCAAATAACCTTGGTTACTAAGAAAATTCAAAAGTTTACTTTTGCCAATTTTTCTGAAACTGACAGGCTGCGAGGGCGGTGGTGGCACATAGAGGATAGGACCAGGACGGTGGGGCATAGAGGCGGGCAGCGATGGTGAAGGGTAGCGCCTGTGTGCCATCCAACGCAACTTGCGGTTTTTATTTTATTCTTGTTTTTATTTTTGCTCTCATGTTAATGCAGGACTGCAAGCCTTAAACACGGTCAGAGAGAGACGGAAACACAGCCGAAGCGGCCGTCATCCAGACACAGTGGAACTAAAGCTCACTTTACCAAGAGAATCTCTAAATCAGGGGTGCTCACACTTTTTTAGCATGTGAGCTACTTAAAACATATAAAATAATGTGAAGTTTTCATTTTGAAGGGTTCAAACATACAACCAACATGCTGTTACAACAGGAACATGAACAGAACATGATTCCTGTTTATAAACCATGAAAAAGCCATGGATGAACAAACCTTTTTGTGGCAACCTGAGCGAACCCTTCATTCAGCAATGTGTGGGTAGCTGTCTTTATTGAGTGACATTCATTAGGACAGTTGTTCATCTGGTGGATGTGGTTTATGTCTGGTATTTTTCGTAATCAAAAGAACCCCGGGTTCGGATCCCGCATTCGGCTTTGTTGGTTCATTTAATTTTTTTCCCCCTTTTTTTAGTTAAATTACTCAATACAAATTAATATTAATATTAATGAAAAACATCACGATAATTCTTTTGATTTTATACGTCATTGAAATGTTCTTTATAGCCATGAGTTTTTTATTTTAGTAAAATATAGTTAACACAAACAAATCTAGTCTATGAACTCTTAGTAGAAAATTTCCTATAGTTTTTTTAAAAACACTTATATTTATATTTTACTTAAAAAAAAGTAATGTAGTTTTTATATTTAATGAAATGAGAGAATGTGGTTAAAAATTAAAGACAACAATAGCAGTCCTTAACCTTGATTACTTTCAGATTCGATGTGTTACACGCACACAACAAACCACTGTCGCCGCAAGACTGGGTATTAGAATTTGATGACTGAATTTTGCTTTGTTTTGGGTTTTTTTTGTTTTTTGCTGGGTGGATGGTTTATACATTTGTTAATTTATCTCTGATGCTGTGTTCAGATGTCTGATCTGAACACAGCATCTTCTCTCAATCACTCTTTTCCAACTGTGGATATGCACTTTTAAACAGCAAAAAAGGAAAACAAAGATGCCCCTCCTTGCTTGTCCGGTGTGAACGCCATGGGCTTTAGGGTCATTAGGGTCACCTTATGACTGCACAGCTAAAAAGATTATTTATTTTATAAAGATAAGGAAGAATCCCTGAAACCATCGATGGATGTTGGAATTAGGCTTTGCAGTTATTGAGACACTCCCTCCCAGTTTGGCCTTTTCCCGTTTAGGATCTGCATTTCCTCAGCAGACAAGTTAGGCATGAATTAGGTCATAATTGTTAACATGAAAATGCAGACTTAAAGGGCACAGACTGCTCTAGCTTCAATCTCCATCATTTTCACAATCATGCCTAACATCTCTGTTAGGCCGCCTGCCTCCCCTGTCAGTTAACCCCCTCAGGGAATGAGCTTGAAGCAGCAATGGAGACAGAGCGAGGGACAAAAAAGCACATGAAGACATGCTGCAGCGTTCTGGCTTGGATGAACATCAGACATCACTGATGACAGCAGAAACACTGAGGATGGGGGGAGAGGGAGAGGAAGACTTCCATCCGACCTGGAGCAGAATGTGTACCTTCTATTTACTGCTGCTCAGACAAACCAGTACATGTGTGGGACTGCAGGGTGTGTGCTCAGCACACACATGGGGAAAAAATAATAAGGGAAAGTAGTGAGTGAAGCCTGGCCCACATCAAAGGGACCGATCCGATGTGGATCTGGGACATGAGCCCGCAACCATCACAGCAGGTGACTATCAAAGGCTTATAAACACTCAGCACTTCAGTGATGACTGACACAGGAGATCATTTGACAGAGATGCTTTTCTTTTGGTTTCTTGAAGGATTCTTTCATTAGAATATTATTTCCAGATAATTAACTTTGGGGACAGTCTGATTATCTACACTAAGCTTAGACTTTGCCATTTGAGGAGAACACGGTAGGTTTTGTAATCACTTTAAGCTTTTCATTCAGCCTGGAGCTTCGGGTCTGCTGATCCTCCACCAGAAAACTGTTTGAGCACAGAAGGTGTGAAACACTTCACCTCCGAACATCCTACACCTTCATGTCTACACCCTCAGAATCCATGTTTTTACTGCAGGGTGTGTGAGCCAACAACAGCTTTTTCTTTCATTCTTTAAGTTTTATTTTGCTTTTATTTATTTTAAACTGCACTTTTTGGGTGTTTTAACTTGCTCTTCCAAAAAGTAATTTATAAAATAAGCACTTTACTTTTTCCAGAAACAAAGTTGTGCAAGAGCCTCCCCAGACCTATCTTAACTTAAATACTGCACAGATTTTCTGTTAGCCTTCATAGATAAAAATCCATCCATTCATCCATCCATCCATCCATTTTCTTCAGCTTATCCGGGACCGGGTCGCAGGGGCAGCAGTCTAAGCAAAGATGCCCAGGCTTCCCTCTCCCCGGCCACTTCCTCCAGCTCCTCTGGGGGGACCCCGAGTCGTTCCCAGGCCAGCCGAGAGACAATCTCTCCTGGGTCTTCCCCAGTGCCTGTGCCCAGTGGGACATGCCCGGAACACCTCGCTAGGGAGGCGCCCAGGGGGCATCCAAACTAGATGCCCGAGCCACCTCAACTGGCTCCTCTTGATGTGGAGGAGAAGCGGCTCAACTCAGAGCTCCTCCCGGGTGACTGATTGATAAAAAAATCATTACTTTTTTTTTTCTTTTCTGAATCAACATCTGGCTTTTCTTTTGTTGAAGATGCACAAATCAGGTATTCATTCATTGCACGCTGTAAGTTCTACCAGTTGAACCTTTAACTGTTAAATTGCAGAACAGCTGAACTGTGACCAATCGGGGATTTGGATTGAGTAGTGATGTGTGGGTTGCAGTTGAACGCACAACCCATGTCAGATGTGAATGCTTCAGAGTTAGATTCCACGTCCTCTGTAGCTGTGAGTTGGATTCCCCCTCATCTTTGTCATTAGAACAGAAACTGGGACAAGCGTCCTCACAGTAAAGAGCCTGTTTGTGTTGACTGTTAAAAGAAATAGCAATGACATATTTGAACATGAAACCATTGCAAAAGGCCAACGCTGTCACTCAAACAAAGTGACAAGACAGAAAAAAAGGTTTCTTTCAACAAACTAATATAACAATTACTTAAAAGTTTACATTTCTATCATTTATTGCTTTGCAGTTCAATTTCACTCCAACACAGAAATAAATTTCAGTTAAACTGCAGAAAAATGCTGTCGTCATGGAGCTTGACGTGTTGCTGATTCATGTTTTCATAGAAAGAATAAGAAAAATACAGACAGGGCCAAACATTTGGCAGGAGAAAAACAATCAAATATATCAACAGAAACAAGTGCAGACAGCATTAAAGGGGGAGGGACAAGTCACAAACCCAACAGCAAAAGGAAAATCTAAAGCACCAGTTCATGGTTAAAACCAACCAAGCAAGTTCCTTTGTAGCTCAGGAAATAGGTAGTGTGAAAGAAAATAAACCATTTACGGTTTGTGTGGCTTGAGTTTCAATAAAAATGCACATCAAAAAAGACAATCAATTTTCCCATAGGAAAAAGATTTGTTTGACAGCAATGAAAATTTGTATTTCAGGGGAAATATTGAAAAAATAAAAGAACATTGAAGAATCCGCAGAGAACATTTTAAGAGTTACTATTTCTGACAAAGAGGAAAACAAACAAAAATAAATAAATAAAATGTCTAAAAAAAAAGGAATCTAAAGGTAAAAAATCCAATCAGAAAATTTCAAAGTTCAACTGTTCAGAAGACCTTTGTTTTATGAAGCTCTAGTGGAGGGCATCCCGGAAGATACAAGAAAGCAAAAGGAGAAAAGACAAATTACTTCAAATCTAATATCAGGGGAGGGGATGAAATAGTGACTGCTTCATTTTGCTTTCAATTCCCACAGCTTTTTGAAAAAAAAAATGGACTCACAAAAAAGCTCCTGAAGTGCAGATGTCTTTAGAAAAGAGGAAAATATTTTTAATTAAGGGATGATGTTAGTTGTATCAAGAAGACGTAGACTAGCACTGAGAGGTAAAACAAAAAACAAAGTGTGGTTCCTCGCCTCAGGAACATATCTGGTAGAAGCAGAAAGCTGATTTTCTTCTCACTGGTGTGTGCTTCGATCTTTCCACGTTCTTTATCTCACTCCCAAGAATTTGAATTTTTGTATATGCAAAACATGGAAGAATCTGGATTGCTTGTGCAGAAGCTGCTCCTTTTCAGGCAAATAAAGGAACTCTCACGTGCATCCGTATGGGGGCAGGGGTTTGACCCCTGCGGGTGCTGCAGGTTTTTGCCCTGGCTGGGTCCATGGTGGGTCGTAAAGAGGAGCAGCTTCATCTTAAAAAGGAGTACAGGTGTGTCTTGAAGTTCTCTTGAGGTCCATATGGCCACCTTAAGGGACGTCATGAAAGTGGAGCGTACCATTGTTGTGTGTGTGGTAAGTGTGTTGTGCAAGGCGAGTCTGAGCCCCTCTCCTTTTAAAGTATTTGTTTAGCAGTTTTGTGAAGGACATGATCTGAAAGCTGACAAAAAGACTTGCATTGAAAAACATGATGTTTCTTGTGGGAAAAGGTGCTCGTGTTATCAAAAATGTTTGGTCCGGATCTTCTGTTCTGCTATTGACTTTCAGTATAAATGCTTACTCAAAGAGCTAAGATTTTAAAAACTAATACAAATATCAAAACTTGTGAAACCATGAATTCTATGGTTTTCAAACTGGACAAGCAAGGAGGGGCTTCTAGTTCTTTTTCTTTAACTGCTGTTTACTAGCACATCTGCCACCCACAATCAGAAGAGGTTTGGTGTGAAATGTTTTGCTCCAGACTTTTTTTTCACATCTCTTTTCTGATATATGAAAGACTTGGTGTAGCAAACTTGGTTACTATGAACACGCTTCTGAAACATTTCCATGCAAACTGAACCGTTTGCATCTAGGTCAGTGGTTGGGTAATGTGAACCACTGAGGGTCTGATGACCAGTGGAGCAGATCTGTGTCACTAATGGGAGAAGCTTCTACACTTGACATTTGCATGTTGATGCTAGAGTATAGACGCACACAGAGCACCTCCTTCTGATACTGAGAGCAGCGGGAGACCGACCTCTGCAGAACCCTTCTGCACTGGTGCTGTCGTCTGCAGTGACAGGTGCTCCCATTTAAACACGCATGTGATCGTTCTCACCAAAGAAGCCTTTCTGAAAAGAGGCCTGTGATTTCCACTGAGTTCTGTTTGTTTACTCCTTTCCTGGCTCCTTGCTTGTTTGAGGTTGAGAAAGACGCTTCTTGCAGCGTCTCCTTGACCGTGCAGCACGTCTGGAGCAGCCGTCTTTATAGATCAGCCTGTCATGAGACGCAGCCAGGAGCCAGAAAGTAATGATGCGCTACAAATGAGCCTCATTCAAAACTCATTACACACAGCATTGTTAGGCCCCTCACATACACACATGCACGCATTCACTCACACAAACCTCAACATGGTTTCAATTTGAATATGTTTCTATAACAGATAAAACGATTGAAGCTGATGTTTTCTAGGTTTTGCAGGAGTCAGCAGGAGAACTAATGAGTTTGGGTTTTAACTTATTCAACTTTTGTATTTTGTATTGTATATTAAGAACAATAATACAGCTGTCATCATGAAGAACCCAAGTGAAGGGCATAGAATGACCATCGTTTCAGAAAGTTTTCTTAGGAAATATTTCCTTTGTCGTTAAACACTGTAAGTCACACTGTTGTCTTTGAGTACAAATATTCTTTTTAGTTTTTCCTATGAACTTTCTTCTTGAAAGTCTTTCTTTTTCTGGATAAAACCTAAATAAGGTAGCTTTTGTCTTTTTTACTTGTAATCATTGTGTTCATTAACAAAGAAAGGTTTTTTTACCATGAAGGATTTTGCTGACACATCAAATTCCAAACATCAGAAGTAATGTCAGCCTTCCTGGTGGCACCTCTCCAGTCACAGAACCACGTGCCGCTGCAGTCACCTGTCCATCATGACAGCTCAGTTGACCCCCCCATGCACCTTGGCCTGAAATCAGAAACTATCAGCCTGAAGGTTAAACTGCAGCTGTGGGGGCAGACGTTGACATTTTCATCTACGCTTGGCCTTCAGCTCTGCCAGCTCCAACTGCAGAGTGTAAACAAAGCTTCTTCCTTCTCGTCCTGTCATGACTTATTTGCTGCTATCCCTTTTGACACCCCCCCCCCCCTCCAAAGTACAGCAATGAGGTAAGCAGAGAAAGTTTCCAATCTTCCTCCTGATGGTCCTCAAAGCCGTGTCCTCTGTCTCCTGGGATGTTCCTGTGTGCCGTCTAAATCCTTGGCGGCTCTAGAAGAAAGGGGCCCTTTTGAGGCCATCTGTGGGATGCTGTGTTTTCAGTGCAATCAGAGAGGCTTTTTGTGCTTTGTCATTATTTCAGACCAGTTAATGTTGGTAACACAAAGTCTCAGGTGACTGTAAAACCACAAGAGAACTGCAAGACACACCTGCGTTCCCCTTAAGATGCAGCCACTCCTCTCCATGACCCCCCACAGGCCCGGAAAACCCCAAAACCCGGAGCACCCGTACGGCTCATGGGATTAAGACATAAATCACACTCTTCTTGAAGCTTCCTGCAGCACCGGTCAGTTTTATTCCTTCATTCTTCTACATGTACATTTCTTTAATCATTTTTACTCAAATGCACCAATCTGCAGCTACATTTGATTATTTCAAACATCCCTTTTAGCCCGGGAGAGTGTAGCATTTTTGAAAACCTTTTTGGAGTTTCAAGCAGCGGCTGAGCCTCACTTGGGCAAAGCAGATCGGGGTGAAATAAGCAGCAGTCAGTTTTCCAGAAGCCATTAAAGGCAGAAAGAGGTGTACACTCCATCTCAAGGCTCATTATGGATACTGCTGCTGAAGGTGCTTCATTTCATCGGCATGCTGCTCATTGTGCCATCTGCCCCCGTCTCTCTCCTGGCTCCACTCCCACAAAGCAGCTGCTTCTAGAAACCTTTAAGCTTCCTTTCACAGGAAGACTACAGCAGATGAATGCAGCATCATCTACATCCATCCACGTCAGAGATCTCCTCAGTCCCACCATTAAAAAGGTGCTCAGCACAAAGCATTCTTTTTAAATCAAGAGGACTTCACAGGACTTTGTTGTTGTGTTGTTTCCTGATGTGCAGCACATTTTCTTAGCCGCTGGATTTGTTGAAGTGTCAAAGTCTGCTGTTTGCTTCCTGATGAGGAGGGTTAAATCAGATGAAGGACCTTCTCCGGCATTAGCGAGAGGGACAGAAAATTTCCTAACATATGTGGAAGGATGGATTGTCGCAGGTGCAGCTAGGTGACAAATTGCAGGCAGTGGCCTTGTGGGGCGTTGCAAAAAAGCTAAGGCCCCCTCTGGCCATCATGGGCATCTCTTGGTCTTTGGAACAGCCCACTTCTGGTTAGCCTTACAGGTAATGTAGCGGTGGCGCCCTATGTTTGGAGAAGTTGTGAGCCAGTGTCACAAGTATTTTGCTGTTTGTTTGTAGCTCTGGATTAAACGTTAATCACAAGCTCCATTATTGCTCCTGCAATCTTGAGTGCAGTGCAGCTTGTCCTTCTCAGGTGACGAACTCGGTCCATCTGGTAAGTTTGGCGACATTCAGGTCTTGCACTTTCCTTCAAGCGGTTTTATTTATTTGTTTTCCCTTGCTAGGGACTTTGTGTGCTTCCAGTTTTGGAGACAGCTGCTGCTTTAGTACCATTACATTTTAAATTGTACATCCAGTTCATGCTCTCGTGCCTCTGAACGCGTTGGACGTTCTGCCAGGGTGGATGCCCGCTGCCATGGCTTCCGAGCTGTCTAGCAGATGAACGGGGCATTCATACCTAGTCTGGCCCCCTTCCCGTCAAAGGGATAACGGAGGCTTTCCCCCATCAACCGACGGACTGTTTAGCTGCCTGCATCTAAGGTTGTAGTCTGACGCATGGAAGTGTTTGTATTGTGGTGACTAATATGGAGTTGTGATATTCATCCCGTCCAGACGCTAGTGTTGTTGTTTTTATTTCTTGTATGGCGGGAACCTAACCTTATTTTTTGCCCCATTCCTTCAGTGCTGAGGACATGAGTGTTGGCCAGACTTTAGGTGGAGGTCTTCCCCCGTGTGGATTGCTGTGCCTTGGGTGAAGGGATTCACAAATTGAATGTGTGCTCTGCATCACGTGACTGACTGTATTCTCTGAGCAGGTTTTTTTATTCTCCACTTCTTAGCGGCTCTGGGCCTTAGCAACTGATTTTTTTCCCCCAATTTTTGTTCATGATGGTTTATTGAAGTCTCTTTCACTGTGCTTTTAGAATTTTTGTAATAAACTTAATTTTAATTGTGAAACCACGCCTCCCGCCTTTCTGTGCAATCTACGTATCGTTGGTCTTTTTCCCACCAACCACTCATGTGTAATCCTCAAAGCTGTTGAAGGAGTGAGATGATTTACTAACCTGGAGAAGAGGGACAGGAATATGATGAAGGCTTTTTTAAACAATTATTTTATAGTTAAATAGGTCAAGCATGTGAAATGTAAACTAAGTCAGGTCAGGTCTCAGCCATCCAGCTCCACCTCCGACCACCAGAGGGAGCTCTCTCCTGAATATTGATTCCCCACGTCTCCATCAGCTGTCTCCTACCAACTCATCAGCCTCAGCATATTTATGTGTTTACCATCCCGTCACACTGTGGAAAGTATTGTTTAGCCTAGCTGACAGTCTGAGCGGTTTTCCTGTATCTGTTTCCCAGTGCTTGACCCTTGCCTGTTTGTTCGCCTTCCAGTCTTGCTTTTTTGTTTTTTGACCCTCGCCTGAAATCTGACTAAGTCTATCTCTGTGTTCGAATTCATCCCCTAACCCCTACCTACTAAAAAAAACTATATCGTGTGTCACTATATAGTGCTGGACTATGTAGTCCCCTGGATTTTATAAGCAATACGGACACCATGCTCACTACTTTTTGGTTGTCGTTCTTCTTCGGGTGTTGTTTATATGGGGGTGGACAAACAACAGAATTGTTGCATTACCGCCACCACCTGGTCTGGCGGCGAACTACTTTCATTCGCCAATTATCACATCACCGGTTTGCTGAAGTAAAAACCTAATAAATGTGAACATATTACGAAGACAATTCATGAATGAACTGTGTTCTCATTCATTTATTTTTTGAATGAATTAATGTACTGTGTTCTGATGATAAAACAACCTGGCTGGTTTATAAAAAAATAAAATTGCAAACAAATTTGTGAAGAAACGTACTGTTTTTGCTCAGAAATGAACTAATAACTAGTCCATCGCAATGTTTATTTTCATTTTCGCACAGCTTAGCCATTTTCACACTTGTGCGAGGTGGCACTTTTTCTGTACTTCTTTCTTGTACTTTACTGAAAATACCTTCCAATATTAATCTTTCCATGTTCCTGATGGCAATAATTCAACTGTTTTTAGTTCGGTCAAACTGAAAATGATCTGAAACGAAGCACAGAGGCAAGTTGTAGAGACGTCTCAGATTACTCAGGGTTACACCATCTGCTGGGCAAGAGTTTAACCATTTTTCCAACATTGGATTATGATTTGACTCTGATTATTATATTTTATTACCTGAAACACTCTTGTGAATTCAGAGAAAATGTTGTTTTTTCTTTATAGTCAAACCATATCAGCCTTCAACACAAAGTGTTTTAAATTATTTTATTCACAAAAAGATTTACAGCACACTCGTTTTAAACAAAAATGCTAACTTTCATATTTAAAAATTAACGTGAAAATTCAAAAACCCAAACAAATAAATAACATGAGATTTTCCAGCATTCAATAATACTTTCTAAAATAAATATAAGCCATCAAAATAAACAAAAACATTAAAAAATAAAACTTAATTTAAAAAATAAAATGATTCATGTTACATTTCACATGGTCTTCCACGTCTCTCCTGCTTTGCCAACATAAAGGTGTCTGTTCTGGCCCTCAATGCTTATGGTCAGTATAGTCAGTCTGACACCAGACCGTTTTTTCGGTCGACCCACTGGACCATAGGGCGTCTGGTGGAGCAGCATCCGGTTCCTCACGCTCTGGAGCACAGGAGACTGAGGTCCTGGAGTTCCTTTCCTGGCTGGCGTCTGGCACATCTTACCGTGTATTAGCCAGGACCTTTGACATGCCACGCTCCACTATGAGTGACATTGTCCACAGAACAGCAGCTGATGTGCAGCGTCATGCTGGTCCCCAGTGTGAATGAACTGCAATTAGTCGCTGCTGGTTTTGAGCAGCTCACTGGGTCTGCTGCCTTCCAAAAGGTCGTGGGGAGCATCAACGTCTGCCACATAAGAATAAAGGCCCTAAAAGAAAATGCAGCTTGTTATTGTAACAGGAAGAATTTTTATTCAATTTAAAAGCAGGCTGGATGTGATTCTAATGTCACAGAGGACGACAACACCTGGAACATCAGGATGAGCAAAGTGGCGTCTGTCTGCGAGGACAAATCTCTGGTTTCCTGTCAGCTCCAACTGTCAGATGAACGGCTCTTCAGGACTGTGGCTATTGCTAAAATGCATCAAAAGTAAATGTTAAATATAAAAGGACATTGTGAATATTTACCTTTGATGTTTATATAAAAGTAGTTTTGAGACTGTTAAAAATTGATCATGTTTAAAAAAAAAATACATGCGAATAATTATTTTAGCAAATTTAGTTAAAACAATTCAGATCACATTTTTTCTACTAGAGTAAAGAGCCTCTCCTCTCGCTCCTCCTCCCTTCTTGCACTTTCCTCCTCTCTGCCTTCTCTAACAGACTGAATAGGCCGCCACACCGTATCCTCTTGGCTGATGAAGTCTCTTCTGTCTCTTCCTCATCCCTGTCTGCTCCTGTTCTTGTTTCACCACTAATGAGGCGGGTCATCTGTATCACTGCTCTAAATAGAAAGCAAAAACCTTTACCCCAAAGACAATGATTAACAGTTTAATGATGAGTTAATAAACATCTTAGCTGTGAACCTACTCCCACCTGGTTGCTGAGACGTTGCGTTTGCCTAAAAACAGGCTCTCTTTTGCCTTCTGCAGGCGGATCAAATTATGTGCGTCCTCGTCTGTCCCTACATGTGTAAACATATTTTAAAAATGTCTTATGAACTCATGACTACGAGTAGAAACCACTCATTTTATTATGTACTACGAATATTTCCGCCTTCAACGCAAAACAATAGCCTTAGCAAAACTGATAAGCTCCAGGAAAATATACATCGTCGGTAAAAATAATTATCTAATATGACATATATTATATTACATATGTAACAATGTTAAATTCTACTACAAATACTTAAATACTTACATTTATATTTTCTTTCTTGTGCAACTTGCTTCTGCCATTTTGAAAATCATCAAACACAATGCATTGTGGTCTATCTCTTCCAATGTAGTGACCATCAATGCACACTTGTTTTTCGCAGAGGATTCTGGGACATTTCTAGTGCACTCGATTTCTTAATTCTGGATTCGGACAACACTACAAAATGGCAAACGCACTATATAGTGAGTAGTGAATGAATTTGGACATAGCCAGTGTCTTGCTCCTGTGCTAAGCCATTTAAGCATGTGCATATGGATCCAAACGCCTCCAGCTCCTCGTTACTGAAATGAGGAGTTGTTTTATGCATCTGTGTGCAAAGCATATGCTGGTCTTACACAAAGAATTTAAACATTGTTACCCTCACCACACAATATGTCTCTATTGCGGGATGAAAAGTTAAACTAAAAAAAAACTTTCTCTGTCAGCAAATCAACTTTTAAGCAGGCTTATAAATCTGCAGGGATCAGGTCTCCTCTTTGTGTCCTTGAGGTAAATGGCAGGGAAAGCTCTTGGAGGAAAGTCCTCCTTGTCTATGAATTCCCTGAAGATGTGTCTGTTGAGTGTTCATACTCATTGGTGTGCATCCTGGGTTTAGTCAGGAAAGAAGATGCAGAAAAAGACTGGAGCTGCAGCCTTTACTCCAAATGAAAATACATAAAATAAAATAGCCTTGCTGAGCATTTTCTTTATCCAAATCTTTGTGAATCAGGAGCAGATGAAAAAAATGCAGTTGGAAAAAGATTGAATTTGTTGTGTAAAAAATATGCTGGACAGGCCACAATCTATCTGCTCCCCTCCATTCTGATGCATCCACTTGCAGACAAATAGATCCATGAACATCTTTGTTTTTCTTGTCTGAGCTGAAATCTGCATCAAAACTGTACGGCTGGATAGTTCCCATATTTATCACCATTTTTCTTGCACCGCTAATCTTATGTTGGGACTGTGAGGGACTGTAGGCTAGCAGGAGAGCGTCTAAACCAGCCGTGTCAAAATCCAGGCCTCGAGGGCCGGTGTCCTTCATGTTTTCCAACCAACACGCCATTGAAACTCCTTATTGACTAAACACACCAAATTCAAGTAATCAACAGCAGAAAAGGCAGGATTTCTAGAAAACTAGGACTGTGGCCCTCGAAGCCTGGATTTCAACACCCCTGGTCTAAACAAAGAGCTCTCAGCAATGGGGAGAGGAAAGGAGGTGGGGTTGCTACACATAAGAGTCCTGCCCCCAACTCAGGGGTGAATTTCTACTAGGGCTCTACAGAAACAATGTTGTAGAAAACGACACAGGTTGTTTGATTTTTGGATAAAAATTGCACCACTGGGAACACTTTGAAAAACAGATCAAAAGATTTTGGAGTGGGTGTTTAAAGTTAGGAGCCGTATTAACTCTTCTCTAAGTTTTAGCTTTGTTCGGCCATATATGGCACACTGCTGCAATCCCACATCTGATGGACGGTTGGCACCAGTGTTCGGCAGCAGAGCCACCATCAGTGTGTCTGACTGGGTGAATGGGACCGTGACTGTAAAGCGTTTTGGGCAGCTCAATGCCAAGAGTGGCAGAGCTCGCCCTGCTCTGAAGAGAGGCGGAGCATGCTCCACGGCCAGCAGACAGAGAGCTGCTGCGGGATGGAGAGGCAGTCTTCTTAGGCCTCAAGAACCTTGTGATTTTTTCTTGTTTTAATCAAAACAAAAATAAAAAGATCCTCTAGTTACCTCAAGCAAACCTCACTATGGATCACAGATACAGACTACGCCTACCTTGCTCAGCCTGCCTCCCCTCGCCCTGCCACCTTTTTGCATTTTTCATTTCTGGGCTGAGAGTGGAGTCAGCCTCCAACTTTCTTGTTATGTTACTCTATAAGCAAGTCATCCATAGATATTAACAGCCACTCACAAAATTTGCTTATTTGAATATTTCCAAAAATGTTTTATATATATAGTTTGACTCTGGCCCCTGCAACAGACTGGCAACCAGTCCAGGGGTGTCCCCTGTCTTCGCCCATGAGTAGCCGGGTTAGGTGCCGGCAACCCGTGACCCCTAAAGGAATAAAATGGTTTAGAAAATGAATTAATGAATGAGTTTGAATTTGTTGAGTATAACACTGTAGAGAAGGGTTGCCCTTAAGATCCTTAAGATGCATCACCCTGCTTATGCTGCTGATTAGTTAACTTGGGTGTTTTCACATTTGACTGATTGAACACACTTGATCTAGCTAATCAGCAGCAAGCAGTGCAGGGACAGCTGGATCTCAGGAGCAGGATTTGGGAACCTTGACGTTATGACTGGGGTGCCTAAAACCAGGCCTTGATGGCTGCTGTCCTGCCTGTTTTCAGAAATCTCTTTTACCTCCTGGTGATTACCTGAGTCAAGTGTGCTCCACCAATGACAAGCTCCAAAGACGGGGTTGTTTGGGAAAAAAAAACAAAACAAACGGAACAGCAGCCCTTGAGGTCAGAACTTAGACATCCTTAGTGTATGTGTATGAACATGAAAGTGCTGGGATGAATTGAGACACTACAAAATGTTTACAATAGTTAATACAAACTTGAATTAAAATAAAATGAATGGGAATTTTAACTGATCCAGCTTTTAGCCTTGTAAACATGATTTATAACTAACCTTGGAAATGGTTCTTCAACTTGATCTTACAGATTCAGGAGGTTGCTTTGACTTCATATGCCCAAACTTCTCTTTACAACGTCTCACTTCTTCACTGTCAACCAAAGGTGCACGCTCCAGTTTGAGAGTTTCAAAGACATGTGCCATAAATGCTGGTTGAAAGAAAAAGAAGCAACAGTGCATTCACAATCTGAACAGTATTATAAGGAACATGTACTTTGAAAATAGAAGATTTTTGTATGGATTCATCACTAAATGTTTGTTATATTGTTATTGTTAGAGTTTTACTTACATAACCATTTCCCCCAAGGTCCTTGAGGGAAGAATACTTCTCCATTTTTATTTACTTTTTTTTTGTTAGAAATAGATTTGTTTTTATTAATCGATTAAATGTTTTCAACTTGAAAACATTTTCAAACCTGCCCGACAGAACTTTATTTATTTTTCTAACATGCCAAAAACAAATCAACAAAGAAACAAATTAAAGAAAACATCTTGACAGCATACAAAAAAGAAAAAGAAAACTAGAAAATGCAAACATTTCTAACATAATTTGGGCATGATAGTCAGAGAGCAGAAGCCAGGCTTATTAAAAGGGCCCCCACACCCCCCCACCCCACATTTCCTGCTGGTTCAACAACACAGTGTCATTAGTCAAATATTTTTTTTGTTTTTTTTTCAGCATTACCGGTATTCTTAACATTGTTACAAACTTCCAAACATCCATCACATGCATTCTCCTTAAATTCCATGTCCACTGTGACCAAGCAAGTTTTTGTAAAGTGTTTTGAAGACATAAATGTTTTGACATTGCTTGTGTTCATTATCCAGACTGTTCCATAATTTTACCCCTGACACAGACACAAACTTTTCCGGTAGTTCGTAGTAGTGGTAGTTTGAAAGTTCTGTTGCCCCTCAGGTTGTGGGACGTCTCTTGGATTTGAAATAGGTTTTGTATATTAATTAGTGGTTAGGTCCCAACACTGACCCCTGGGGCACACCACAAGCAATGTCAAGGTTTTTAGATGTGAAATAACCAATACTAACATGTTGAAGTCTTCTGCTAAAATATCTTTTTAACCAATTCTGTGATTCCATATTTTTCCAGTTTATTGAGTAAGACTGAGGGATCGATGGTGTCAAATGCTTTTTTAAGATCTAGAAAGATTCAGACTTTATACATTTTTGTTGTCCAACGCACTGGAGAAATGTTACAATGCATCAATTAGGTCATAGTGGTGGTCCGTCCTTTCCTAAAGCCATACTGTCCTTCATTAATTTTATGATGTTTCTCAATTATTTTTTCTAGATGTTTATCAAAGAGGTTTTCCAGAATTTTTGAGAACTGGGGAAGCAATTAGTCGGTCTATAATTTATAAAACAGATGTTTATCATTATTTTTGTAAATTGGAAAAGCATTGGCAATTTTCATTTTGCTGGAGACACAACCAGTTCGTAGTGATGAATTGTAAATATAGATAAAGGGTTTAGAAGTGTCATCACTTTCTTCCACAGAGAGATCTCTGTTCCATGACAATCAGTTGATTGTTTGTTTTTGAATTTCTGAACAATACCTATAAGTTCTTGTTCCTTGGTTGCAGTAAGAAACATTTTGTGTCGATTTGTTTTATTGTTACGTTAACTTGATCAGTTGTGTCATTTGAAATTTTTGCTGCCAAATCTGGGCCGATATTTATGAAAAAAGTATTAAAGTTATTTGTTACATTTTCCATAATACATTTTTCATCATCTCCTTCCAAAATATAATTTGGGTATGTTGATTTGTTTCATATATTATTAATTAAACTGTTTAAAATGTCCCAAGTTCTTTTTACATTATTCATATTTTTATTTAGTATTTTTATAATATAGTTTTTTACTCTTCTTATCGGTTAACTTGTTTTTGTATATCTTATATTGTGATCAAAATTTGGTTTAGATTGTTTTTCTTTTTACAGGCATTTTCAATTATTTTTGTAAGCCAGTGGGTTTTAATGCATTTATTATGTTTACAAAATCTTTTATTATAATTATTTTATTTATCTTATTTAACAATTAATGTCTTTACAGCCTGAACATAATCTGCATTTGTGGAATACATAAAACAAAAATAAATTAGGTTTACTGCCCTGACTTAGATGAAGATCAAGACCTTACTTTTAAGATACATAACTAATAAATTGGGGATATTATTTCACACGGCCATGTCTAAAATGATTCAGACCCCTGTAAAAGTTGACTTGAAGATATGTTTATTCAACAAGCCAGTTTCCTCTTGATTGGCAATCACACAGACATCTCCCAGAAGTTCACAAGACAATGCACAAGGCATTATTGTAAAAAGAAAAATTCCACTTTAATTTAGAGTTAAATAAAAAGAGGTGTGTCCAAAATGTTTCAGGGGTATGAATAGATATTTTAGTTATTTTTCATACTTTGGGCTTGACTCTATATTTTAGGGTAACTAAAAATTGTGGTAACTTTTTCAGATCTACATGGTATACTGTGACAGTAGGACTCTGATTATTGTGTGCCTGTTCATCTGGCTTTTATGATACGGTTCTTTTTTGTCGAGTTTTGTTTGCAGATTTCCAGGGAATGTTGGGATCTCAAAAGTAGTAGGCAATCTCAAAGTGGTTCCACTGCAGCCAAAAGACATTTTAGTTTTGAGTAAAGCAGAACTTGAACTGCCATTGATCTTTTTGTTGCAGTTAAAAGATTGTGAGTAAATAAAAGTTAATGAAAAAATGTGGCATTTTCTATAGTATTGGGTTACAGAATGGCACAAAGACAAAATAGAATTTGATTACAGAAAGACACCTTTAGGAGTCGGAGGTCTGAACTTTGTTTGGCTCTTCCTGACGGTGCAGTAGCAGGACCCTAGGTGCGACGGAACAAGGTACTTGGAGGTGAGATTGTGTGTGATGACGTCGTGGTAAAATTGGGTTTAGGGGAGCAGAAGCATACGAAGCATAAAAGACCACACAATTACAATTGAGACCAAAGAACGGCACCGTAATAGGCAACAAACTGGCGAAGAATGCTGGAGGAGGCCCGTTATGATAGTGATAGTAAAAACAAACCATCCTTAAGGTTTAATTTCTTTTAGGGTTTTGTGAGAGGGTTTGATTGATACAGATTGGTTAGATTTGCTTAAAAAGTTGTAATCATGAATTCCTGCAAGAACTGCAATTCAGAGTCAGGTTATCATTTCTGGATTTTTATCTAATGGTAGAATGAAGAGATGAAGCTCATGGTCTCTCAGCAGGTTGTTTCTGAAAGGTGGACCTGCTCCTCCTGCAGGAGTCTTCACGCTCCTCAGTGTGAGACCGTCCTGTCTGGCACGTGCATCCAGGAGCGAAGACGGCCCTCCTCACTCCTCAACTGCTGCAGCTCTCGAACTCCATACGGATCCATCCCGACTTCCAGAGTAACAGGTAGGCCGGCTGTTTTCTGCATTCATTCAATGAAAAGAACACAAAACAAAACTCTGCTCAAACCTGTTTAGGTCTCCTTTCTGGCCCTGAACCTTTACATGTAGCTGCAGGTTCATATGAAGCTGATTTTCTTCCATCTTTTGGTGCAGAGTGTTGCTTCACTGGTTTCCATCACTTCCTTAAAGCAGGAGTTTCTCAAAGACTCTGTCAGCTGTTGATGCCTCGACTGAAGGAGAGCAGCTGGGATAGCCAGAGGAACCCATCTGGACTGTAAGAGCTTCCTGACAGGGTTTTCAGTCAGGATTCAGCTGAAAAAGAACAAACACGAGTTTGATCCAAAGAAATTTCCACTCATTTGTACAAAGTCTTGAGGTGATGAGCTGTAAATGTTGATTTGATGTTCAAGTTGGGATGGGAAATGTCCCAGTAGCCAATGAGCTCAAAGCCCTGCCTCCACATAAACATAGGATCAGCTCGGCAAGGAAAACTTGAAAACACTGTATTGAAACTAAAAACTGAGAATTGAAAGGGCAAACGAAAAAAAAATTGAAAATACTTGAAAAAATTTTAGGTTTTAAAATTGCAATATTTTTTTCAAATTTAAAATTTTATTTTCAAATTTTCAAACATTCCTTCAAGTTTACAATTTGTACTTTTGAGTTTAAAGATGTCTTCGAATGTTAAAAAAAAAATTCA
The DNA here is from genome assembly GCA_016861445.1 of Oryzias woworae. Lineage (NCBI taxonomy): Eukaryota > Metazoa > Chordata > Actinopteri > Beloniformes > Adrianichthyidae > Oryzias > Oryzias woworae. The sequence goes on along the minus strand of BOLG01000333.1, from coordinate 892,610 downwards.
AACTTACAATTTCTTGTTTTCAAATGTTCTTTTTTTTTTCAAATTTGAAATCCGACCAGGGCCCGCCCCCGCACCCATACTGTGGGGTCAACGGAGGAGATCCACCCGCCAGGCAGCCCGGCCAAGCACCCAGGCCCCGCAGGACCACCACATGGGCCCTCAACACCTGAGCGCAGTGAGGTACGGAAGCGTAGAGAGCAAGGCCCGGCCCAGCCAGGAGAGCAGCCCTCCCACCGCTCCAGGCGGCCCAGCGCGGGGCCCCACCCCCGAGAGCCCCACCACCCCAGAAAAAGCCGCCCACCACCCAGGAGTTCTAAGCATCCCCCCACCCTAGCCCCGGGTACGAGCCAGGACCCCCCAAGGGAGACCCGCTCCAAAGCTCCAGGCAGTTACGGAGATCCAGAAGAGAGCACGGCGGGGGTCAGCTACCCCCACGTAGAGGAGGGATGACCAAGAGAAGTGAGGGCCCCCCGAAGGAGTACATAGCCTGACCAGGCTCTCCTAATGTTATGATTTAGAAGGGGCCCAGCACCCGAGGGTAAGGACCAGAACCCGCACCACAAGGACACAGACACCCTCCAGGCTCAGGTGGAATATGATCCCCTGCTCATGGACTTGCCAGAGGACTAAGGGATCCCTCTCCCTGCGTGGGGAGGGGGCCGCCGGGCCCAGGAGGCCGACACCCAAGAGACAAGGCCGCCGCTGCTGAAGGCCCTGTTCCCTCCACCAGGGATGGGGTAGAGGACAGAAGATCAGTTGTCCCACCTTCCTTGTGGAATGTATTTGTGTGTGTCTTGAGGTGTGTTTCTTGTGGTTGAAGGATGCAGTTAAAATTGGCGAGCAGGGCACTGAGGACATCTGATTGCTTACAGGGATGTCCAATCCCCCTCTCACCAAGGGTCCTACGTGTCTAAGGTGCATTTAAAACCAAGAGAAGGGGGCGAAATTGTGTGGAGACCATGGGAGGGTGGACCACTGCCAAGTGGCTCGGCCCCTCGAGGTATTCCGCAAGCACGCCCCCCCTCCAACCTAATAAGTGTTCGTATAAGGAAGGTCAGGGACAGCTACCAAACTGACCCCCGATGGTGAAACAACCATCCCCCCGCCCCCCCTCAGCATTGGGCCCAAGTCTCCCCAAGGCAGAGGCCCCCCACCCCACACAAAGAGAGAGGAGCCCAGAGCGGTCAGCCCCCAGGCGCAAGCAATTAACTTTGGGTAAAATTTCCATTTTTACTGTGGCTATCTTACACATGAGTGACAGAGGCAGGTTGACCCAGTGGGTTAGATCATCCTGTATACTTCTCAGTAATGGGGTGTAGTTTAGTTGCACCAGTTCTGATCGTTTCGGAGAGAAATAAATACCTAGATAATTAATATTGCCTGATTTGACTGGGATTTAGGCCATTTGCTCGGCATTACCATTCAGTGACAATAAAACTGATTTGTTCCAGTCAATTTAGTAATCTGAGATAGAGGAAAATTAATTAATAATTGTTGTTTCACTAATGGAATGTGAATTGTTTAGAAAAAGTAGTATGTCATCAGCATAAAGACTAATTTTATGATTACTGTGTTTTGTTGTAATTCCTTTAATGCTCTCACACTTTCTTATTGTTGCAGCCAAAGGTTCAATAAATATAGCAAAAAGAGAGAGGGAGAGTGGACAACCCTGTCTGCTCCCTCTACCAAGAAAAAAACCTGTCAGAAGTCAGTTTGTTGGTTCTGACTGATGCATTTGGGTTGTGATATAATATTTTAATCCAATCAATGAAGGATTCCCCAAACCCAAACTCATGGAGGGCAGCAATGAGGAACTTCCAATTTACTCTGTCAAATGCTTTTTCAGCATCCAACGAGAGTATGGTTGTTTCCTGTTTTTTAATAGTAGCAACATCAATTATGTTTACAAGTCTGCGGACATTATCACTTGAGTGTCTACCTTTAATGAATCCAGTTTGATCATGATGAATTATATAAGGAGTGATTTTTTCTATTCTCTGCGTGACTGCTTTGCAAATAATTTTAACATCTGGGGCGAAATGGGGCGATAGTTTGAAGGAATTGTGGGATCTTTTTCAGGTTTAAGAAGGAGGATTATGTTAGCTGAATTCATGTGAGGTGGCAGTGATTGGCTTTCCTTGATAAAAGTAACCATTTTATAAAAAGTTTGTGCCAGCTGTTCCCATAATTCCTTATAAAACTCAGCAGGAAAGCTATCAGGCCCTGGGGCTTTGTTGCTGGGCATCAGTAACAGAGCTTCATGAAGTTCAGCCAATGAAAGTGGAGAGTCTAAGTTTGAGCTTTGATCCTCATTTAATCTGGGTAGAGTTACATTATTAAGAAATGAGTTAATACTTTGCTCTGATGGATTGACCTGTGATGTGTACAAGTTTTTATAAAAATCTTTAAACGTTTTATTGATTTTAACCGGGTCGTGAGTGACATTTCCTGTGTGGTCCATAATAGTTGTAAATGTTGATATTTTCTTTATTAATGTTAAGCTGATTAGCTAAAGATTTACCAGATTTATTTGAGTTTTCAAAATTTTTAAGTCGAAGTCTTTGTACTTGGAATTGTGTTTGTTTATTGATGATGTCATTTAACTGAAGCTTTAAATTTTTCAGATCTCCCAGAATGTGTTCTTGTGCAGAAGCAGCATAAGCAGCCTCCAGATCTTTGATTTTATTTTCTATTTCTAATAAATCTGCTTTCTCTTTGTGTTTTTTATTTGTTGAATAAGAAATAATTTTTCCTCTCATCACTGCTTTTGCTGTTTCCCAAAGAACACATGGTGAAATATCCAGAGTATCATTAAATTCTAAGAAGGTTGCCCACTCCTTTTTTTAAAGAATTGAATGAACTCTTGATCTTTTAACAGAGAAGTGTTAAACCTCCAGGTTAAGCCTGAAGGTGTGGGTATATCTCTAGAAATATTTACAGAAACTGGTGCATGATCACTAATGATAATTGGATGAATGTTGGAATCCTTGATATCTTTTAAAAAAATTACTGACTAATAAATAGTCTAAGCGAGACTGTGAGTGGTGAACTGGAGAAAAGAAAGTAAACCCTTTAGCGTTTGGATGACATGAGCGCCAAGCGTCGCAGAGACCCAACTCATCCATGTATTGTTTCAAAATATTTGCAGATCGCCATGTGCGCTGGTGCCCTGCTGTGCTGAGTCTGTCAAGTTCAGGATCAAGGACCAAGTTGAGGTCTCCTCCTATAATTATTGTGGAGTCAGAGTGAACCGAGAGTGAAGTGAAGAATCTGTGAAAGAAGGAGGATTCATCAGCATTGGGACCATAGATACTGGCTATACAGAAGTCTTTATTCTGAACTGATATGTTAATAATTACAAATCTGCCTTCTGGATCAACAATTGTGTTCTTATGAGTAAATGTCATATTTTTATGAATTGAAATAGCAACTCCTCTTTGTTTGGAGTTGTAACCAGCTGAGTAGATGGACGGGAATTGTGAGCAGCACAGGAGATGATCAGCTGATTTAGATAAGTGGGTCTCCTGCAGTAAAACTAGATCTGCTTTTAAATCATTCAGATGGTTGAAAACTTTCAGCCTCTTTGGCCCAGAGCCAAGTCGACGCACATTCCAGCTAAAGATGTTCAGACTGGACATGACTGCACTGACTGACAGTGTAAGGCTAAGTAATGCTCGTGCGTCTGTTCATGTCTGTGAGGTGTTTGAGGTGTGCCGGCGAGTGTGTGCGGGATCGCGTGTACGTGCGCGTGTAAGTCTCGTGCATGAGTAAATGGTTACTTACTGGGGATGAGTTGCCTTTAGTTGATTTAAATATGAGGAGGAGGGGGGAAGAGGGGGGAATAAAAAGAAGGAAAAAAGAAAAGAAAAACAAACAACAAAACGTAAACATGAGAGGGGAGAGAAATAAACTGATTTAAGGAGATGGAGGTGTGGATGATTGATGAGCTGATTTTCCTTTAGTTTAAATCAATTTAGTTGGTTTCATCAGCGCATTATGGAGGTTCTGATCGCAGCATCTGCGGGTCTTCAGCACAGCCACGGGGTGATCTCGGGGTCCCGAAAGAGCGGTCCATCCACGTAGAGTCTGTCCACGGAAACAACAGCTCGAGACCCGGCGGTGAGGTGCTTCCTCCTCAGCGGGAAGAGAATCTTCCTGCGCCGGAGGATCTCTGCCGGGAACTGGTCGTTGATGCAGAAGTGTGTTCCCTTCAGCTCCCGGCTACGGCTCCTCACCAGCTCCTTCTTTTTGTAGTGCTGAGAGACAAGCTGTGTCTCTGCTCAGAGTTTGGACGGTCTCTGTAGGAGAGATAACTTGGGTTTGGCGGACTGTATGCCCTGGAACGTGTTTTCCACCGTTACTACCCTGGAGTGTCGGCCAGAACACCACTTGGAGGCTATGTGGAGGTAATGAGGAGGTGGAGGTGGCTCTTTCACGGCTTATATTAAATAAAGATGCACAACGTTGGAGAGACAGAAGAATAAACTCCAGAACAAAGGTGGATATGGGTGTGTGTGGTTTCTCTAAATAACAGAAGGAACAAAGACTAAATATACTTATACATACTGACATTACAGGCTGAGCTTTAAGCTGGAACTGAGAGGGTTACATATACACGTAAATATGTTTATGGCCTTTGTATGTGATTCACATAAATAATAATTATTAACAAAACACATGTCTGTATATCCACACCGGGAAACCATTAGCTCAACTCAGTAGGAAGACTACAGGCTGAGAAGCTACTAGCAAACATAAACACAACTTAAAGTGCGCACTGAAGCCAACATGTTACACAGGTAAACTAATCATTTACTAACAACTTACTTTGGTCATGAACGCAGACTGCCGTAAAGTTAACGGGAAACTCTCAGCTGGTCTGAATCACCGTCACTCTCCCTCTGCAGCTCACCGCTTGTGTGGTGCGCGTGCAGGCTCCCACAAATGGTTACTTCACTGACTAACACGAGTGTGGGAATTCTGACCGCCAAAGGCACAGAACGGTACAGGGTCTTTTGTACAGCCTCTCTGAGGGCCTGGTTCGCGCTGCGAGCTCCTGCACCTGCTGCTGGCTGAACTCCAGGGACTCTCGCAGGCCTTGGAACTCTTTATGGAGGATCTCCAGCTGGTTTTAACGGCAATCAAGGCTGGAGAGCTTTTTATCAATTAATTCCAGGATGTTGCTGCCTGGAGAAGAAGCGGCCCCGTGAGAGTCCTCAGGACGGCCGCGTTTGGAGGAAGGAGTGGTGGTGTTTGTCTTCCCCAGGACTAAGGTTTTAGAACACTCGTCTATGAAGCTCTCCAGGTCCTCCAGGCTGTCAAGGACTTAATAGTCTTTTTAGAGTTTTTGTGAATATTGTTATAATTATTACTTATATGGCGGGAGGAAAAAAGAAGGCGGAAATGTTTGTTCAACCACTTTCGCGCCGCCAAGTTGACTCACCACACACATCTCGTCGATTCTCGCGATACTCACAGCATCTCTCACCCGCTGGTGATTTTCAAACTGGAGTTTCAGTAGAAGTCTTTGTTATTACTTTATTTCACAATTTGCAAAAATAGAAAAACAAAAATAATATGTAATTTTGTTTTCTCTAAAAATGGGTCTGAACAGCACTAGTTTGTGTCGCGGAAGGATACAGCCTACCCGCAGCTCGCCTGTCTTCTATCCTGCAGCCGCATGGATGGATGAGCGGTTCCTACATTTTTCTACAAGTTTTTTTTCTCTTTGTTTTCATTCTTTAAAGTCTCCGTTAAGCGTTTCTGTCTCCAAAATCACCGACATGCTTCCATAAGCTGTTCTCCCACACGCGATCTTCTGAAATCCCTCCGCGTTTACCTGGACTGTACCACTACAATCGCCCCCCTCCACCGCGCGCGCTTTTCACACAATGGTCTGGTCCTATGCTGTAATCACGTGATTGGCTGAAATGCTTCGGCTCTCCTCGGCGGTGACGTCATTTGACGTAATATTTGGCCATGTAATATTTCTTGGAAAATAATGTCAAATTACATCCTGAAGAGCCTACAGAAAGTTCACAGATACACCCTGAAAATCCTGTTTAGGAACTCTTCAGTGCCTAAAGACCCAAAGAAACTTCACCAAGAGACTTTTAAACACTTCTGTTTTCAGAACACTGTGCTTTAAAATCGCTTCAGAAATTTCCATCAGCACCAACATGAAAAAAAGCAGCAAGTCTACAAAAATGGTAGCTTCTGAAACCACACCTTCAGAGCCTCCACAAGTTCAGACTGTTTCTGAGGAGGCCAAACCAAAAAGCCCCCCTGTAAAAAAGGATTTGTCGGCCCTGCAAAGAGAGCGGGACTTTTTACTGCAAAAACTCTTTGAAAAAAATGAGCAGCTTTCTGAACTGAAAGAGAGACGAATTGCAACTGAGAAGAAGTGTGCCTTACAATGGGAGCTGCTGCAAGACATGGAACTTGCAGCAGAAGAAGAACACGAACTCAGGCTGAGACGTGAAAAAGAGCTCCAAAGATGTAAGCACTTGGCAAAGGCAAAAGCCAAGAAAGTCAAGGAGGATCTGGAGGAACAGGAACACTTAAAACAAGACATGAAAACAACACTGAGAATGAAGAAGAACTTGGCGGGCCAACTTCAGTCCCAGGTGGCGGAGCTTTCAAAGCAACTGACAACACTGCAAACATCTGTCAAACCCGTGAAGTCTGCAGCCCAAACAAAGGATTTGATTGTTCCAGAACAAAGAAAATCTGAGAACGTTACACAAGAGGCATCAGTGGAGATTAAAGTTTCAGAGCCAGAGTTGGTTTCTGAACAACATGCGGTTCCAGAACCTTCCAAAAAGCGCAAGAAGCACAAGAAGAACAAGAAGAACAAATCAAAGAAAACCCTGGAAACCTGTGAACCAGTCAGTGCACCTTTGGCTGAAACTACAAAAAATGTCGTTGAGGAGGCATCAGTCCAAGTTTCAGTCCCAGTGTCTGTTTCTGAGCCACAACTGACTGCAGAACCTTCCAAGGAACACAAGAGATCTTTGGAGATGGACACCACAGAGTATCCTCCCTCCAAAAAACAGAGGATCTGCATACCAGTCATGAGGATGCGTCTGGCCAAATGCAAGAGGCCAAGAGTAAGTCAGACGTCAACAGACAAAAGTGACTTAGGACTGCCATGGACCATTTTGCATGAGCCGGAACCTGAAATAAAAGTTTCACGCCCACAATGTTTGGAGAGCGTCTCTGAAGAGGTACCAGACACTTCAGAGACAGAGACGGTTTCTGAAGAAGTTCTTTCCCTAGAAGAACAGCTTCAAGAACCATCTGATGTGAAAAATGAGGATGTGGAAAACTGTGCCAGTCCATCAGAGCCATTCAAGAAACCAAAAATCTCCTTGTGGAGAAGATTCAAAAAGGCTCTCACACCAGCATACAAGCGCCAGTATAAACAGAGACAGGAACAATGAAGTTTAGCGAGACCAAAGACTGGTGTTTTGCTATTTGGTTAAAAAAATGTTTAAAGTGTTTGAGTTTTGTCCTGGTGCCGAGGTTCACCCTTAAATCATTTATCAGAATAGTTTGTTCTTTTTAATGAAACAAAAAATAGTTTTTGTATATTTGCTAAGTTTGTGTTTTATTTGTTTTTGTTTTCTTTATCAAATATCACTGTAGGACTTAGTTAAAAAGAAAAAAAAATATTTGTTTGTTTTATTTGTTTTGGTTTTTCTTCATCAAATATCACTGTAGGACTTAGTTAAAAAGAAAAAAAAGTTATTTATGTGTTTTATGTGGTTGGGTTTTCTCCTGGTGCTCAGGTTTGCCTTAAAAAAAATCTTCATCAATTGATGTTTCTATTTGATAAGTTTTTGTATTTTTGGAAACTCAAAATAGTCGTTTATGTGTGAATATATGAATGTGTGTTTTTGTTAGTCTTTATGAGGCCCTTTGATTGGCTGGGTTCAGGGCGTACCCAGGCTTCACAGATGAGTGGATGAATGATAAAACAAAAAACGAAAGAATCATGCATGTATGTACTGCATGATTCTTTCGTTGCATGTAATGCAACCACAAGGGGGCGCTTTCCAGTGACCGCTTGTGTCGGTCCCAAGTCCGGATAAATGCAGAAATGAAACATGAAAATACTGACTGACCGGTTGGTCGGTCGGTCGGTTGGTCGGTCGGCCTGCCTGCCTGGATGGAGAGAAAACACAGCAAAAAGTATAAACGAAATCCTTTTCCACTTGCATAACTAAAACTAAGGTCAGGTTTAAACACCGCCAATTAAAACAAACATACATCATGTGACCTTATATATGGCACTTACAAGTGGGTTGGGTTTTTATCATGTTTTTGCTGTAAAAGGTATAGCATAGGAAAGATCGTCTTGTTATTACTATATAACCAGATTAATTCTGCAGCTGTTTGAATATAATGTAATTTTCATCAAAATTACAAGTCATTTGAACATTTACCGTTATGACATTCTGTAACCATCTTTAAACCTTTTTACTTTTATTAATGGACCTTCTTGAACAATTGTAAAAAAAATATTACTGACTTGTCAATAACTTAAATGAATAATAAGTAACAGTCCAAGTAGTACAATGATAAATTTGACAAAGTACTTTGTACATCCTCATACCTATAGTTTTTCTGTCTTCCTTTAGGATTTGGATTTCTGTGCCCAGCAGCAAATGCCAAACACTGCAGTCTATGGGGATAATGATGATGATGATGGCAAGGAAGATCCTGTAGATGTGAGGATCATCATCAACGGAGTCACCATTCTACAAAACCGCCATGACAATGAGACTGTCCTGAAACATAAGCTCCCTGAATAGATTGGCTATTGGGAAACAAACTGTTTACAACTAAACAGCTGTTGCTGTTGATTACATAGATTTACTGATCAAGAGTTTGTTTACAAATAGTTATAACTGATGCTCTCTGTTTGGTGTTAAAATAATTGTTCAGTGAAAACTCTTAAGTTGAGGAGCTCAATTGCATAGTTGCCAAAGTGGTTTACTTGAAGTGAATTTTAAAATGCAGTTCATGGGTTGCAAAGTTAACTGACTCAAAGCTTTTATTAAAAGTTTACAAATGATCAATATTGGAATAGTTCATTTAAGTGCCATGTTATAAAATTAATGTTAAAACTGCACTATAAATGCAAAGTGTTTAAAAATGATTTTTGGTGATGTTTTTTGTTCACTTCTGGGAAACTATGCTTGATTTTGTAGCGGTACTTATTGCAGTTGCATGCTATCACCTTGACATTGATGAAATGCTTACAGTAAACAGGCATACAAGAGTAAACAATTTGTTAGAAAAATTTGTTGGAAAAACTTTACATTAACCCCTAATCAGCATGTTCATGCTGATTTGTCAGCAAAATATTACAAGCATGTTAGACTTCTAGAGAAAATGAAACAGCTGTAACTCAGTCATTGTATTTGTCAGGTAAATTCACCTAAACACTGAAAAATGCAGTAGAAGGCCACACCAACAAGCAACGTGTTTCCTATATATAAAGGGAGAGACAAGTATGCTGGGTAGATGTGACCATCCTTTCTCTCAAGGGACTGCTTCACCCCTGCTCTCCTTTTATTGAAAATTCAAGTGGGAGGTTGCAACTTTCAAACAAAGAAACAGAGTTGAAGAGTTCATTAAGGGTGTCATAAATGAACCTTTGGAGGAATGTTTTCAGTTCCTACAGCGCCCATTCTTATCTGCTAAGGACAGTGTGTATAAAACCCCCTCATGCTGGAAGCAGGCAATAAAACACATAACTGTTGCTATGAGGTAAAAAGGTCAACTATGAGCTATCTCTAGAGTTAACATTTAAAAGCACATTTAAGCAATGATACAAGTAAAGAATTTCTTTCCTAAAATTCCCTCTTGTTTACCATTGATAAATGTTAAAATCTCACATCTCTTACAATTTTCTATGATATCTTCATTTTCATAACACATTTATCAATTTACACTCAGAGGAGACAAGTCTTACATCTTCATCACAGTGTCTAAATCATTACAGTTGTCTTGTTTGCCTTTGACAGGTGTCACTACTTTTAGCAGAAATTGTCACCAGGAACCAGAAGTGAGCCAGGAGAAGAAATCCCGAGATTGGGGTTTTCTGTCCTGCATGGCCTGCTTGACCTTTTCAAGTTGGTGTAACGCTTCAGTGATGCTGTGACCTTCATTTGCATTATCAGGAATATATGTACAACAGGTATGTTAGGTTTAAACAACCAACATTTGTATCACGCAATCTGCACAAAGAAGACACAGAGAAATTAGTTAATTTTACTTGCAAGGAGAATGGCCGGAGACTGCTTTCCAGTTACAATCTCCAAACCCACTCTGAAAACAGTCTCCGCTCTCCGAGCTTTTTATTCAGTTAGGAATGCCCTAGTTACACAAGGTCTCAACTTTTAACGGAAAGGGTGCGATTAAATGTTCCAGTTGAAACTATCTGCACGTTCCTTCTTTAATCACCACGACATGTTTATCAAGCTAAGCCTTCTGTCCTCGCACGTCACAGCTGGATGTAGTACTTCTGCACTTCTGCTCAGTGAATCATAAAGTCCTCCTGCAGACACATGCACAGACAAAGGCAAAAACACAGAAAACACAAGCATACTTACAAAATATAGTAAGGAATAGAATACATTTACGTACAATTTCTCCAACATTTCCCTCCTGTTTATTCTTTTTTGTGCTATATTTTTATCCTTAATTGACCACTTCCATTGGGACTTTCAGTCAAGAAGTCATTTCATAACACAAAGAGGTACACTCAGGTTATCCGTCGTAATTTCCAGGATAAGAGAACAAATCTGGAAGGTTTAATGAAATCTCATCACTCTCCTCCTCCACCTCCTCATCTTCTTGTGGTTTGCCATTTGGAGAGAGAAGAGCATACATTTCAGTTTTCACAGGTTGTGTGGCAGTAGTAATTATTCTGGTGCACAAAACTCTAATGCAGGGAATACAACAACATCCACACAAGGTGAGAATGGCTGAAAAGACAGCAATGGACATCAGAACCGAAAATGCTAATTGTCTGTATTTGCCAAAAATGTTCCCAAAACCGTCCCACATAGTTGTGTCAACTCCAGAATGGTCTTTCATTTTGCTGTTAAGTGATCTGAGGCCTTCCAATGCTTTGGTAAGACTTCCATCAGCTGCGGTGTTGTTCGGAATAAATGTGCAGCATAGATCACCAAATATAGAGCAAACCCCTACCTTTCTCTGCAAGGAGCATGTCCACAGCAATTCTATTTTGGAAAGCCATCAGTGAGGTAGCTGACAGTTGTTCATGGATAGCTGAGAACCCTTCTTCTGTTTTATTACCTAATCTTTGCACGTTGTAATAGATGTAATTGATTCTGTCCACATTTTTGTTTATAGTGCACCACCAACAAATAGATGATTCAAATCCTGCTGCTATTTGATTTACTAATTTGTACTCATCAGGAACTCCTCTTGGCACCCCAATGCTGTCTATATAAGTAAGATCTTCGTGCTCCACCCCGTCACCGATCGTTTTGCTCTGCTCTTCCAGGTATCAGGTAGGACACTTTCCACTGTAGTTAAAAACTCAGATGCAGATAGGGGAGTAATTGACACAGGTAAAATCAAAGTCACTGAAGCACAAAGTCTTGTTGTATTGTAAGGTAACCTGTCAAACAATTTATCATCTCCACACCACCACCAGATGTCGCTTCGGGACTTGGGTCTGAAAGTGATGTTTACCATTTGGACATAGTGACATTGAGTGCTATTTAGTTTTCCTATTTTGTCACCAGGACCAGTTCTATTAATATTAATCCAATTACAACTATTGTTACCAGTATGCCTACTGTCATTATTTTCCATCTTGTGAAAGCTGTCATTTTGCCTGCAGATTAAAACTCCTCCTATTTACCTTTACCAGAGTTGTGGACAATCTTCACCGGGTTTGAGACGGCTGTAAACTATAATTACAGCCCCCTTTGTAGTCGGACTTCCTCTGGAGGTAATTTGAGTAGTTTTAATGCTGCAGTTGCATTTTTACTGGTGTTCTATTACCTTTTTACAGTGTGTCAAGTGTACCCAGGTGCTCCGTTCTGCAATTTTTACAGCAGTTCCTGTGGTTAACAGTACCTGGTATGGCCCTTGCCACTTAGGGGAGTGCCAATGTTTCTTCTTTATGCTCTTAATCAGGACCCAATCTCCTGGCACAACTAATTGGTTCTCCTGTGGAGATACAGAGAGTTTATCATCATTAGGTGATTCTTTTGTTTTCTGCTGCTGTTCTAGCATTTTTCTCATATAGTCTGCTAAAGTATTTTCCTCATCAGTTTCCCAGTTATTTTGAAAATAAGGCAGTCTGTAAGGCCTTCCAAAAATGGTTTCATACGGTGTTAAGCCATTAGAACTTGTGATGTTTATGTATAGTTTTACTAGTTCTAAGCATTGCGTCCATGGTCTTTTAGTTTCTTCCATACGTTTTCTCAGTCTGTTTTTTATTGTTCCGTTCATTCTCTCTACCAGCCCAGCACTTTGTGGGTGATAGGCACAATGATGTTTTAGCTTTATATGGAAGGCTTGACCTATTTTTGTCATTATTTGATTTACAAAATGTGAACCATTATCACTGTATATTTTTTCGGGGATTCCATATCGTGGAATTATATCTTTGCATAATGCTTTAGCTACTGTTAGCGCATCTGGATGTTTAGTAGGGAAAAGTTCTATCCACTTTGAGAATGAATCTGCTATTACTAGACAAAACTTTTTTCCTTCACTTGGGTTTAACTCTATGAAATCCATATGTATATGCTGAAATGGATAATCAGGTTTAGGAAACTGTCCTCTTTTTGGTCGTAAGTTGCCTTGAGCGTTATGTTTTGCACATATTAGACATGATCTACAAACATTTTTTGAATAAGTACTAAATCCATATGTGGTGTATATTTGGTTATTAATCCTACCATCCCTCCTGTTGAGACATGTGATTTACCATGGCTCAATATGGCTGCCCATTTATATAGATTTTTTGGTAGGATTGGTTTGTTTTCTGGTCATTTATAGATTCCGTCTGATAATTTTGCTCCTTTCTTTTCCCATTGGTCTATTTCCTGCTTAGGTGCTTGCTGTTGCATCTCTTGTAATATTTTGTTATTTATTTCATTAGTATTAGTAGTGATCGTTTTGAGAGGGATTGCTTCTGCAATCTCTTGCCATATGGCCCTCTTTTCCGCACGACCAACAGGCCCTGGAGTATTCTGGCTTTGTCCCAAAACCTCTGCCTTGACCTCTTCCTCTTGAATGTTGATAGTATATAGCTTCTTCCTTATTGTCTTCCTTATCTGCCTTTTTGCTTTTAATCACTTTCTCTGCATGGAGGGCATGATTTATGTAATCAGCAAGTCCCCCTCCACTCATTCCTATGTAATGCCGATTTACCCATCCATTTATTTCCGGCAGGGACCCTGAGTGAAGAGCGTTTTTTAGTTGTTGTTTTATAAGGACCATTTTCGTCTTCGTCAGGAGCCAAACCGCTGTTTGCTCTAAACACTTTCTCCATTCTTACTCTATACTCTTCAAATGCCTACTTCTGTATAATTTGCTCTTTTTTTTTTTTTTTTCTTGGCGCTGTCCTGCTATTTTCATCCAGACTATCGTTTGAGGAAAACCCGCTTTCTTTAGTTTGTCCTCATCCTGACCACATTTTGTTATTTTTTGTTGTAATTCTCTAATATTTGTTGTTGACAGCCTGCCATTAAACCCATGTTGTTTTATCCAAAAGCCTAAATGTTTTATCGCATTTTCATCTATTTTATGGACTGCTTTCCAGTCTTTACATTGTAACTCCTCTATAAGTTTTTGGTTTTCTTTGCTTTGTCCCTTTCCCATTTTTAATCTAAATTTGGGTCCAGTGGTTTTTCAACACCTAGGGTGTTCTAACAAGATGGTGATTCACAACCTTCAGTGGTGAAGCCCAAGCTTCTACCTTTTCAGGCGGAGCTTCCTTGCCTAAAGCATCCACTGAGGCTCACCATTTACTCCTTGTTGGTTTTGGTATGAAATATAATTACCTAGTGGTATTTATATTTCCATTCATACACCCACACTTTCTCTCAGTTTACTTCACACTTCTTCTCAACACAGAGGACTCCGCCGTCCTTCGTAGAATTTAACTAGTCTTTTTCAACTAGGGGAGTCTACCCTCCTACGGAATTTAACTGTTTATGTTTCCATTCATATCTCCATTCACTCTTTTATTTCACACTTTTCTTTAACACAGAGGACTCCGCCGTCCTTCGTAGAATTTAACTAGTATTTTTCAACTAGGAGAGTCTACCCTCCTGCGGAATTTAACTGTTTATATTTTACCTGATAGTGTCTAGAATTGTCAGGGTTTTTCTTTCTCTTTTCTTTAACACAGAGGACTCCGCCGTCCTTCGTAGAATTTAACTGTTTATTTCTTCATTCATTCCTTTTTAAATAAAACTTCTCACAATTTCTCTGCGTCCTTGGCTTTCTGTCAACCTTCGGATCCCAGCCAGCAAGGGAGGGACCATTCCCGGAAAAGGGTCTGAATGCTGCGGCCGCAGGCTTGCCTGGACCTCACTCACCCGCTGGGACCGTCAGGTGTTTTGGACTCCGGCTCGAAGGACCATTTAAATGTTAAGTTTAAACAACCAACATTTGTATCACACAATCTGCACAAAGAAGACACAGAGAAATTAGTTAATTTTACTTGCAAGGAGAATGGCCGGAGACTGCTTTCCAGTTACAATCTCCAAACCCACTCTGAAAACAGTCTCCGCTCTCCGAGCTTTTTATTCAGTTAGGAATGCCCTAGTTACACAAGGTCTCAATTTTTAACGGAAAGGGTGCGATTAAATGTTCCAGTTGAAACTATCTGCATGTTCCTTTTTTAATCACCACGACATGTTTATCAAGCTAAGCCTTCTGTCCTCGCAAGTCACAGCTGGATGTAGTACTTCTGCACTTCTGCTCAGTGAATCATAAAGTCCTCCTGCAGACACATGCACAGAAAAAGGCAAAAACACAGAAAACACAAGCATACTTACAAAATATAGTAATAGATTTATGTACAATTTCTCCAACAAGGTATCATTCAATATTTTAGAAACACCTCCTTGTTGAGCGACCAATAAGTCTAAAGCCAGTCTGTTCTGTAAAACCATAAGCCTCATGCTTGAAATGTCTTCATTATAACCTCTAAATGCTTTAATTGTTGCATTCAAGAATAAGCCTAATCAATAATCAATTGTTTCAATCCTAAGGGTGTTTTTAGCAGTTCTCACCCATGGAAAAATAGTGCCATAGCTACCTTTGCCCCAGTACTCCAGTGTTTGTGGTCATCAGGAACATCTGATCTTCAAATGGAATCATGTTGCTTGACGTCTATAAGATTACATCGGTGGCGCAGGTGAGGCTCATGGACTGTGACCTTTACGGGGGCACAGATCCCACTCCAGTCTCCAGGCAGTCTGAGGTAGAGGGCCTTCCCACATTACCAAAACATTGGTCAACCACATAAGTACCTGGAATAAAACCTGGAGCTGATCCAGCACAACGTCGTCCGGGACAGGGAACCACATAACTATGAAATAATCTGTCTGTCACAGAAGTGGTGGAAGACCCAGAGTGCAGGAGACCAGGCTTGGTGGCGGAAACTTAAACATCTAATAAACAAACTTAAACATGACAAAAAGCCATGGGGGAAGAAAAAGGTGGCAGAGCATAACAAAACAGATGACCTGACAAGGATTAACTGGAAACCAGACACTAAAAAAGGCTGAGGGTCATTAACAGAAATGAAAAAAGCTGTTGATCATTAACCTGAAACTGGTGACTGTGGGACAATTCAAAAACCTGACACTGTCACTCTGATCAATCTGGGCTTTGAAGGAAACAAGAAGTTCACGACGCATCTTTGTTGGCAGAGGTCCTAAAAACTCTGTGCCATTGTTAGTTACAGAATGTGGGAACATAGTCCCTGGTTCCACACTAGTATAAGGAGCTAATAATTTGGTCAATTGAAGTGTTTTAAATTGATACAGACTATTATAGCTTGGTATAGATTCCAAAGATTCCATTGACTCAGGATGACTCGGACCAATCACTGCTTACAAACCTCATCTGGCTCCAAATGGTGACATCCATGTTGTGGAAACGGTGACATCATACTTACTCAGTCTAGTTCTCTTATACAGTCAATGATATTCACAACATCTCTGCTTGCATGTTTATTTTCCTCTAATCTGAAAGCAGATTCCTGGTGGTCAGCCCATGCATCCATTGTAGTTATGTTTATTTTCCTGCAGCATTAATGAATTAGTGTGGTGCATTGCTTAGAAAAGTCTAACT
Organism: Oryzias woworae; assembly: GCA_016861445.1. Lineage (NCBI taxonomy): Eukaryota > Metazoa > Chordata > Actinopteri > Beloniformes > Adrianichthyidae > Oryzias > Oryzias woworae. The sequence continues at coordinate 876,245 of BOLG01000333.1, read as the reverse complement.
ATTTCATAGATTTGTCTTGATGTGAAAGAAGTGTGTTTTTGTCAGAGGATTCCAGCAAAGTCATTTTTTACTTGCAAAGTTCTTTTTAAGTCAAGTAGCAGTGGATGCAGTTTGTTTTGTGAAACAGAACACCCGCTCTGGAAATGTGGTTTGTGTTTGGCTCTTTTTCAAAGACAGCTTCAAGAATAAAAACTATTTGAAACGGATATTCAACAGAGCTTCTATAATCAGGGAATGGCTAAGCTGGTCTGTTTTTTGCTAATAATCCTCCGCGGCGTCGCTCTGGCCCTGCGGGAGTCCTCTGCGGCATAGCTCTGGCCCTGCAGGAGTCCTCTGCGGCATAGCTCTGGCCCTCCGGGAGCCCTCAGTGGGATAGCTCTGGCCCTCCGGGAGCCCTCAGTGGGATAGCGCTGGCCCTGCGGGAGTCCTCTGCGGCTTAGCTCTGGCCCTGTGGGAGTCCTCTGCGGCGTAGCTCTGGCCCTGCAGGAGTCCTCTGCGGCGTAGCTCTGGCCCTGCGGGAGTCCTCTGCGGCGTAGCTCTGGCCCTGCAGGAGTCCTCTGCGGCGTAGCTCTGGCCCTCCGGGAGCCCTTAGTGGGATAGCTCTGGCCCTCCGGGAGCCCTCAGTGGGATAGCGCTGGCCCTGCGGGAGTCCTCTGGGGCGTAGCTCTGGCCCTGTGGGAGCCCTTCGCAGCGTAGCTCTGGCCCTGCGGGAGTCCTCTGCAGCGTAGCTCTGGCCATGCGGGAGTCCTCTGCGGCGTAGCTCTGGCCCTGCGGGAGTCCTCTGCGGCGTAGCTCTGGCCCTGCGGGAGTCCTCTGCGGCGTAGCTCTGGCCCTGCAGGAGTCCTCAGTAGGATAGCTCTGGCCCTTCGGGAGCCCTCAGTGAGATAGCGCTGGCCCTGCGGGAGTCCTCTGCGGCGTAGCTCTGGCCATGCGGGAGTCCTCTGCGGCGTACCTCTGGCCCTGCAGGAGTCCTCTGCGGCGTAGCTCTGGCCCTCCGGGAGCCCTCAGTAGGATAGCTCTGGCCCTTCGGGAGCCCTCAGTGAGATAGCGCTGGCCCTGCGGGAGTCCTCTGCGGCGTAGCTCTGGCCATGCGGGAGTCCTCTGCGGCGTACCTCTGGCCCTGCAGGAGTCCTCTGCGGCGTAGCTCTGGCCCTCCGGGAGCCCTCAGTGGGATAGCTCTGGCCCTCCGGGAGCCCTCAGTGGGATAGCGCTGGCCCTGCGGGAGTCCTCTGCGGCGTAGCTCTGGCCCTGTGGGAGTCCTCTGCGGCGTAGCTCTGGCCCTGCAGGAGTCCTCTGCGGCGTAGCTCTGGCCCTGCAGGAGTCCTCTGCGGCGTAGCTCTGGCCCTCCGGGAGCCCTCAGTGGGATAGCTCTGGCCCTCCGGGAGCCCTCAGTGGGATAGCGCTGGCCCTGCGGGAGTCCTCTGCGGCGTAGCTCTGGCCCTGTGGGAGCCCTTCGCAGCGTAGCTCTGGCCTGGCGCGAGTCCGTGGTGTAGCTCTCCTCGTTGGTGCTCCAAGCACTGCTGGAGGTAACTCCCACAGCTGACGCTGCACAGCGCCGCACAACGCCTGCACAGCTCTTGCGGTTGAGGAGCCAGCAAGTTTGCTTTGGCCGGATGTCCATACATTGTTTGAAATGGAGTATGCAGATACCTAAGAAAATGATCTTTACTTACAAAAAACTTGTGCATGCATGTGAATTGGATAAAATTAACATACTATTTTAATTATTGAAAGATCACCTTTGATTTTTTTATTGTTAGAGTTTTAAAGCTTCACTGCATTTTTAAACAGGACTACAACAGCATTTGAAAAATGGAAATTGTCCCTCAATTTTTTAAGTTGTGCTTTCATCGAGTGTGTCTTTCAGTTAAACAACCAGTATTCGCAGTTCGTCAAAGGGAATTTGGTTGTTATGATGAGCTTGTGCGGGGCCAGGTGGTAGCTGCTGGTGAAACTACGTTCACATCAAACGCGGTTGCACAGCAGGGGCGTCGAGTTACATCAATGTACAAATGCAATCTGAGGTCCTTTGATGTGATTTGAGCATCATGACATGCCCAGAGTAAAAAAAAATCTGAACTTTGGTGAAGACGTCGCATCAAAAAATTGGGGAATCAGCTTCGGACATTGTACTTGTCAAATGACATGATCAGCAGGTGGAGTCTAAAACCAACATGGACAGAATCTGGTTGTTCTTGTCCTGAACTTTATGATTCTCTCCTTATTTTTATTAAGACAACAATAAAATATTTTTCCCTCCTCGGACTGATGCGGGACAGTAAGTCATCAAACTGGGTCACAGATAGACTGGAACCGTGGTGTTCCGTTGAAATCAGCCGTCATTCATGCAGCTCCTGCAGTAGATAGTAAACCTCACTGTACTGGGAGAATCTCTGAAGGATTTCATTAACCCTGATAATTACTGATGCTTTTGAAGAACTTTTCAAATGAATAACCCTGATCTCTAAACGTCATTCGAGTCTTCCATGCATTGTGAATGAGATGCAGACACCACTCCAGGTAGCAATTTGGCTAAATACATCTGGCGGTAGCTCCTCCCACACGCGTCTGGGGCATGAAATTTTGGAACTCATTTTAGACAAGCATCAAGCAGTGAATTCACCGGAAATAGAAGCAGCTGACGTGAATTTGACGCCAAGATTGCAAAGATTGATCCAAAATGCAGAAGACAGTGACATGACCAAAAATATGGAGAAACAAAGGTGACAAAGCAGAGCATAGGACCTGACGAGGATGAACTGAAAACCAGATACTTAAATAGACTTAGGGCAATTAAATGACCTGAAGACAGCTGTGAATCATGATGAAAACTAAAACTGGTGTTACTGACAAAGAGAAACTCAGAACATCACCAAAGATATCAAAACCCAAACTAAACCATCGAATCCTCACAAATATATTAACTTTAGAAGATGTCAAAGTGGTGAGGGAGGTTGGCAAGGATGGAAAGTAGCATGGGAAGTCCAGAGTACATGGAGGAGCTGAAGGGTCTGGCAGCACAGCAGCACATGACACATGAGGAACAACCTGTTGGTCTGAACAGGGTTTTGGCTTGAAAGAAGACCTGTGGAAAAAAGCATCAGAGAGAAAACTGTGTGCACACTGAGCTTTCTGAAATGTGCTCTATAAGTTTCCTAATTACTTGTATTATTTCATTGTGTTTTTATAAAATATTGGTTAGAAAATGATTTCCAAAAGTGCATTTTTAATAGAAGCAATGGCTATGTCCTGGATTTTTGTGAGCTGACTTTCCCTTAGTAAAATTTGGTCATTTCCCTTTCAGCACTTGGAAACTTGCTGGCATGAAACCCATCTGAAAGTGCCTCAATAGCCTTTTGAATAAAACAGTGATTGCCTCACTGAACAATTCTGTGGCAGCAAAGATGGTGGAGATGATAGGCAGCATGGATGTGATTATATACACCTGCCTCCTTTCTTCTGGGCCTCAGCAGGCAGACAGACTAACGGCCTATTGATTACTGAGAGCTTGTACCCAGGCCCTTTTCACTCCGATGAGGTAACGGTGGGATGGTAAATGTCAGAGAAATGTCAAAGCCTTTTGGGCTCAGATTAAAAGTGAGGCTCTCGGGTCAGTCAGGAGTCAACCATTACTGTGACAGATCATCCACGGAGCGGATGCTTCTTTTTTCAGTCAGAAAAGGCCACCTCTCTAATATTCAACATAAACAGCATAGATTTCTCCAAAGACTCAATGGTAGATGTTAACCAATATGGCTGACAGCTCAACTACTGTCAAAAAGCTTCTAATGAACAAAGAAAGGAGGTGACAGCTTTAGAAATCAGACAATTTTCACATAGGAAAATTAGATTTGAAAGACATATTAATAAAAGAAATTTAAAGCAGTATAATTTACATTTTTTATGTGATCAATACGTTTTGACTTTTTCTCAGACATTCAGGAAGGGAACAAAGGCTTGTGCTTTGGTCACAACTGCCCTTACAGCTGTCAAACCTTAATGGGACACACTGGTGTGTAGTCCATGAAATATCGAGGTCATGGACTCCTCTGTGAAAATGAACAGAGAAAATATTCCTGAACATATTTTTTCTGCTGGCATTGTGCAGGTTATAAGTCATAGTGAACACATACAACGTGTAAAAGTAAGGGTGTAAATAAAGTATGAGACGCAGTCGTGTCATACAGACTTTTCCTTTGTTTCACATGGGATGGTGTCTTCCAACTACTGGGGAATGACACTCCTCAGTTTCTCTGGGAAAGTCGATGCCAGGGTACCGGAGAGTTAGTCTGATTGTCAAACCTCAAAACCAGGAACAACAGTGTGGTTTCTGTCCTGATCATGGAACAGTGGACCAGCTCTACACCCCCTATAGAGTGCTAAAAGGTTTGTGAGAGTTCGACCATACAAGTTCATAGGTGTTTAGCGGATTTGCAGAGGGCCATGGACTGTGTCCCTTGTGGTGACCTGTGGAGAGTGATCTGGGAGCCTTACTGGGGGCTGTCCAGTCTCTGCTTGACCAGAGTAGCTGTATATTGAACTCCGGCAGAGCTTCTACTAAACACTTCCTCCAGCTCCTCTGGGGGACCTCGAGGTGTTCCTGTTCTTGGGCTGTTTCCGGAGCTGGCATGTTCTGGGGTCTTCCCCGGGGTCTCTGCCCAGTGGGGCATCCCGGAGCACCTCCCCAGGGAAGCATCCAGGAGGCATCCGGGCCACATTCCCAAGCCGCCTCAACTGGTTCCTTGCAACGTGGAGGAGCATCAGGTCTGGTCCGAGCTCTATTCGGGTGACTATGCTTCCCACCCTATTTCTAAGAGACCGGCCAGCCACCCTACATAGGAAGCTAATTTCAGCTGCTTGTACCCAGGACCTCATTCTTTTGGTCATTACCAAGAGCATATGACGTTGGTGAGTATTGGAATGAAGATTGACCGGTAAATTGAGAGCTTTTCTTTCTGGCTCAGCTCTCTATTCACCAGAACGAAGTGACTGCAAAACGGTGGACACCGCACCAATCCGCCTGTCAATCTCATGCTCCGATCTTCCCTCACTTGTGATCAAGTCCCAAAGATACTTGAACTCCTGCACTTGGGGCAGGAGCACTTAACTCACTCAGAGGGTAAGCTACTTGTCTTCAGTTGAGAACTATGGCCTAAGAGTTAACGGTGTTTCCCCTCATCCTAGGCGCTTCTCATAAGCCCAAAATTTTGGAAGTCATGCACCTGAAGAAGATGAGGTTTAAAGTCACAGCTGGATAAAAAAAGACACTTTTTTTTAGTAAAATTATATTATTGTAATAAAAAAACAACTAAGCATAATTATATTGAAAACAAACAAACAAAGCATACATTTCTAACATTCAAACGTGAATTTTACTTTAGGAATAAAAACAAGTAAATCTTCCACCTTTTAGAATTCATGCTGTCAGTCTCTAAAATTACAACATAGCGAGTTAAAGCACTCACTTTAGTGTTTTCAAACATGTTCTTACAGTTGTGTGCAGACAAATCTAATCAAATATTTTCCAAACCAAGTCAATTGAGTTTAATTAATTGGAATTCTTTTTGGACTGTAGAGAAGCCATAGTGCCTGGTGAGATTCCATTCAAGCAGTGCCTTAACATGCAAACTCCACATAGACAAAGTTTTTTAATGAGCCTTGGGCATGTTTTGCGTTGAGGTCATAATGTTTAGAAGGCATATTTTGACTATGAGCTGTTGCTTCTGGATTCATATGAGCTGCTGAATTTGGAGAAAAAGCCCTTTTTCAGAGGTTATTTTTGTGCCCTTTATGCAGTGTGTGTGCTCAGCCTTCAATCTGAAAGACCATCATTACATGACAGAATTATATACATTTTTCCATAGGTTGCCTGTTTGAGGTAAACCTTTGTTTTGCCTCACAGAGTTATTATTTTTGACATTATTTTGAAAGCTCCTTGGTGAAACATCAACTTTGAGGGATGATTTTTGTTCAGCAGGGAGGTTTGGACCAGATTTGTCCCTTGAAGAGCTATCCGAGGCACTTGAGTAACCTGATAGGCCTTTTGATGGTCCTTCTTCCTGTGAGCTTTCATTGTAAGTTGTGCAGCTTTCCTCTTTTGATAAGTCTGTGTCTGAAACATTTTTGCTATCAACTGAGGTGTATCCAGATATTTCATCTTCAAATAAGTTCTCTGTTGTTTGTAATGAGTTACAACGTAAACATTCACTGTGGTTTGTGTAAAAGTCCACTGAAGTAGAGTCTTAATCTTGACTTTTCTCTGCAGAATTATCCCTGTAGCACTGAAATACTCTGTAATCAGTATACCCATCATTTCCTATTTGGCTGTCATCCTTCTTCTGAACAGCTTTAGCTTTTTACCTTGTATGCTTCTTCTTGTAAATGTTCAAATTCAGCAAATTTTCTGGAAAGATGTTTAGCTATATTTGAGAAAAGTGAAGTGTTTTTAATAAACACGCACAGTGTTCCTCTTTTCAGGGCAGGTCGGCTCCCGCTCAGCTTTGTTCGTTTGGACTTTCATTTGATGGATTGTGTTTTTGAGAAGAAAATTTTCTTCCATCACGTCATGCAGCTTTCCTTTTTTTCAGCCTTCTTCTTCCTTTCAGCTGTTCGTAACATTTGAAGTTCTTGCTCTAAAGCTTGATTTTCCTTTTTAAGTCTGCTGTTTTCCAGTTCATAGTCTTGTTTCAACTTATTTCTTATTTTTTGTTTTTTTTTTTCAAGAATCTCGTGTTCTGCTTCTAGATTTTCCTTCTTGGAAGTGGGTTGGCAGGTTATCTCCTCTGTTGTGTGGTCAGTGGTTCTCCTCTTAAGTGTTTAACCTGTAAAACATCTTCCATTTCCTTTAACTGTAGTTGAAAGTTTGTTTCTTCTCTTTAAGTTTTTCACAGAGGTCTCTTTTGTTTAATTTTTTTTTCCACAGCGTTTTTTGTTTATTGAAACATTTGTGAAGTCTCTGAACTTCTATTTCCAGTTTAGAGGAAGACCTCAGTGAGCTGCTGAAAGTATGAAAAGAAGAAACAGAACTTTCTGCAAACCCGCTGGCTGTAGTAAACCCATCTTTTGCATTTCCAGCAAAAACTGCAAACAAGAAGGTGGATGCACCATTTGTTTCTTTTGTATTGTCATGTTTGTGTACTTTGGATCACCTCCACAGAGGTTTGCAAAATCCCTCCAGGAGCTTCCCTTGGCTGCTAAGTGACAGGTAGTTTGAGAGATGCGTCTCGCAAACTCCATTGGTCCTTCAGGCTTTCAAGGTTGACATTGTTAGCATTTTATAAACCCTCAGATCTGAAGGAGATGGCAGAATATCTGCCTCCTTCCAAATTGGGTCTCCTGTCTCTTTGACTACTCGTCACCACTGAGAAGTGAGAACCAATGGAGATTGGAGCTTTACTTTTAAAATGACATTTGATCACATGGCAGGAAAAAAGACAGCCATGTCAATCTTACTTTCTGCACTTTGTTTGATTTGCTCCAAAGTAATCTTGGTTTGTCCAGAAGGCTGCAGCAGCTTCACAGCAGCTTTCAGTGCATGTTTCCCAAACATACATCTGCTGCAAGGAGCTAATACCTAGGTAGACTCAGGCTAAACTGGAGCTTCTCTGGAGACTGTCTTTAAATTAGTTTTCTATTGTTTGCTGTGAGGTGATGTTTGTAAAGATACATAGTCACATTTTAACAGCAATATTTTTGGTTGTGTTTCTAGCCTTCTAGCCAAAAACTTTGGATGAGCCATTCTAATGGCTATCCAGATATTTACGACTGATCAATTGCAAGAGCCTCCGCCACAGAGCCGCAACCGAAGGTAAATTTATTGTCCCTGACTAGCTCGCTAACCAAGCTAGGCTAATACAGATGCAAGTAGATTGCGCAGAGTTGATGATTCGCAGTGTAATGGGGGTCCTAATAACAAGGTTTTATATTTTTTTGTAAATAGGCTTCTTAGTGCACCGCTACACTTTTAAAAACCTGTTGGTACAGTCCATAAATGGTAAATGGCACTGTCCACTCTGCTGGAACAATCAACCGCTCGATACTATGGCCCCCTCTCCTCCCCTCTGCCCCTCACCTAAAATTTTCCCTTTTCTTTATTTTTATTTATACTTTATAACTTTATACTTTATTTGTTTGATTGACACCAGAGGTGGACTGACAATCACAAATGTGCTGTTTTGGTCCACAGTCTTCTTCATCAATCACAATCATTTAATACATGTTAAAATGCAGATTTTACATTCAACAGCAGGGGGCACTAATCGAGTGATGTCAGACACTTTACTTGAAGTAAAGCTGTAACGCTTTATATGAAGATCCTTTAACAAGGTTTGTTAACACACGAACAAGCATTATTAATTTATTGTTCTAATAAATGTCTTAGTAACACCCTATAAGTGCAATTATAAGGTTTATGAGATAGCTTAGTTAACACATTTACAAGCATTAAAAATATGTCTATCGGATGCTTTTGATACATTTATTGACATTATAGATGTCTAACAAATTGTTAATAATCTTGATAAGATTCATGAAAAAAACCTTGTTCCAGTAAGACATTTAATAGCATTATAGATGTCTCACACAGACCTATGTTATTAAGATTCCTTAACAAACTTTTCTAACACAATAATTAGTATTAGAGAGTAATAAAATACACCTTTCGTCAAACTCATTTTGACAGGTGACCTTTGACCCATAGTCATAAATCATAATTTTTGACTGACACATTAAGCAGAATCGAATAAATATAAATTTGATATTAAAATAATATATTCATAAATGATATGTAAAAATGACCCATAACAATAAATCATCATTTTGATAGATAAATGAAGCATTATTTAATTCATGTGAATTTGATATTAAAATGATAAATGACGTTGTAGGTATAAAGTAAAATAAAAGAATGCAACGTTTATAAAAAATGTTTATTTGCGGTCGGCTGCCCCCCCCTGCCCCCACCCACCTCCCCCCCCGCCCCCCCCCACCCACCCACCCACTCCCCGCACCCCCTCCTGCTTCTCCAGTTGAGGAAAACTGTTTTGGAAGAAAGAAATAAAATAATTAAATTATGCTTCATTTATCTATCAAAATTATGATTTATTGGAATTAAATTATGCTTCATTTATCTATCAAAATTATGATTTATTGTTATGGGTCATTTTTACATATCATTTATGAATATATTATTTTAATATCAAATTTATATTTATTCGATTATGCTTAATGTGTCAGTCAAAAATTATGATTTATGACTATGGGTCAAAGGTCACCTGTCAAAATGAGTTTGACGAAAGGTGTATTTTATTACTCTCTAGTATTATTCGTGGTAGATGCTAGTAAAATATTTATTAGCATTATAGATGTCTTGCAAATACACAATAGTGTTAATAAGGTTCATTAACTTCTAAAGTCAGACCATTGTCTTCAAAGGCCATGTTAGTAAACTGCTTACAAGCTTGATAATATATATATATATATATATATATAATGTAAACTAACTTTGTTAACAGTTTATTAAGTATTTTGCCATACCTCATCTAAAGTGTGGGATATTTTTACCAGATACAACCAAAAAGCATAAAGCTTGTAAAAAGAACCTTATATGAACTATTGAAACAGAAATATTTACAATCATTTTGTAAAAATAAAAAAATGCAAATAAAAAAACATGTTGCAATATGAAATCAAGATTTCTACTTTTAAACTTTAAATATTAAGATTGTAAACTTCAAAGAAATATTGAAACATTGAAAAAAAATTTAATGTTAAACTTGAATAAAAAGAAAAACTTTTAACTTAAAACTGTTAAACTAAAACACATGAATCTGTTTTAATTATATTTTAAAGTTTTCTTTCCATCTCTCCCTCTTTGCTTTCAGTTCTTAGTTTTCAGTTTGAATTCATTTTTCACCTCATCCTCTTAGTCCCCTCCCAGCCAACCGAAGAGATCTAGGGCCTCGTGATGAGAGTTTTCCAGGACATCATTGTTAGCAATCAGGAGATGTCCTTTCAGTCCCATATGCGCCAATTTTACCTGCACCATTTATTACACACACCTTTTACGCATCAACAAAATACACCCCAACACACATACACACACCTGCACAGACACAAATACATTACACAAAAAGGTGGGACCTCTGATCTTCTGTTTCCTATTCCATCCCTGGCAGAGGGCACCAGGACCTCAGCGAAGGCAGCCATGTCTCTTGGGTGCGTGCTTCCTAGACCCGGCAGCTGGGATCCCCTAAGGTGCATACACACCGAGGGCGATTCAGACGGCAGAGGCGGCAAATTTCCATGTAAAGTCAATAGTTTAGACACAAATTGAAGTTCTGCAGCACCAATTGAGCGGCCACCGTGGCTGGCCAGGGATATAAAAATCTGATTTCTGTGGGCCGACCACACCGTGGTTATGGGACGGCGCGAGATAAGCCGCCAACGATGGTTCCATGGGGGAAGGGTGATATTTAGATATCACATTAATTAATTAGTTAATTAATTCGTTAGTTAGCATATTAGCTGAATATTTATTTTGAAAACTAAACATTTAGCTGTAAACTAAACATTTTGCACCAAAACATATATTTAATAACGAAATATTCAGTAAGACAATATTTAAATAAATATTTAGCTTAAAAAGCTAAATAATTAACTCTTATCCAAAAATTTTATTTGGGCTTTAATATTTATTTAATAAATAAATATTTAGTTACACATCTTAAAAATTCAAGTCAGATCGAAATATGCAATTTGCAAATTAAAAGTTTAGTTTATACAATAAAATATGTATTTTACGAAATAAACATTTAGCTTGCAAGCTAAATATTTAATTATAAAACTTATTTTTAACTTAAAAGTAAACATTTCGTTTGCTAACTAAATACTTAAGTAGTAAATGTGAAATGTATAAATAAATGAAATTACAGGTAAAAATGTGCATTTGAAAAATGAAATCTGTTTTTTTTCTCTTAAAACAAGCTAAAATACCCCAAATATTGCTGTTAAAATGTGACAATGTAGGTTTACAAATGGCACCTCACAGTTGCTGCAAAGAAGGTCAAAAAGGGAAAGGGCTGTCCTTCTGATCCCTCTGGAAAATGTCTTTCTGAGGACCAAAGACATTCCAACCTCATCACTGTAAACTAAAATTGCAGTGACCTGCATGGCTGAAGAGCTTTATGTCATGAAAGAACAGAATGGAGATGTTACTGAATCTTGAGGAGGAAAGATGACACAGCTCTGAGGTGAAAAAAGAGTTGACTTTGCCCTGAAGTGAGACAGGGACATGTTTCCCATTAAACAACAAGGAAGTGACCACTCTGTGTTTCAGCCTTTCAACTAATTTCATCTCAAGTTCTGCTCTTTCTATGAATCAGGATTGAAGGTTTAAGTTTCCACTAAGCTCAACTTCTTGTTTTTTTTTAGACTTCGTTTCTCTATCAGAGCTGTTCTGTCACTGTCTTGTGTCTTTTAAGCTGCATTCACACCGAACGTGGTACGCACAGCAGAGGTGTCCAGTTAGGTGCTGGGCAGCGGTTCAACGGGAACCATTTCGAGCAGCACATTTTGGATTTTGAGCCTTTTCAGAGTTCAAATATCTGGAGTGCAGGACTGCAGGCTCACTGGAGGGACTGTTGGCTGGGAGTACAGAGCAAAGAGGACTGGACTCAAAGGCTCCGGATGGACAATAACAATACATTTCCCTTTTGTCTCTTGAAATTTATTTTAAACAAACTTGTTTAAAATAAATCATTTTGTTTTTGATGTTCTGTTTTTAGACAACTGGTTTTATTTAGGCATTTGTTTTAGATTGTGTTACTAAAACCTTTTTAAAAGTAAAGGTGAAGGCTTGTGCTGCTTTTGGAGCGACGGGTAAACTTCCCAGACGATTAAATTGTACCATACTCTGATCGCATCTCTACAGTAACTTAACATTAAAACTGGACGTCTTTGCCGCTCAAATTGTGTTTAGTGTTAATGCACCTTTAGAGGGATTAAAGGTTTAAAGGCCTCGACACACTATGTCCTACACCCTCTGTGCTGGACTCATGGGAACCTTTCCCACTATCCAGAAAATTAAACATCTGGACAAAGAATAACAGATGCCACAATGGGTTTGCTTCCATTTTTATATGGCAAGTGTGAAACTGTATGTACAATACAGAACATGTCCTACAACGCTACAAAGATGTACAACTTGCAAAGACTTTTATTTCTGTGAACATTGTTATAAAATATGAACCTTATACCATTAACAAAGCTAGAAACACATCTACTTGGCGTCTCAATGTCTGAGTAGTGCTGCTTTGACTGCCCCTTGTGCTCTGAGCGTCATGGTGTCCTGTGGTTCCTCTTAAAGGGTCAGCACATAAAAAAACAAAACCTATGGCATAACCAAAAGAAGCACCTATATCAACATAGTAATAAAAATGTTTTTTTAACTAAAATAAAACTAAATCAGGGGTGAAGTAATTGAACATATTTCTACAAGTGTATTGGGTTTATTTTATGTTTGGTTGTGGCCCCCACTTAAGTGAAGTTAACAGGGATTTTTATTTTCTCTGTCTTCTACTTGTTCCTCATTGTGCAAAACCTTTATGGGCTGAAGCATTCAAAAACATGTGAAAACCTTCATTTTTGTGGTTGGAGGTAGCACTTGTCTCTCCTGCAGTTGAAGCAAAGGTTTACGGTGTCTCATTTCACATCATTTCATCGGAACATGTGCTTTCATTCCTGTAGCTTACACATACTAACACATCTGAGTGCAGACACACTCTGCCCCGCTGAGCTGAAGCTTCTTTGTACACATGACCTTCTGCTCTTCTTTACTAATGCTGGAATTATGGTCAGTACATCTGGCATGTGAGCAATTAGCAGGCAGCCTCCTGTAGCACTGGGCCCCATAATGCTGCAGAGGAAAGTAAGCAAAATAAAATGAATAGATTTAAACTGAATGAATAAAGATGTCAGTGGATGTCAAAACCCATATTTAAAGGACCAAATCTGAGTTTTCAAAACTCTTTTTATAAAAAAATTAACATCTCTTTTTAGAGATGCTCCATGTGTCAACATGAAATATTAATATTTATTGTCCATGACACAAGAATCTAAAACATGTTTTAGGCTGATGACGCCACCCACTTATGTGCATGATGGTAGGATTTGAATGTTCAAAAAGAAAATTCTGTCCATTTGTGGGTAATGTCCCTTGTTGGAAAGACCCTGAAAAAAAAATTCAACAGATGAATTTCCACTGCTCCCAATAAGTTAGGGATCTTGTTTATTTAAATGAGTGCTTTTCCTACTTGGTCTGAATTCTAATGAGATTCTAAAAAGTTCCCTTTGATCTGACTAATAATAAACGAGAAGAAACACTATTTTATTAGTTTGATCAATTGTATTACAAAAATTATGATAATAGTAGCTCCAAAAAAACAAGCATTGACCATGTTCACTAGCGGATATTTCCACCATTTACAGCAATGAGTTTGACAGCAATGTCTCACCACGGCTCCTCACCAGACTCATGATGTTGTTCTGAGGTAATGCGGTCCACTCTTCCACAAGTTCTACATGCATTTCTACAGGTCACTTGTGAGTGGAGTTCAGTCATCCAGTCTCTGCTTTAGGTGGTCCAAGACAATAGCCTGTTTGCAGATTTCCAGTCAGGGTTCAGACCTCACCATAGCACTGAAACTGCACTAGTTACAGTCACTAATGACATGTTACTGGCCACAGAAAAGGGACTAATCTCTAATCTGGTCCTGTTAGATCTTAGTGCAGCCTTTGACACTATAGACCACAGCATCTTACTCCAGAGACTAGAGCATGACACAGGGATCAGAGGATCTGCCCTTTAATGGTTTAAATCCTATTTATTTGATAGGTACCAATTTGTTCATGTAAATGGACATTCCTCTCAATATAGTCGAGTTAGCCATGGAGTCCCACAGGGCTCAGTTCTAGGACCCTTCCTGTTTATGCTTTACATGCTGCCTCTAGGGAATATAATCAGGAAACACGGGATTAATTTTCAATGTTATGCAGATGATACACAGTTGTATCTATCCATTAAACCCGACCAAAATCACCGCTTAGAGAAACTTAATGCCTGCATTAGTGACATCAAGATTTGGATGGCAGTTAATTACCTCCTCCTAAACCCAGAAAAAAACTGAGGTCATTATACTAGGTCCTAAATACCTCAGAGATACCCTACCTGTTCAGATGGTATCCCTGAATGGTGTAAATATAGCCTCCAATCCCACAGTTAGAGACCTGGAGGTTTTATTTGACCAGGATTTATCATTTAAGGCTCACATATCACAGGCTTGTAAAACTGCATTTTTTCACCTACCCAATATTTCTAGGATCAGAAACATATTATCACAGAATGGACACAGCTAATGCTTTTGCCCGTGATCAGCTGTAGAAAGCTGGCATGAGGCAAAAGAGGAGCTACAATCTGACGGCCAAAGGCAAATACTTTCAAGCAGGGAACCTGGTGTGGGTGTATAGCCCGAAGAGGAAAAAAAGCAGGTGTCCCAGGTTGACTGTCACTGGGTTGGGTCCTGTGAGGTACTTGAAAAGTTAGGAGACATTGTCTGCAGGGTTGAGTTCCCACCTGGGAGAAGGCGTGTGGGCCTGCACAGAGACAGATTGGCCCCTTACCAGGGTGATGCTCAGCCACAGCAGCGCCTCAGGCGACCCGTAACCCCCCCCCCAAAAAAAAAAAAAAAAAAAAAAGATCTGACGACCACACCCGCTTATACCGGGGATTCCCCACCTTAATTTCCTCCACAGCAGCAGGTGGTCTCAGGGCATAGCACCACCTTTAATTGTTTCATGGAGGCCCCAGAGACTGAAAAACATTCCTCCCACCTTCGTCACTTTGTATGTGACCCATCGGGACGAGGAGCTTTGTAAGGAGGGAGCAGTGTAGCGACCAACGTTAAGTGCGTTGATCTGTTCTTTTATCATAGGTGCTCCTCAGTAGATCAATGTGATTGGTTGAGAGTGGGTGGGGCTAAAAGAGCGAGAACTTAAGGGTGTGTCGCAAGAGTGGGAGGTGTAGTGGAGGTACTGCGAGAGAAGGAGCCTAGAGTGAGTTTGCTGTGTGGTGCTGCATTTTCTGCATGGTTGCAGTTAAGATGCATTAAGAATTTCCAGTTGAAACCAGCCTTCTCCGAGATTTCATTATGTCCAGCAGAACGTCACCATATTTTCATTTGCAAATTATGAGGTTTATTCTCAAACTTTACATTTTACTTGCAATACAGAAAAATTTGATCTCAAAATTGTGAATTTTGCTTGCAATGTGATGGCATAAAAACCACTCCACACAAAGTTTGTTGCATTTGTTCCCTAGCGAGTGTTACTTTTGGTCAACGCCTGCATATCTTTATTCTTCTGAGTGCTTTTCTTTATCTTCTCTTCTTTTCTTTATAAACTGGGCATCTGATGCTTCTTTTGATCTTTTGTCAATTTCCAAAAACTAAAAACCTTGAATTGACTTTTTTGTTTGAACTGATTTCATTTCCTTGGAAACGGAGGTAAGGTATTCTCGATAGGTGACCCTGATGTTTTGTCCATCTCTATTTATATCAGTGGTCTGGATTCATAAGCTGAGTCTAAGCCTCTCCCCCGCCTCTCTACCTGCTCACATCCTCTGCCGTTGCAAGTTGGTTTACCCCGCAAACATACTTACATACACACACCCCGTGCACACTCTTCCAGCTTGTTCTACAAGAGACTGCATAATATTGTCATTAAAGCAACAAGTTGACATGATAGTAGGGGCGTCTGACCACACAAATTCATTGACTTTATGTAGAAAGAGGCAGTTTTACTCTACAAAACAAGCGGGATCATGTGACGGAGAAGCTCCGTGCCCCTGTCCGAGCGGAGCGCAGGGAGCACATCCACATACACGCACACCTACATGCTAGCGCGCACATCCATTCCATAAACAAATTCTGCCGTTTTTAAACCCTGATTCATTTGCCTTCTTTCTTGCCGTTTTGACCTCGGGTGCACACATGGTCATCACTAGTTCTCCGCATACACGCACACACACAAAACTTACTCACCACCCCCTCCTTCACTGACAGCCAAACCGAGGGTGTTGTTTTTCCTGTTTATATAATTTTGATGTGAGTTTTGAGACAGCTGCTTCTAATTTAAATTATTTGTTTTTGTTTCTTTACTTTTCATGGTAAGATTTGAGGGCATTAAGTGTTGAAAGTGTTATTGAAATAAATGTGCATTTAATTGTGAAAGTAAAGGAAAAAGCTAGGTGAAAGGTAATAGTTAAACTAAATATTTCTGAAACTGAACGATGTTGTGAAATGTGCCTAATTAGGTGGGAGTGGCTATAGGAGGTATATAAGAAGATGCCTCGCTCTCACAAGTGGCGTGGGTGAGCTGGTGAGCTGGTGAGCTGGTGAGCAGCTGAGCTGGTGAGACAGGCAGAAGAAGTGCTTGTCTGATGCTAAAAATTAAGACTGTTGATTGTCACCTACTGTTTTTTTTTTTTGTGTGTTTGCCATTTCGTCCTTATCCCTGCTTTCTTTTGTAAACCCCAAAGACTTCATTAAATGAAAAACCTCAACGGAACCTCTCCTGGCTTGCTATCTGTCTGATTACTCATTCTGGACTACCTACACGAACCCCCGACAGAGGGGTGAGCCCCCTACAAAATTGTGCCTTGGGCAACCGCCCCTATTGTTTGGAGTGAAACCGTCACAGCTCATACGGTCTACAAACTCATTACAAGCCTCCTCCATAGTTATCATCAGGACACTACAAGAACGTAAAACAAAAGTGTGGATTTCTTACTACAAAAATATTTCACTTATACCCAAATAAAAAAAGATGCTTTGTCGCAAAGTCAGGGTCCGCGCACATGCAAACACCATTTGCAAAACAAAATGGTTGACATCCACAAACTAAGGCTGTTAGTTTTGTTGCACTAAAAATGTGTTAACTCAAATTACGTCTGATGTTTTAACGTTTTTTGACGGCATTAATTACAGATTTTGAATGTTGACACACACCTTTCCAGACCACCTGGCCGTTCAGGAGTACGAGGCAGAAATGGACAGTGAGAAAAGACACCTTTATGGCAAGTTTAAGGCAAGTAAGGATAATGTGGTTTGGACACACTCATGAAGTTCGGCGTGATGCTGTCGTATAGTGTCATTATGCCACACTCTAGTCATTAGTAAGAGATTAGTTACTGACTGCACGTACAGGGTGTGCTCACAATATGCAAGTGGCTGTAGGATGTCCACACAAACTACACTCTGATTGTCTGATTTCTAACAGTCAGGCAGTCCAAAACGTGAACAGCACTAATGGGCTCCTTACGCAGTGCAGAGGGTTCGGGCAGATTTAAAAAAAAAAAAAAAAATCTGTACAATGTGCCTGCGTCTCATCTACTTCACCCAAACTTAGTGTTACATGTTGGGTAAGTTTTCACTGCGACCTGTTGCCCACAGTATGCTTGTAGAAAAAAAATTGCACAAACATTTTCACATTAAGGTCTCTCAACTTTTATATTTTGTGCAGGTCGCATTTTCCAGCACATGAATTTATCCAAAAGCAGGACCCCTTTGTTGTATTTTTGCATTTTATTTTTGAGTACAGATGTAACACTAAACAAGCTGCAATCAAAAAAAAATAGGATTTCCAATGCTTGCAGCCAGAAAGCTGTGAAATAAAATAAATAGATACATAAATGAAATAAAATTGCAAATGTGAATGACAGGACACAAGCAGCTCTGTCATGCAAAACGTTCATGGGAGCTGCAAACGTTTTAACTGGGTGAAGGATTTCTGTATTTTTGTATTTCCCTAAATGAGACGAGGACAAATAAACGCTGCAGGGAAGAAGAGTACAATAATATCCAGGCTCATTTTCACAGCAAACCGTGTACAAAATGGGAATGAGACCCTGTGGAAGTGTGGGAAATGTGGAAATTGCTGGACAATTTAATCTTTAATGTCGCATACTTCCCGCAGTGAAGATTTCTCATGTTGATATGAGAAAAAAAAAACATTCCACTTTCTGGCCAGGGTGTTGACCAGCAGAAACCTGCTTTCCTGTTTAAGAAGAGAAGGCTTCTTCAACATGCAGGCAGAGACTCTGTCCTCTATTGGGAAAGGGCTGCTCATCAATGCCTTCCTGTCAACTCAGTTGAAGATTTGAATGATGGAACAGATGAGATGCAGATCTGCAGCGTGTGTCACAGAGCAGAAATCCTTCAGACATCTCTGAAACCATGAGAATCTTTTGCATCATCTTTTTCCTTCTGTGTCCGTCCTGAATCTGGAGTAATGATAAAAGTGTCATTGGTCAAATAGCTTTTTCTGTGAGAGCTGTAAAGGAGTTGAACTCTGTTCCTCAAACTATCAGAACTGCAATCACTTTGTTTTTTTTTCAAAAACATCTTAAGAACTGGCTCATGATGCATCACACTTGTCCACTCAAACAACACCTATGACCTCCAATGGAGCCATGCCCGAAACGAAGCACATAGAGGCAACGTCTGAGATTACTTTGCTCAGGGTTATCCCATCTGCTGGTCAAGAATTTAACCATTTTTTCCAACATTGGATTATGATTTGATTCTGATTATTATATTTTATAATTACCTGTAACACTCTTGTGAGTTCAGAGAAAATGTAGTGTTTGTTCTTTCTAATACTCGTTTTAAACAAAAATACTTACTTTCATATTTAAAAATTAATATGAAAATTCAAAAACCCAAACAAATAAATAACATGAGATTTTCCAGCATTCATAAATACTTTCTAAAGTAAATGTAAGCCATCAAAATAAACAAGTAAGAACAATGCCACTGTCCTGCTCAGATGTCTGTCATGTTCTGGTTGAAGGTTAGATCCGATAGCATTAACTTTACTCCTAAGTCCTCATATGCAGTTTGTGAGTGAAGCATTATAGATTTATTCAAATCTTTGTTTACTAAAAAATCTGTTGTTTTAAAAAGAAACCGGGTTGTGTTTATTGTCTGTGATGAGTTTTAACAAATAAAGTGTTCTTGCCTGTTTCACAGCGTGGTTGCAGGTTTTTGGCTAATCCTTTAAAAAATCATAGTTGACTGTTTGTTTTTCTCATTTTCTCTGCTCTCCTGCAGACCTTCTTAGAATTGAAGTAGCTCTGATTCTCAAAGGTGTCTTTGGATTCGGTTTCAGTATTTTTGTTTTCAGCTCAATCAATCAAACGAGTTATATCTCGTTTTGTCACAGTTCTCACTGAGGCGTCCTGCTGAATAAAACCAGTCACCTTAAAAAACACACAATAATGGTCTGACACAGCCAAGTCAACGACAGACCAAGTCCAGGGTGTGCCACATGCTGGGTAAAAGCCATACTATTTAACAGATTTAAAAACTCAAATGCAAAAGGATCATGCAGGTTGTCAACATGAAGATTAAAATCTCCAGTTATTAGAATCCTATTGTGCCTTGAGAAAATAAAAGACAAAAACTTGGAAAAATCTTGTAAAAGCAGGAGGGAGGATTTGGTGGTCTGTGAACAGTGACTGGTAAAATAGTTGGGTGGCTGAACAGGAATGAATGGTGCTCAAATGAAGAATGATCAGATAAATAATTACTTCAGGTTTGATATTTTGTTGAGCAATTGATGCTGTTCCACCATCTTTCTTACCTTCCCTAATAGAAAATAAAAAGTTCAAATTAGGTGGAGAAGCCTCAATAAGTCTGTTCTTCTAAAACCTCCCTCCCATTGAGCTCAGCTTCTCCAACCATGCAGCATCCCCATTTCACCTGGTTCTTCCCCCACCGAGCACAGACTTCAACCTTTATGTTCTTTGAAGCCTAGAAGTCCAACCAGTTACCAGAAACTACAGGAGATTTGAACATATTTGGAAGTGTGACGAACATGCATTTTAAGTAACTAACCAGTCGACTGACAGACTAACATGCAGCTTGTGGGTAAAATGTTTCCACGTGTAGAAAAACGTTTGATTTTAGCAGACAAATGCTCAGCTGTGTTGTTCACTGCAAATCAAACTTACTGTAATTTATTTGCAGCAAATTCTCTGCTGTCTGACAATGTTTTGAACGTCTATATGAAAAAAGGATTTTATACTGTGAGAAAGCGGAGGTAATGCAAAAGCTGGTCCTTTTTGTGGTTTCAAAGCCTGATGGAGCTGTAAGAGGAAGTCAATGTAGGGATTGATAAAACTGCCAGGAGGAGCTTCACTGTAAGGAGATGAGCAGGGACTGGAAATAACCACTGCAGCTCAATATGTCTGAACAGCAGATGAAAAGAAAACGATGGGGTATGCAGAGACAGAAAAATGATTCAATTCAGAACAGGAAGCTGGTCTGCTGAGACTGACCACCCAGAGGAACATCGGACCTTCATCACTCACCTCCTGAAGACTTGTCATGTGACTTGGGTGTTTTTTTTCTGTATTTGGCAGACAGATTCATTAAAGATTTACTCCTTTTATATTTGTACATCCTAAAAAAAGGATAGAGAGAGCTATAATTAAAGATTTGAACAGAAGACATATGAAAAAAGAGTTGTTAAAAAGGAATCTTTGAGGAGTTTGCTGTAAATATACTTTTCAAATGAAACGTGTTGACCCAGCTCCACTTCTGTGCTCTTCTTTGGAGGCCCAGAGGAGTCGCCAAGGATTTATATGACACCTGTCCATGCACAGCCCTGGGCTGCATGGCGCCCTAGGCGGAAAAGGATTTCTGCTGATGCCTATATGGGGTGCTGTTTATAAATCTGTGCAGAAAAATTTTAACAGCAGTAATTTTGGATTTTTAGCCTGTTTTAGGGGGAAAAAATTGGTTATGTGTATATGTATATGTGTATATAAGTGTATATTATCACATTTTATTTAATGTATTTCTAAATGTGACATTTCCTTGCTAAATATTTGGTTAGCAAGCAAGGCAAGGCAAGTTTCTTTGTTTCGCACATTTTATGTACAAAGACAAGTGCTTTACATAAAACATGAAAGAAAGAAAACAATCAAAACATCAAAGGTGTGATCATTACAATAAGATTTAAAGAAAGTTAAATTAAGTGAATTTAAATCAAGCATAGATAAACAGTGTGGATGTACACACGTGGACAAAATTGTTGGTACCCCTCAGTTAAAGAAGGAAAAACCCACAATTCTCACGGAAATCACTTGAAACTTACAAAAGTAACAATAAATAAAAAATTATTAAAAATTAAATAAGCAAAATCAGCCATCACTTTTGAATTGCTTGAAAAAAAACAAACTAATGAAACAGGCCTGGACAAAAATGATGGTACCTCTATAAAAGATTGAAAACTATTTGACCAGACTGACATGATTAACTCAGGTGTGTCCTTTAATTGACATCACAGGTGTTACCAAACTCATAATCAGTCAGTCTGCCTATTTAAAGGGAGACAAGTAGTCACTCTGCTGTTTGGTGAAAAGGTGTGTACCACACTGAACATGGACAACAGAAAAGGGAAGGAGAGAATTGTCCCAGGACATCCGAAAACAAATGATAGAGAAACATCTTAAAGGTAAAGGCTATAAGACCATCTCTAAACAGCTTGAACTTCCTGTGACAACAGTGGCTCATATTATTCAGAAGTTCAAGACCCACGGGACAGTAGCCAACCTCTCTGGACGTGGCCGCAAGAGGAAAATTGATGACAAATTGAAGAGACGGATCGTTGGAATTGTATCCAAAGAGCCCAGAACAACCTCCAAAGAAATTAAAGGTGAACTCCAAGGCCAAGGTACATCAGTGTCAGATCGCACCATTCGTCGTTGTTTGAGCCAAAGTGGACTTCATGGGAGACGACCAAGGAGGACACCACTACTGAAAAACAATCATAAAAAAGCCAGACTGGAATTTGCAAAAATGCATGTTGACAAGCCCAAAAGCTTCTGGGAGAATGTCCTTTGGACAGATGAGACCAAACTGGAGCTTTTTGGTAAGGCACATCAACTCTATGTTCATAGACTCAAAAACCAAGCATACGAAGAAAAGAACACTGTCCCTACGGTGAAACATGGAGGAGGCTCAGTAATGTTTTGGGGCTGCTTTGCTGCATCTGGCACAGGGTGTCTTGAATGTGTGCAAGGTACAATGAAATCTGTAGACTATCAAGGCATTCTGGAGAGAAATGTGCTGCCTTGTGTCAGAAAGCTTGGTCTCAGTCGCAGGTCATGGGTCTTCCAACAGGACAACGATCCAAAACACACAGCCAAAAACACCCAAGAATGGCTGAGAGAAAAGCGTTGGACTATTCTAAAGTGGCCTTCCATGAGCCCAGATCTGAATCCCATTGAACATCTGTGGAAGGAGCTGAAACATGCCATTTGGAGAAGACACCCATCAAACCTGAGACAACTGGAGCAGTTTGCTCATGAGGAGTGGGCCAAAATACCTGTTGACACCTGCAGAACGCTCATTGACAAATACAGAAATCGCTTCATTGCAGTGATTGCCTCAAAAGGTTGTGCAACAAAAAATTAAGTTATGGGTACCATCATTTTTGTCCAGACCTGTTTCATTAGTTTGTTTTTTAAAAATAATTATATTAATCAGCAATTCAAAAGTGATGGCTAATTTTGATTATTTAATTTTCAATACATTTTTATTTATTGTTACTTTTGTAAGTTTCAAGTGATTTCCGTGAGAATTGTGGGTTTTTCCTTCTTTAACTGAGGGGTACCAACAATTTTGTCCACGTGTGTAAATGTTTGAATCCAAAAGAATCAAATGCAGCTGAGAACAGGTGGGTCTTTAACCTGGATTTAAATACACTGAGTGTTTCAGCTGATCTAAGGCTTTCTAGAAGTCTGTTCCAAATCTGTGGAGCATAGAAGCTGAATGCAGATTTTCCATGTTTAGTTTGGACTCTAGGAACTGACTAAAGACTGGATCCAGATGAGCAGAAAGGTCTGGCTGGTATATACTGGGTCAGGAGGTCAGTCATGTACTTTGGTGATAAACCATTCAAAGCTTTATAAACCAGCAGCATAACCTTAAAGTCTATTGTCTAGCGGACAGGCAGCCAGTATAAAGACCTCAGAACTGGACTGATGTGGTTCTACTTTTTTGGTTCCTGTGAGAACACGAGCAGCTGAGTTCTGAATAAGCTGTAGTTTCCTGATTGATTTTTTTGGTCGTCCTGTGAAAACACTGTTACTGTTGTCGAGTCGACTAAAGATGAAGCATGAACTAGTTTTTCCAGGTCCTGCTTGAACATCAGATCTTTAATCCTTGAAATATTTTTGAGATGATAGAAAGCTGATTTAGTCACTGCCTTAATGTGTTTATCAGAATGTAGATCTGTGTCCATCACTACACCCAAGTTTCTGAACCTGGTTGGTGGTGTTAAGATGAATAGATTGAATCTCTGTAGTGACTTTCAACCATTTCTCTTTAGTCCCAAAGACAATGACCTCAGTTTGGTTTTTGTTTAATTGAAGTAAGTTGTGACAAATCCAGTCATTAATGTCCTCAATGCATTTACCAAGAGCCTGTACAGGGCCTCGGTCTCCTGGTGTCATTGTAATATATATGTGTGTCATCTGCATAGGTATGGTAACTAATGTTGTTGTTCTTTATAACCTGGGCCAGTGGGAGCATGTAGATATTAAATAGAAGTGGCCCCAGGATAGAGCCTTGGGGCTAAAACTAAATATTTAATTTTTAATGTACATGTTTATTTTATAGTTATATATTTAGTCTGCAAATTAAATATTTAGATCTGACCTAAATATTTATTTTTTAAACAAAATATTTATTAAATAAATATTTAAATCCAATTTAAATATATTTAGATTAATGTTAAATATTTAGATTTTTATCTAAACATTTAGTATGACGCTACATATTTACTTTTTTAAGTAAATGTTTTGTTTGGAGCTAAATATTTAGTTAGTGCAAATCAACTTGCTGAAGCGGAAGTGGCCTACCAAAATAAAAGCTGGATTTTGCTCTCTGAACTGATTTGTGCCAGAGTTGATGCCTATGTTTTTTTACTGATTCAAGACATGTCCCACCTGCTGGCCAAAAACATTGGATGAGCCGTTCTAATGGCTATCCAGACACTTATTGGATTAACAGCAACAGCCTCCACCACAGAGCCACAACCAGCGGTAAGTTTATGGTCCCCAGCTAGCCCGCTAAGCTGTACATTGCTAGCTAGGCTAATGCAGATCTAAGTAGAATGTGAGTAATGTATTGTTAGTAGTGTCTTATAACAAGCTTTATGTTTTTGTAAATATGCTTCTTAGTGCACCACTACACTTTTAAAACCCATTGGTACAGTCCATGTATTGTCCATGGTACAGGCCACTACAGGCTAAATAACCAAAATTATTGGTGTTAAACTTTTACTGCACAGATTTATAAATGGTGAAATACCTATGAAATACTGATGTTCACCTTTAAAACACTTATACTAACCCAGAAACGCTAACATGTAAACATTAATGCTGACCCATAACGCTAACACTAACCTAAAAAACAATAATGCTAAACCTAAAAAAAATTGTTTCTAAATTAATAAAGTAAACAAGAGCCAGAAGATGGCACAAGTCTGAGGGCAGCTTACCCAGGATGACCTTATAGATAAAGATTAGCCAGAAGATGGAGTGGATGGCACAAAAGCAGAGAGAACAGCCCTCACTGATGGTCCTACAGGCAGTGTTTGTGTTAAAGTGAAGGGATCTGTGCTAAATTGTGGAGGACTGAAATGGCAGCATGTCTCCACAATCCTGTACTGGGAAAAAGTTTGTCTGAACAAGTCTTTTCTTCAGATAAGGATTTGATTCTCTAGTAAAAGCTCAGCAAAGCAGTAGATGTTTGATGTAAAAATAACAGTTTATCTTTAATCCACAGTTCATAGAGCTTCTGAAGGATGCATAAGATCCAGTGTTTTTTCACATACATGCTGATCTCTGTAAGGTTGAGGGTGTGGATGCTGTCTCTTTGAGCTAATGCTTCTCTTCTCTTCTGAGCACAGCAGCGTACCTTAAATACACACTGTCCTCACACCAAATTAACCACCTTTAGATGGTTGTTGTCCTCCCACCTTCAGCTCCCTGTTGGAAATATTAATCTGCACATTTTTAAACAATAAGGCAACAGCAGGTTGCTGAAAATGGTAGGAAAGTGCTACTGTGTTCTCTGTGTCTACACAACACATTTGTGATTCTAAACGGCAACTTTTAATGAATTTGACATATTAATGACAGTAAATGAACACAAATGGGTGGAAGACTGTTTAACTTTAAATTATGTCTGACCTGCAGGAAAAAATGGCTTCTGTACCAAAAGCCAGAGAATTTGAAAAGGCAAATGATCCTTTCTGAGCTTTGCTCTTTCTCTCCTGTGTTTGCAAAAACTAATCAAGTATTCAACTTTATCTATGCAGCATGTCTAAGGTAGAAATGTACAATAAAAAGTCAATTACATTCTCCAAGTGCACTGTTACGTCCAGCTACTGCAACAGCAACAAAATAAAAACATGTGCAATACAAGTGTCCCTTTGTGAAATCGCAGTTCACCTTTCGTGGTCTCGCTGTTTTACAGATTTTATGTAGTGCAATTTTGCATGCTTTTTTTTATCCAGTGAATTGTATTTTGCATCCTGATTGGCTGTAGACCATGTTAACCAATCTCATCTGTGCTGTGTCTTCTCATATAGAATCAGTTTTCATTCTAAAATACTGGACTTTTTTTCTATGAAAGTTTGAACTTTGAAGGTTTAAACAACAGAAAAAAATATGGAAAAATTCATGTCTGTCTGAGCAAAGTGTAGAAAGTGTGTAGTGAGAAGTTTACAGCCTTAAACCTCTATAATAATTTTAAATAATAAAAATAACTAATTTCACCTACTGCAAGTTTTTTTTAACAGAAGTTCTACAATAAATAAGGGACCACTGTTTAGATAAAAGAAACAGTGAGAATTACACGTAGTGATTCAAAAGAATCCACTGCTCGTCTCCAATTAAAGTCTCAGTCTTCTGTAGCTGCTGAAGCCTTTCAGTGTGAGTGTGTCTCCAGACTTCATTAGACAGAGATCTCTAATTTGCACAGAATACCAACAAAGCGGAGCTTCTCCTTCATGTCATGGTGGTCAGTTACATTTACATGTACGCTGCATCAGTGGGATATTAGTGTGTGTGCGCTAGAGCGGCCCTCTCAGGACAAACGGTAATGACTCTCAGAGACAAACAGATTCATCAGGGGGCTGAACTCAGGGCCAATCAGGCAGCTAATGAAGCCTGTGGTGTAACGAGCAGCCCAGTAATGATGACAAACTCTCAAATTGGCTGACCTTGACAACTTTTTCCTTCCAGCTATTTCAACTGCTTTCCCTTTCGTGGATACAGAAACACCCAAGCTCAGTGGAGTCCCAGAAGGCTGAAGGCAGGCGATTAGGAAGCCAGTTTATCTGGTCAAATGGTTCTTTTCTTGTTGCGTTTGACCATGTTACATTTCTGACCTATATTTGTGTCAACACTCTTTTTATAGAAACGACTCAAACCCACCCTCCTTTTCAGTTCTTCTTTTTTAACTGTATGGGATGGTTTCAGAAGTCATGTCAAATCACAACCTCTAACCTGTTAAGATTCCAACTTGATGTTCAAAATTTAAATATTTGTTTGATTATTCAAAGTATTTTTTTTTCTCAAAAGTGTGGCTTCTTTATTATTAGAACTGGGAGAAATTCTTGCGCAATTTTTTGTCAATAAAGTTTTATTCTGTCCCGCAGCAGTCCTGAACTGAAATTACAGATTGTTTTTGCAATTCTTCTTTCTCACTGCACCTTTGAGCACATTTTTGCCCCCGCCACATACTTAAAAACTCACTTAAGTTCGCATTCACCTAGCACCTGGTTGAAAATGAATTTCTGACAGTGAAAGACCCTACCTCATAAAAGGATGACATTACAGTAGAAGAAACCAACAAAAAATGAATGGGGCCAAAATCTCTAATGGGGCTCAAACAAAATAATTTCAAAATACACAAATGAAACCAAAACCCACGTGTTGGGGATGTCCAATGGAAGATTTGAAATGTTGAAATGGAACTATGGCTTGGCAGCCATGTTGTGGGTAAATTGTGACATTTTCCTGTTTTTTTTTACATTTTCTCACAATATGAAAAAATATAACCTTTGTTTGAGTGATCTTCATATAACATTTCACACACACGCCACCAGGTAAGTCTGGAACTACAACCAACGTTTTGTTGACCTCAGAAAGTGGCTGCCATCTTGATTTTTTAAAAAAAATCTGTCTAAATTGAAAAGACAAACCTGCTATGTAGAGATTTAGTGGTTATAGACCGTTTTATATTGGACGTAAATCATAATAGAGTAAGATTCATGTATGCATATACGAAAGGAGTTTACTTAGTTTTTCTGAATGACTTTACAGTGAGTACAGAAAGTATTCAGACCACTTTAAATGTTTCACTCTTTGTTATATTGCAGTCATTTGCTAAAACCATTAAAGTTCATTTTTTTCCTCATTAATGAATGCACAGCACCCCATATTAACAAAAAAAAAAAAAAAAAAAAAACACAGAATCATCAACATTTTTGCAGATTTCCTAAAAAAGAAAAACTGATTTATCACATGGTTCTAAGTATTCAGAGGCTTTTTTCAGTATTTAGTAGCAGCACCTTTTGATCTAATACAGCCATGAGTCTTTTTGGGAAAGATGCAGCAAGTTTTTCACTCCAGGATTTAGGATCCTCTGTCATTCCTCCTTGTAGATCCTCTCCAGTTCTGTCAGGTTGGATGGTAAACTTTGGTGAACAGCCATTTTGAGGTCTCTCCAGAGATGCTCAATTGGGTTTAAGTCAGGGCTCTGGCTGAACCATTGAAGAACAGTCACAGAGCTGTTGTGAAGCCACTCCTTGCCACTCTGTGCTTTGCTATAATTCTGTCTCTGAGCTCTTCAGGCAGTTCCTTTGACCTCATGATTCTCATTTGCACTGTGAGCTGGAAGGTCTTATATAGGCCGGTGTGTGGCTTTCCTGATCAAGTCCAATCAGTAGAATCAAACCCAGCTGGACTCAAATGAAGGTGTAGAACCATTTCAAGGATGGTCAGAAGAAATGGACAGCACCTGAGTTAAATATATGAGTGTCACAGCAAAGGGTCCGAATACTTAGGACCATGTTAGCCACTGGTCCTCTACATCCAGAGGAGTCAGTTGAGGTGGCTCCGGCAGCTGGTCCGAATGCCTCCTGGACGCCTCCCTGGGGAGGTGGTCATGTCCGGTCATGTCCCACTAGGCGGAAGCCCCTGGGAAGACCCAGAAAATGCTGGAGAGACTGACTCTCAGCTGGCCTGGTAATGTCTCAGTGCTCCCACAGATGAGCTGAAGGAAGTGGCCAGAGAGAGGGAAGTCTGGGCATCTTTGCTTAGACTGCTGCCCCCATGACCCGGTCCTGGATGAGCAGAAGAAAATAGATGGATGGATGGACCATTACACAAAAAATTGAAATTAATTCATGGTCAAATGTGATACATTTGATAGTAATTTATTAACATTATATGATGTCTGTTTAGTAAAAGAGCTGCTATTTAAGAAACTTTGAACGACAAAAATACCAAAGGACTAAGTCATGGCACCCTTCTTAAAACCTAGATATCAAAATATAGGACTTTTAAAACAAATTTTCCCACCTAAATGTATTCATTCAATACTTGAAAGACTTCTAAGGGCCACAACATTTGTTAGCTAACGACGGCATTGTTAGCTTAGCTGCGGTTCACAATCCATTACATCTAGAAGTTAACACTATCCATCACCCCTATAATAATTAATAACACAAACAAAAAAATGACAAGACCATAAGTTTAATGTTAAATTGAAGGGCTGTTTTTTTATTACTTAACTGATGATTCCAGCTGACTGTCTCCTGTGCCTCTGTGACCTCCGACTTAAGTACTCTTTGTGAGATCCAGAGTGTGAGGTGCTCTGTGCACTGAGGACTTGACTTTTTAATGGAAATCATTTCGTAAACATGAGTGTTACAGAGTTTCAGGTACGAGCACAGGGTTTCAGAGGAGCAGCGGCTCAAAGTCTGACAAAAGCAGCAAAAAACATTTTTTTGTCCTTTAAACAAAATGGAAACTAACATTTTAAAAATGAAGTACTGATAGATTCTGCATTCTTTCATTTAAAGAAAATTGCCAAGGTAACACCCGTCCTTTAAAGAGTCAGCACTGAGATTTTAATCCACGCTTTTATGAGCTCAAGACTTGATTATTGCAACACTACTTTATCTGGACTCCCGCGAACTGTCAACAAATTGCAATGAATTCAAAATTCAGCTGCACATCTCCTAACTAATACCAGAAGAAGGGCTCGTATTACTCATGTCCCTAAGTCACTGCTCTGGCTGCCTGTCGGTTTTAGGATTATTTTAATAATTCTTCTTTCGTTTTTAAATGTCTTAATGGTTTAGGTCCTTTATATTTATTAAATCTCCTCAGTCCACACAAACTGCTAAGAGCTCTCAGACCTTCAGGCTCTATGATTTTAACTGTCCCTAGAACAAGGACAAAGACCAATGGCGAGGCCTTTTTGCAGTGTCTTGGTCCACGTCTGTGGAAAAGCTTGCCTGAGGATCTAAAAGTCTCACATCCGTGGAGACTTTAAGAAAAAAATGTAAACATAACTTTTCAGTTTAGCTTTTAAGTAATTCGTGTTGAACCTTTTAGAATTTTTCTTATGTTTTAATATTTGTTTTTTAACGATTTTTAAATTTTTTTAGTCTTTGATTTATTGATTTCTAATGACCTGATGATGTGGTTACTTTTGCCTTTTGTCTTGTGCTTCTTACTTTGACTTTTTTATTTTATTTGTTTTATTTGTTATAAAGCACTTTGAGCTATTCAAAGGTACATGAAAAGCACTCAAAAAATAAAGTTTTATTGATTTGATACACACGTGGACAAAATTGTTGGTACCCCTCAGTTAAAGAAGGAAAAACCCACAATTCTCACTGAAATCACTTGAAACTTACAAAAGTAACAATAAATAAAATTTATTGAAAATTAAATAATCAAAATCAGCCATCACTTTTGAATTGCTGATTAACATAATTATTAAAAAAAAAAACTAATGAAACAGGCCTGGACAAAAATGATGGTACCCATAACCTAATATTTTGTTGCACAACCTTTTGAGGCAATCACTGCAATGAAGCGATTTCTGTATTTGTCAATGAGCGTTCTGCAGCTGTCAACAGGTATTTTGGCCCACTCCTCATGAGCAAACTGCTCCAGTTGTCTCAGGTTTGATGGGTGTCTTCTCCAAATGGCATGTTTCAGCTCCTTCCACAGATGTTCACTGGGATTCAGATCTGGGCTCATGGAAGGCCACTTTAGAATAGTCCAACGCTTTTCTCTCAGCCATTCTTGGGTGTTTTTGGCTGTGTGTTTTGGATCGTTGTCCTGTTGGAAGACCCATGACCTGCGACTGAGACCAAGCTTTCTGACACAAGGCAGCGCATTTCTCTCCAGAATGCCTTGATAGTCTACAGATTTCATTGTACCTTGCACACATTCAAGACACCCTGTGCCAGATGCAGCAAAGCAGCCCCAAAACATGACTGAGCCTCCTCCATGTTTCACCGTAGGGACAGTGTTCTTTTCTTCGCATGCTTGGTTTTTGAGTCTATGAACATAGAGTTGATGTGCCTTACCAAAAAGCTCCAGTTTGGTCTCATCTGTCCAAAGGACATTCTCCCAGAAGCTTTGGGGCTTGTCAACATGCATTTTTGCAAATTCCAGTCTGGCTTTTTTATGATTGTTTTTCAGCAGTGGTGTCCTCCTTGGTCGTCTCCCATGAAGTCCACTTTGGCTCAAACAACGACGAATGGTGCGATCTGACACTGATGTACCTTGGCCTTGGAGTTTACCTTTAATTTCTTTGGAGGTTGTTCTGGGCTCTTTGGATACAATTCCAACGATCCGTCTCTTCAATTTGTCATCAATTTTCCTCTTGCGGCCACGTCCAGAGAGGTTGGCTACTGTCCCGTTGGTCTTGAACTTCTGAATAATATGAGCCACTGTTGTCACAGGAAGTTCAAGCTGTTTAGAGATGGTCTTATAGCCTTTACCTTTAAGATGTTTATCTATAATTTTTTTTCGGATGTCCTGGGACAATTCTCTCCTTCGCTTTCTGTTGTCCATGTTCAGTGTGGTACACACCTTTTCACCAAACAGCAGAGTGACTACTTGTCTCCCTTTAAATAGGCAGACTGACTGATTATGAGTTTGGTAACACCTGTGATGTCAATTAAAGGACACACCTGAGTTAATCATGTCAGTCTGGTCAAATAGTTTTCAATCTTTTATAGAGGTACCATCATTTTTGTCCAGGCCTGTTTCATTAGTTTGTTTTTTTAAATAATTATGTTAATCAGCAATTCAAAAGTGATGGCTGATTTTGATTATTTAATTTTTAATAAATTATTATTTATTGTTACTTTTGTAAGTTTCAAGTGATTTAAGTGAGAATTGTGGGTTTTTCCTTCTTTAACTGAGGGGTACCAACAATTTTGTCCACGTGTGTAAATAACTACTCAGGTATGGGACCAGTGAAAGTGATACAACTGTCATTTTTTATGTTTGAAAATTATTGTCAATGTCAGGAGGCAATGCTCTGTCTGCGTCGTTTCTGACCCCACGTCATTCCTGACCCCGCGTCGTTCCTGACCCCGCGTCGATCCTGACCCCGCTTCGTTCCTGACCCCGCTCCTTTGCCGCCGCCCTGACCTTGCCTGATACTGGACTCTGACTTAGCTCTATGGACTTGCAGTGCTGCATGGCTGCTTTCTGCTTGACTTTGCTTAATAAACCTGCTGCAAGTGGAACCAGCTGTCTGCCTGTTGAACTGAAGATGAGTTCAAACACTTTATCGTAGACTTGGAAGACATCCAAAGCAATAATAAACTGGAGTTTCTTTATTTTGCCATTGTGCTGCAGACAAAATCAACATGATACAAGTTTAATGTAGAAGGTAATATTTGAAAACTCCGCATGCATCAGGCACACATCGTGTTTCCAATATGACGTAATTATGTATTCAAAAGTTTGAAATGGCGTTCGTCTGTTGGACGTTTTTACAAAAACAATGTCATGGCCTGGTTCTCATTTTTTGTGAAGATCAGATTTTTTTTTTTCTTTTTAATATCAGACCAGAATTAAGCATTTTATGGTTGTTTGTGTATATGCTAAGACATCTCATTGTTTATATACATTCCAAAATGGCTCTTTACTTATCTTGGACACTAGCAACAGGATAGCATGCCATCTCTGGTAATATATCTCATTAGTATAAACCATATTAAAGCTCGTTGAATCAACGGACAGCGACTAATTAGACCAGAACTCACAGGTTAGACATTAGCTCCACAGTCACCTCTCCATGGGGCAGCAGTTTCTCTTGTTCTCCCTCAGTCTCTTTTTCTATGGTGGCTCTGAGTTCGAGTGGAACCGCAAGAAGTGGTTGCTCAGAACCCTTGAATTACGAAAAAAAGGGGTACGATAGAAAAACTTGTTTTTTTCCCCACCCTCTGATCTGATTCAGTTAAGATGAGCTGTAAGCTTAGGTTGCAATTTGAGAAATCTTTAAATATTTTTTTTTTCTGAGGTTATATATAAATTTTTTATTGTAACAGAAGCTTCAGTGTTTCTCTTTTGTCTCCTCGGACCCCAACCAGTCATGGCGGATGATCGAGAGGTTTGGCTCTGCAACACAAAACGGAATTCTCAAAAACCTGCTCATTAGGTTGGGGTTTATGCTTGACAAATGACAATTGGTGTGTTTTACCACATAATCCAGACAATTGGGGATAGAGGTGTTTGCAGCAACAAAATTCATGCATGGAAATTTTTTGGAGTCATAAATTAAACGTGCAATTAAGCAGCTATACCACCACCTACAGGACAATAGCCACTTTGAAAATTTTCAGTCAGAGTTCAGACCTCACCATAGCACTGAAACTGCACAAGTTACAGCAGGGGTGTCAAACTCATTTTGGTTCAGGGGCCACATTCAACCCTTCTGATCTCAAGTGGGCCAGACCAGTAATATAACCTGATTTAAACTGTGCTGTGACCGTCTCAAAAACACCTCTAATAAATATACACAGTTGTGTTATATCTGTGATGTTGATGCTTTCATCAATAAATGACTGGATTTTGTCCTTCATTTAGCTGTCTAAGTCTCCTGAGAGATTATGTATCTACAATCAGAATCCTTGACACAGTTCTGTTGGCAAAGGTCAACTGCTGATTGGGGCACATGGTTTTTGCAGCCTACTGTCTACATGCTGCCTCTAGGGAACATTATCAGAAAACACTGGATTAATTTTCACTGTTATGCAGATGATACACAGCTGCATTTATCCATTAAGCCTGACCAAAATGACAGCATAGAGAAACTTAGTGCCTGCATTAGTGACATCAAGATTTCGATGCCAGTTAATTACCTCCTCCTAAACCCAGAAAAAAACTGAGGTCATTATACTATGTCTAAAATACCTCAGAGATGCCCTACCTGTTCAGATGGTCTCCCTGGATGATGTAAATATAGCCTCCAATCCCACAGTTAGAAACCTGGAGGTTTTATTCGACCAGGATTTATCATTTAAGGCTCACATATCACAGGCTTGTAAAACTGCATTTTTTCACCTACGCAAAATATCTATGATCTAGGATATTGAATGGTATCCTATATTAAAGATCTCATAGTGCCTTACCAACCAAACAGGACATTTCACTTACAAAGTGCAGGACTGCTTGTGGTTCCTAGAATCTCTAACAGCACAGTTGGAGGTAGAGCCTTTAGCCACCAAGCTCCTGTTTTATGGAATAAGATCCCAGCTCATGTAAGAGAGACTGACACTTTTTTTACATTCACAGTTAGTGTTCTGTCCTTTTTATTTCCAGATTAGTAATTTGAATATGTTGTATTCCACATTTTTACGCTCTTTTATTTTGAAGACACTGTTAAGACAGGATGTTGTTACCAGAAGTCGGCCATCTTGTACTTTTCTCTCATCAAGTACATGGACTTAAGTTCATCCTCTGACATATGCCTTTTGTGTTCAAGCTTTTGACATCATCGTCTGTAAGTTGCTCTATTTTCACTAGAACTGCAATATTGAATCTTTATTTGTGCAAAAGCCTTCATGAAAAATGTATATTTGTTGACTACTATCTGTTCGAATAATGGTGGATTAAGCGTCATACTGTGACTACTCCATGTGCATTCTGATGTATGTTCCCAGGCCAGCTGAAAGACAGTCTCTCAAGCGTGTTCTAGGTCTTCCCCAGGGCCTCCGTCAAGTTGGACATGTCGGGAACACCTCCCAAAGGAGGCATCCAGAAGGCATCCAGACCAGATGCCCGAGCCATGTCAACTGGCTCCTCTGGGTGAGGAGGCTATACTCCGAGCTATACTCCAAGCTCTCTTCGGGGGGGGATAAGCTTCTCACTCTATTTCTAAAGGAGCACCCATCCAAGGATGAAGCTCATTTTGGTTGCTTGTATTTGGGACCTCGTTCTTTCGGTCATAATCCAGAGCTTATGACCATAGGTGAGTATTGGAGCGTAGACCGACCAGTAAATTGAGAGCTTTGCTTTCTGGCTTATCTCTCCTTCCACCACAATGGATCAGTACAGCGACCGTGTAAGAGCGGATGCCGCTCCAATCCGCCTGTTGATCTCGCGCTCCGATCTTCCCTCTCTTGAGAACAAGAACCAGAGATACTTAAACTCCACTTGGAGAAGGAGCACTCCACCCACCAAGAGAGAACAAACCACCTTCCCCTGGTTGAGAACCATGGCCACAGACTTAGCGGTGCTGACCCTCATCCCAGCAACTTCGCACTCGGCTGCAAACTGTTCCAGTTCATGTTGGAGGTCCTGGCTCAATGAAACCAACAGGGCAACATCATCTGCAAAGAGCAGAAATGAAGTCCTTTGGTTCCCAAACCAGATCCCCTCCTGACCAGATATGTCCTGAAATTCTGTCTATAAAGACTATGAACAGAGCCAGTGCTTAAGGGCAGCCCTGCCAGAGTCCAACATGCACCAGGAACAGGTCTGTCATACTGCCGACTATGCGGACCAAGCTCCTGCTCCGGTCATACAGGGACTTGAAAGCCCTAAGTCAGGCTCCCTGGACCCCATACTTCCAGGGCACCCTCCACAGGACACCAGGGGGTGTTTTTGGTTTGGTTTCTTTTTTCTTTCCTTGTGGTTGTTTTGTGCTGATTTTGTCCTTTTGTTTTGGTTCTACAGAGTAGTGTGTGGCAGGGGGCGTGGCTATCTCTCATCCTGGGGCTGCCTCCTTGCACACCTGCTCCTCATCATCATTTCCCCCTCTATATAATCATGTTCTTGGCTGCTTCCCTCTGCTGGATTATTCATTATGATTTTGGTTTGAATAAAGAGTTTCTTTAACTCCTCTGGCTCTACTCTGGGATCTGCTTCCATACCCTGACAAGGGAGACATGGTTGAACACCTTCTCAAAATCAACAAAACACATATAGACAGGATAAGTGAACTCCCACGAACCCTCTAGCACTCTAAAGAGGGTGTGCAGCTGGTCCACTATTCCATGACCAGGACAGAAACTGCACTGTTTTTCCTGGATCTAAGGTTCAACTGTAGGCCTTCTATACCAATCACGCCCCACGTGGGCATTGAAGTCCCCCAGAAGGACGATGGAGTCCCCCATTGGGGCACTTTCCAGTACTCCATTTAAAAGACACCAAGAAAGCCAGGTACTCCAAACTGTTGCCTACGGCTGTCAGCCCGTAAGCTGAAACCACAATCAGAGGTCTATCCTCTACCATAAGGCAAAGGGACACTACTCTCTCATCTCAAAAACCTGGCGACTGAGCTGGGGGCTCACGAATATGCCCACCCCGGCCTGCCGCCTCTCACCATGTGCAATTCCAGAATGGTAGAGAGTCATACCTCTCTTGAGGTACAGAGTTTCAGAGGTGATTACAACTATATCTAGCTGGTACCTTTTAACCTCTTGCACAAGCTCAGGCTCCTCCCCTTCCAGAGAGGTGATGTTCCGTGTCCCAAAAGCCAAGTTGCATAACCGGGATTGGTGCCTCAGAGCCAACCGCCTTTGACTGCCACCAAAACCACATTGCACTGTCCCCTTCTGAGCTCTCTTGCAGGTGATGGGCTCACTGGAGAGTGATCACACGCCGTTCCTTCGGGCTTCACCTGACTGGAGCCCATGTGAAGAGCCCACCAACCAGGTGTTTTCTTGCAGGTGCCAACCTCAGGCCTGGCTCCAGGGTAGGGCCCCGGTGACGCCAATCCGGCCGACGTTATGAAATCTTGAATTGTGCTACTCATAAAGAGGTTCTGAACCGCTCTTTCTCTGGCTCGTCACCTAGAACCTGTCTGTCATGGGAGTCATATGTCGACCAGTGAGCAAAAGCCCCAGTCGACATAGCTCATACTGATTCAAGGAACTGCCAGTCTTCGAAATAAATAAACTTGATGTATCAACATCGTCTGTGTGTTCTATGCACTGTAAATGAGATAAACAGTCAATGCTGCCAATTAGGCTAAATGCTTGGGACAGTAGTTCCTCCCACACACGTCTGGAGTGTCAAGTTTATGAACACCTTTTTGGACAAGCTTCGAGCAGTGAATACGCTGTGTTTTCAAATAAAATTCAAATTCAACACACATTTATCATGTATCCCGTTGTGTGTGAATGTAGCTTTAGAATTTTTATACTTATAATTAGAAATTCAGAACGTTTTTGCAGCCCTTTTACTTATTGACTAGGTTTATCATTTTCAATCTTATCTAATCACAACTTTTAGTCATAAACCTTAATGATCTAAAATTGCTCATTTTTGAACCCGTTCATGCTACTAAATAACCCAGAGACTTCAGAAGTCTTTCATTTTCTCAGAGCACATTTAGGGAAGTGTTAACAGGAAGAGCCTCTGCAATTTTCTTCAAGCTTTACATTTGAGCTTGTCTTTTGGACAGTGAAGGGCTGTGGGGCCAGCACCTCTGCATCTGAATGCTAAAAATCAGTGGATAAGAGGCAAATCCGGAGCACCTGACCTCTCGCTGCCATCGAAGTTTCAGTTTAGAGAACATTTCTTCCGAGTCACTGTAGACTCAGTGCAGCTGGAGGTAATTATGATTCAATTGCTGCTTTCATTAGCTTTGTGCTTTCTAACATTGATACTATGGTTCCTGATAAGGAAACACATTTCACCTTGCACAGAGTAAAATTGTGTTTTCCGACAGGTAAAACTGAAAAATTATACTATCCAAGCCTTTTAGGTAAAAACAAAGTTCTATGGTAATTCTGGGGTAATTTGTTCTGAAATGTACACACTGGGAACAGACCATCCAAACTGCAGTATGAAGCATAATAAAAAGTCATTTTATTTCAAGTAAATTACATCACTTAAATCTAAAACCATTCAATCAAAAATGTAGTGACTGTAGGTTCTTGTATGTGCTTTTTGTCAATGGTGTTCACACTGGACTGTCACTACCTTATATTAGCTCTTGTACTCACAGTTGGAGAGGCTTAGTGTGAAACGTCAAAGCGGTGGAAATCTGGTGAATTTTGCTCCAGTCTGCAAATTCGAATGTTTTAAGATTGTATGAATGTATTAATATGATGTGGAAAAACAACAGTGGGCTTATCTTTATGAAACTAAAATGTGAATGGATTCAACATTAATTTTTATTTACTTGTTTTTTCATTCACATATTTAATTTACACTTGATTATCTTGTGAGAAATGGAAAGAGTTTGTAAAATTTCAAACACAATTTATGATATGAATCAAATCATTTTTAAATGAATCATTAATTACACCCCTTAACGTAAATCAGCCAATACATTTGCAGAGAAAAGCCGCAAAAATAAAACTCTTTTCAACATCCTCTTGACATGTTCTTCTGCCTCCTCATTAGGATTCCAAAAGATTTTGCTCAGCTCTCATGTTCAATAAAAAAAAAAAAACAAACTCCAACAGTACCTTTGTCTAAATTCCTCCAAGTCTGGTCCTGATCCCTCTCACCCTGCCTCTATTTTTCTTCTTTTGTGCTTCCGATTGGCTCAGAAATGTCAGAACCTTTGTCACAAATCCAAATATAAAGGCTAAATTTTCTGTTTTGTGCCTCCACCTTCTTTTATCTGTGCAGTATTTTGGTATCGTGCTGTGACAGGATTTATAATTAAAGATGACTGCGTTTTCATAGTTACAAGAGTCTGCTTCTGCATGGTCCTTCATCAGTAGAAACAGTGGAGAAACAGATGAGTCACACCAGAACCACAGATTATGGATGTTTATGGAGATAAAATATACTCAAAACATGTGTATATGTGTGTGTGTGTGTGTGTGTGTGTGTGCATGTCTGTTCTCAAAGACAGGCAATGGTTTTTGTTTTTTATTAGAATTTTTCACTCTCAGAAACCATATGGACAGGAAAGAAAGAAAAAGTAGAAAAATAAATAAATAAAATTATAAATTAGTCAACAACAAAAAAAAAAATGAAATGAACAATACAGAAAAAAATCACAATCAAATACAAATGATGCAAATAGGGGCTTTCTCATAATTTGTTATCTTCAATGAAAGTGGACAGTATTGCATTTTTGCTTTTCATAAATTTTAATCAAATCAAGTTAAACTTTATTTATACAAAGCGCTTCTCATACTTGGCGTAACTCGAAGTGCTTTACATTTAAAAACAAAACAAAAGCAAAAACAGTAAAAACTCAAACCACCTTTTTTTAAAATGTTGTGGGTGTTTAGAAACTTGTATTGTTGAATAGCAACGCTTTCCTCTATAATTTGACTTAAAGACGGTAATTTGGATAAACTCTGAAGTTATCCAGAGTATTAGGATCTATTTGACTCTTCTTGAGAAGGGGCCTCACCACTGCAGTTTTACAGGCAGAAGGGAAGACACCCGTCTGAGGAGAGCAGTTTACTATGTTTAAAAGCCCTGGCTCAAAGAATCCCTAAAATGTTTTAAAAAGTGAAGTGGGAATGGGATCTAAAAGGCAGTTTGTGGTGCTTACTTGGGAAATAACTCGACCAAGCAAATTATAAACAGACCTGTATGTGGAATGTGTTAAATTGCAGTTACATTGTGAAGAACCTGCTTTTAAGAATTTGAAAAAATCCCCGTATATTAATAAAATATTGAAGGTCAAATCAAGCAATTTATCACCAGAAACCACTCCAAATCATATATTTAGTGATTAAATGACAACAGGAAACTTTGAGCAGCACCAACAAAAAAAATCTTTCAAATAGCTATTTACATATACATATACTGTAAAGTACTGACGGCACCTCACTTTTTCCACATTTAATGATGTCACAACCTTATTTTAAAATGGATTAAATAAGTTTTTATTTAAAATTATTTGAAAAACACCCCATAATGACAATGTTGAAAAAGTTATTTTGAAATTGTTGCCATTGTATTAACAATGAAAGTCCTGAAAAATGTCATGTACAGAAGTATTCACAGCCTTTGTTCAGTACTTAGTTGCTGAACTTTGTGTGTCCAGAAAAATGGCCCAAACAAGTCTTTAGAATTATGATTCTTTTGCCACGGAGACGGTGCCGTCTTTTCCACGGGTGAGGGACTCCGGGAGGGCAGCGGAGGAACACTGGAATTTCCTTTAGAAACGGTGGCAAATATTTTTGGCCACCAGAGTGATGTGAGTCCGAAATGTTGTCCAAAGCGACTGATGGTCAGACACCAGTAGGCAGGTTGTTTTATGTGTAATACTTAGCAATAACAGCAAAATCATACAGATACAAAGCAGGGACAGACGGCAGGCCACACACAGGCACCATCAGATTTAATGACACATTTCATGTTCTGGGTCACACCATTACATTACATTATCTGTCAAACTGTCCCGTCAAACTCAGTGGGTGTAACTCAGATCATCTGGACTCCATTTCTATGGCCTGGTCTAAACTTTTTCATTGTGTCTTCAGTGACGGTAACTTTGGGATCTTTTTCAATGATGTACAGAGAATGTGAAAGCAGGACTCATTATCTCATGCAACTCAGGAATTTTAAAAAGTTTTGAAGGTTTGTTTGGCACATATTTCCTTTTCCGTCCATGTCTGTGGGTACTCCGCAGCACCACCTACTTCCTCATGGAGGTTCAGTGTTTGTCCGGCCCTGAAGCGGGACCACTTTTTAAAAAAAAAATTAAAATAAAAGTATATTAATTTATTCATTTTTTAAGCTACATTTTGAAGGTAATGCCCAGCTTCACCAGCCTCCCCTGACTGCATTTTAGTGGTTACCCCAACTCTTTTTCCTCAGCAGTCAGCTTCCACCTCTGGTCCTTGGAATCATTTTGGCCGTTTTTGTGAGTCCTTCCTACCTTTGGTTTGTATCTGTTTTCAAGTCACAGGGGGACTCAGTTAGGCAGCAACGTCAAGGGTCTTTCCTAAACACCCACACTGGATTAAGCTCATTGCATGCCCTGGGAAGGTAACCCTGGTTTCCTATGTGACAGTTCTACACCGAGCCAACTGGGCCATCCAGCCTCCTGTGGTTGCATTATTGTGAAGATGAATAATGTGAAAATGGGGTGCTTCCAGAAACCCTTTACCAAAATTAATCACGGGTCGTGGGCAATGGGAGGAATACTGGCCAGTAGTTGCTAGCCTGTGAGCCTCATCCCCACGCCTGGCTAATGGACGGAGACCAGGTGATAAAATATTTGCTGTAGCAAACTCATATGGGAGTTCTGTACCCCTCTTAGTATGATTCAACACCTGGGACCTGTCTGCCATGAGAGACACTAAAGCTACATTCACACCAAACTCAAATTGTGAATGTTATGGACCTGATCTGACGTTCATTTGAGCAGCAGGCGCAGTGCAAAGGTCTTGCAGCAGAGTGATTTAAGCAGGGTGCCGTGATTTGGCCAGAGTTAAGATCTAAACTCTGGGGATGTCACTGCGGCACGTCAACCAATCAGGGCATCAAATTTGGTTATGTGACGTTTTCATTATAAGCATGTAGAAACCACATCCAAAATAGTGAATCTATCCGAGAGTTCTCCTCCTGAACTTCTGTTCATTTTCGGAACCCCCTGTTGTTTCTGCTGCTGTTCAGAGCTGTGGCCACAAGGTCTCTGGTGCCTGTTGCGGTGGTAATCCTCAAACCCGGTGGTAGACACCAAAAGTATGGGATACCATCAAGCTTTGGAAAGGAGTCCTACTAAGGCTGGCTGGCTGCCTTGTGGGACTCCTGAGGCAGCTGAAGTCCAAGCGAGCCACAACTGTTAAAGCAAAACTCTCAGTTTACTGGTTGGTCTTCATTCCAATTCTGGTTTATGGTTATAAGCAGGTGTAGAGCTGAGCTGAACCCAAAGTTCAGGGCTGTTCCTTTGACGTAATTTCTGGGTGAGCGTAACCGGTGTTTGGTCATTGTCTTTGTTGCTCTTGTCCTTTGAGCGCCCGTTTTGTTAATATCTAACTTGGTGTTATCTGGTTTCGTATTCAAACACTATACATATCTCCTGTAGCATTCTAGTGAGTAATGAAGAAATTAAGTTTAAATGAACAAAGACTTTTGTGTGTGTCATAATAATTCAGTATTAACCAGTGTGAAAATTTAGTGTTAAAAGTGATAAACTTGGTAGACATTGAATACTTAAACAAAAGGGTTTTTCATGGTTTAAACTTTGCAGACATTTTTATGATTGTGTGAATGAATGATAGGATAGTTTTTCACAGCATACAAGGTTAGTTCACATAGGGAGTATGCTGCTTTGAAACAAATGTGTGCAGGCGGGAGTGAACGGAAAGCGGATAAGGAGTCAACGAGGAGCAGAGGCACCTGCGAAAGGATGGGAAAAGGCCAACAGTGGGAGAATACATCTCCAGGGAGAAGATCAAACCTTTTATTTTGATCCAACCTTCTTTTTGCATATTGTTTATAAAACTCTGGGTCAAAGGGCAAAAGGGTGTCTCTATTTTTCGTACACGGAGAAGAGCATCCGCTCTTTCCTAGGGACAGCTGGAGACCCAAGACGCCTGTATTGAATATTTTGGTGTCAGGAATAAATCTTTTTGGTGGAAAACCTCAAAATCGTTTCAGACCTCGATTTTTGAACACGCACTTAGGCATAATCGGCGAATTATAGCCTACAGTAACTACTATGTTAACTATTGCTGTCTAAGCAGTCTGTGACATAGTTACTTCCCTTTGCCCAAACACCATGGCCTCCACTTCGTCTGCTTTCACTCCTCTGTCCTGCTCCATGTGCCAAATGTTCAGTGAAGACCCTGCCTCCTTTAGTGAAGATAGTGGCAGATGTGTTAAGTGTAGCCTTATTTTAGATTTGGATGCCAAGCTAGAGCAGTTAGAAGCATGGTTCTGCATTGCTGATGCTAAGCGTTTTAGTCAGATTATTACCCACAGTGCGGCTCGCACTTTCAGAACTAAACTGCCGAGCA
Organism: Oryzias woworae; assembly: GCA_016861445.1. NCBI lineage: Eukaryota > Metazoa > Chordata > Actinopteri > Beloniformes > Adrianichthyidae > Oryzias > Oryzias woworae. The sequence continues at coordinate 833,678 of BOLG01000333.1, read as the reverse complement.
CTCAAGCCCCTTCCTGGAAGCAGCCAGGGAAAACCCACGATAATGTGGTAAGCAGGTCATGCTGCTGATTATTAGTTGTGAAGGGACAAGCCTAGTCAATTAGGAGGTGGTGCTCTAGAAGCCCTCCTCCTTTGCCTTTTGGCATGAGCCATTTCGGTAGCCGTATCCAAGCCACCAGGAAGTGGAACGTGGGTGCGCAGGCAGGTAAGCCAGGTCTAGTGCAGGCACAGATTTCATGTGTATGGGGAACTCATGAGTAGACTCATCGACAGTTCCCTGTATATGGCCTGTCGGCTGATTTTGGGCGTGTTGGGGTGATATCAGTAGCTAACAGCACGACGGACTGTTTCACCAAGACCCACTTCCTCAACGTGCCGGTGCATACTAAATAAAGCATCTCCTGCATACTTGTGTTTTTTAATAAAGCTCTGGCATTTTAAAATTTTGTTTTTCCAGATTCGCTGCTGCACGCTGTGCTTCCCGCCCCGCAAATAGGGGATTGAAGCTGCTGCTTTGCCTTGGCTGTTTTATTTATTGTTTCACATATGAGGGGATTTCCCCCCATCTTCTTGCCGTGTTGGGACAGAGTCAGACGGACACGCCCGCCGTACGGAGGAGACTGCATGTCGCTACGGCCTCTCGCTGAACTTTGGACTCGTCTCAGAAACTTTCATTGGTGCTAGAGGTGTCCGTGGGGACTAACTTCGTTGTGTTGTCTTATTTTGTGTTTTTAGGAAATTTATCTTTATTTTTTGGTTTTTATTCTTTTAACCCGTTTTGTTTCAGGAGATTGGGAGCTCGATTTTTAACCCGTCTTCTGATCTTTTATTTTTTTGATTTTGTTATAATAAATTATTTTTTAAACTGACTACAGCCTCTGCCTCTGTTAAAGTAAGACTTATACGTGCCTTGGTTTTTGTTTAATTCCTGGGGCCGAGCAGCCCCGGGTGGCTTTGTTAGTTCACCCTTTTTTTCGCCATTGTTGCCACAATAAGTTTGTACCGGTGGGAAGGAAGCATAGTGCTAAACGTAAAAACGTGGATCTACAGAAGCTCCCCTTACATAATAAGTTTTCTCCCTTCGGCAACACGCCAGATGAACAGTCAACTCTAGTGACTTTCCATCAACTACACACGTGGACAAAATTGTTGGTACCCCTCAGTTAAAGAAGGAAAAACCCACAATTCTCACGGAAATCACTTGAAACTTACAAAAGTAACAATAAATAAAAAAATTTTGAAAATTAAATAATCAAAATCAGCCATCACTTTTGAATTGCTGATTAACATAATTATTTAACAAAAACAAACTAATAAAACAGGTCTGGACAAAAATGATGGTACCCATAACTTAATATTTTGTTGCACAACCTTTTGAGGCAATCACTGCAATGAAGCGATTTCTGTATTTGTCAATGAGCGTTCTGCAGCTGTCAACAGGTATTTTGGCCCACTCCTCAAGAGCAAACTGCTCCAGTTGTCTCAGGTTTGATGGGTGTCTTCTCCAAATGGCATGTTTCAGCTCCTTCCACAGATGTTCAATGGGATTCAGATCTGGGCTCATGGAAGGCCACTTTAGAATAGTCCATCGCTTTTCTCTCAGCCATTCTTGGGTGTTTTTGGCTGTGTGTTTTGGATCGTTGTCCTGTTGGAAGACCCATGACCTGCGACTGAGACCAAGCTTTCTGACACAAGGCAGCACATTTCTCTCCAGAATGCCTTGATAGTCTACAGATTTCATTGTACCTTGCAAACATTCAAGACACCCTGTGCCAGATGCAGCAAAGCAGCCCCAAAACATGACTGAGCCTCCTCCATGTTTCCCCGTAGGGACAGTGTTCTTTTCTTCGTATGCTTGGTTTGTGAGTCTATGAACATAGAGTTGATGTGCCTTACCAAATTAATTTCTTTGGAGGTTGTTCTGGGCTCTTTGGATACAATTCCAACGATCCGTCTCTTCTATTTGTCATCAATTTTCCTCTTGCGGCCACGTCCAGAGAGGTTGGCTACTGTCCCGTGGGTCTTGAACTTCTGAATAATATGAGCCACTGTTGTCACAGGAAGTTCAAGCTGTTTAGAGATGGTCTCATAGCCTTTACCTTTAAGATGTTTATCTATCATTTTTATTCGGATGTCCTGGGACAATTCTCTCCTTCGCTTTCTGTTGTCCATGTTCAGTGTGGTACACACCTTTTCACCAAACAGCAGAGTGACTACTTGTCTCCCTTTAAATAGGCAGACTGACTGATTATGAGTTTGGTAACACCTGTGATGTCAATTAAAGGACACACCTGAGTTAATCATGTCAGTCTGGTCAAATAGTTTTCAATTTTTTATAGAGGTACCATCATTTTTGTCCAGGCCTGTTTCATTAGTTTGTTTTTTAAAAATAATTATGTTAATCAGCAATTCAAAAGTGATGGCTGATTTTGATTATTTAATTTTCAATACATTTTTATTTATTGTTACTTTTGTAAGTTTTAAGTGATTTCAGTGAGAATTGTGGGTTTTTCCTTCTTTAACTGAGGGGTACCAACAATTTTGTCCACGTGTGTATTTTTTTAGATTCTGTTAAAATAATAATAGTAGGGGATTTTAAGAAATCCCTGTTTAGGAAATGCTTTCTCAGCTTTATTAGATAATGTTGGTTTCACACTAAATGTAAATGAACCCACAAGCACACCCTGGTCCTTGTTTTAACTCATGGTATAGAGATCAGCTGAGTGTGCTCCCTCATATCCCCACACTCTCAGATCATTTTCTAATCACCTTTCAGTTTGTTCTAGAAAATTCCACCGCTCCAATAAATAAAGAACAGCTCAGAAGAACATTGACTGACCGTTCTGTATCTGAATTTAAACTTACAGTCCAACCAATACTCAGTATGCACATGCAGAGCAAACACTCTGAGAGCTGCTCCCATAGTTTCAGTCCCAGTAAAAACAATCGATTTGTTAATGACTCAATTGAAGCCCTCAGGAAAACACTCGATATTGTTGCTCCTTTGACACTTAAACTCAGACAAAACCGAGTAGTTCCATGGTTTAAGGCTGAAACACGTTCCCTCAAACAACTAACCCATAAGTTAGAAATAATATGGCAAAGCTCTTGCTCAAAGTAGTCCCCGAAAAGCTGGAATTAAAGCCTTTTAAATAACAAAAAATGTCTGTGTAAAGCCAGAACCCCAAACTATTCAACTTTAATAGAACAGAATGGAAATAATCTGAGATTTATTTTTAGTGCTATAACCAGACTGACCAGCAGTCACAGCTCAGTGGAACCACATATTCCTGCAACTCTCAACTCTGAAAAATTCCTTACATTTTTTTGATAGTGAAATCTCAAATATTAGACATAAGCTGAACAAAGTTACCCCTACTATCAGCCCAGAGCAGGCTAAAGCGTTAGAAATGAAGGCATCCATAGAAACCTCTGTAACATTAGACTGCTTCACTGCTGTAGATCTAGCAGATTTAACATCACTTATTACATCCTCCAAAACCTCAACTTGTCTCTTAGACACAATCCCCACTAAGGTTTTTAAAGAAACCTTCCCCTTTGTTAATGAATCCATTTTAACTATTATAAATACCTCCATAGAAACAGGTTATGTGCCACAGTCTTTTAAACAGGCAGTTGTTAAACCACTTTTTAAAAAGCCCAGTTTAGATCCTGGCACTCTGGCCAACTATAGACCAATATCAAATATCCCCTTTATCTAAAAGATATTAGAACGAGTTGTAGTTAAACAGCTATACTGCCACCTACAGGACAATAACCTCTTTGAAGATTTCCAATCAGGGTTCAGACCTCACCATAGCACTGAAACTGCACTAGTTAGAGTCACTAATGACTTGTTACTGGCCACAGACTAATCTCTATTCTGGTCCTGTTAGATCTTCGTGCAGCCTTTGACACTATAGACCACAGCATCTTACTCCAGAGACTAGAGCATGACATAGGGATCAGAGGATCTGCCCTTCAATGGTTTAAATCCTACTCATCTGATAGGTACCAGTTTTTTCATGTAAATGGACATTCCTCTCAATATAGTCGAGTTAGCCATGGAGTCCCACAGGGCTCAGTTCTAGGACCCATCCTGTTTATGCTTTACATGCTGCCTCTAGGGAATATAATCAGGAAACACGGGATTAATTTTCAATGTTATGCAGATCATACACAGTTGGATCTCTCCATTAAACCCGACCAGAATGACCACTTAGAGATACTTGGTGCCTGCATTATTTACATCAAGATTTAATTACATTAAGAGTTAATTACCTCCTCCTAAACCCAGAAAAAACTGAGGTCATTATACTAGGTCCAAAATACCTCAGAGATACCCTATCCATTTAGGTGGGCTCCTTGGATGGTGTCAATAAAGCCTTAGAAACCTGGGGGTTTTATTTGACCAGAATTTATCATTTAAGGCTCACATATCACAGGCTTGTAAAACTGCATTTTTTCACCTACGCAATATTTCTAGGATCAGAAACATATTATCTAGAAGCGATGCTGAAAAACCTGTTACGTCTAGGCTGGATTACTGTAACTCTTTGCTAGCAGCGTGTCCTAAAAGTTCTTTAAAAAGTCTTCAGCTTGTTCAAAATGCAGCAGCTAGATTGTTAGCAAGAGAACACATTACTCCTGTGTTAGCTTCACTTCACTGGATCCCAGTTGAATCTAGAATCAAGTTCAAAATCCTCCTGCTAACCTATAAGGCCTTGAATGGTTTGGCCCCATCCTACACCATTTCTAGACCTTCGTGCTGTGCTAGTTGCTCAAATCACGCCGCAGGACCTCCGATCGCGTCTATACCATTGACTTAACATTGAAATTGTCCTCCTCCGCCGCACGAATCGCATTTGTTGTGAATACTCAGAGATTTGTTACAGTCCTAATTACCACACACTGCAAGACTTTGAGAAGATCAAGCCGCAGAACTGGGAGGCTTTCACAGACTATAAATACAAGTTTGTTTCTCTGTGAGTTTTTTCATTTTCTCATGTAATAACTTATTGAGGTAGAGGTGTGTCCTGTAGAAGCTGAACCCCTAGAATTTCCCTCAGGAGTTTTCTGAAAACACGCAAGCATGGAGCAAACAGTTACAGAGCCGAGAACACCCCCTCCACCCACCCACCACCACCAGAGCCACCGTTGTTCAACAGGGCTCAGAGAAGAACTGTTTTAAAACAGAAACAGGAAAAAAACAACTTTTAGCGAGTTTTTGGAGAGAAACTGAAGTGAAGAAAAGGAGAAGAGTATCTGCAGGGCATCAAATGGGAGAGAAGAGCAGATGATGCTGCACCATCACATTAGCTCAATGTTCAATCTTATCTCCACTAAACTGCAGCAGATCCGTTTTGTAATGTTCTCTGAGAAGAGAGCCTTTATTGCTGCTGTTCCATTAATCTCCTGGTCTGGCAGCTCTCAACATCAGATGGAGCAGATGATGAGGCTCAGAGCAGCTCCTCATGCAGTTTCCATGGAGACCATTCAGTCAGGTGTTACAGAGCCAGACGGCTGATGGAAAGATTCTGAACCTGAGTATGAACTGTGAGACTTCTTGCAATGGTAAAGCTGAACTGGATAAATTCTTTCTAACTGTGAGGAACTTTCCAGAACCCAGAGTTCTCTGAAATACTTTTTTCCCGTCTTATTTTTTAAATACTTTTGAATTTCCTGCATTTGGCTTCATCCAAATCCATTACATCCTGACTATTTCAACAAAGTTTTTTTCTTTCTCAGAATTAACAATCACTTTTGTATACAGTGTCCTCTTGTTTATCACTCGGGTTTGTTTTTTTAAATGACCTGTGATAAGTGAAATCTGTAGGAGTAGGAATATAACTGTTTTAAGGCTGTAAAGTTTAAACCTTCATAGCGTAAGGAGCAGGCGGAGGCAGATGGATCCAAAAGCAGAGATTTATTGACAGTGAGGAGAAAAACAGGAAAGTGCTGGTAGCTTGGCAGATGAGGACAGAGGCGACAAATGGATACAGCATTCCAGGGCGGGTCAAAGGCTTGGCTGAACAAACATCTCTGTCCTTACACTCTCCTTCGCAGTGAGGAAAAACTCATTAAAAAAAAAACATTTTAACATGTTAACAATGTACAGATGCAATCTGCGGTCCTGCAGCGCAATTTGAGTGTCAGGAGAAGCACATTGGTCTGGCAGCAGTGTGATTTGAGCATCGCACCACAATTTGGGCAGCAGTACGTGTCCAGAGTTCAAATATCTGGACTTTGCCGAAAAAGACATTTCGCGTAAACCAATCAGGACCTAAGCTTTGGCTCGTGTCTCGTTAATTGACACGATCAGTGAGCGGAGTCCAAAAACAACACGGGGCAGAATCTAATTGCCCCACGCCAGAACTTTTTCTTATTTTTACAGAGACAATAATAAAAAGATCCTCTAATCATTTTCCTTTTATTGTGTTTTTCTTCTCGGACTAATACAGGCCAGTAGGTCATCAAACTGGGTCACAGAGAGATGGAAGAACCGCTGAAAGTGGCCGTCATTCAGAGTCAGCTCCTGCAGTAGATGGTGAAGCTCAGCGTAGGGGAAGAATCTCTGAATGATCTTATGAACCCAGACATGGATATGTGATTACTGTTACTTTTGTAGAGCTCTTCAAAATGAAAACCGTCAGTGGTTCCATGTAACGATCAGGCAAAAACATTTTTGCTGCAGCTCCTTTAGGCGTCAGAGGCGTCACGTTTATGAATATTTTGGGCAAGTGTGAAACAGTGAATTCACTGCATGTCCACACATGCGGCTGACACAAATTTAATACACAAATCACATTTGGTGAGAGCACAGCACTAGAGCTGCATCACAACCTGAAACAGTCTTTACAGCAAATTCACGGCAAAAACTGCTGAGCTTTAAAGTAAAATGGTCACTGTTGTTTCATTGGCTTATGAAATTGTTATTTTAGTAAACCAAAAATGATTCAAATGCTTTAATTCTAAAAGTGTAATGTCATATTTTTTTAAATGCGTAAAACAAACTATAAATGAAATTGTTTGTTACTGAAATTAACAAATGACAGAAGGAAACAGAATGCATTTAGTAAATATATGCTGAGCAGATTGAAACACAGAAACACACTGAGACAAAAAAGTATGGTAACACTTTAGATGAGGTGCTGCTAAACAGTCAATCCATCCATCCATCAATCAATTTATTGTTTATATAGCACTTATAAAAGCTGAAGCAGCCGAAGTGCTGAACATAAAATCAAATATATATAAAATAGATATGCAATAAAAAAGGAGTAAAAGCAATAAGACATTAAAAGAAATAAAAAAACAATAAAACAATCAAATATAACAAAGCAAAACAAAAACGGGCTGGCCCCTGCTCACTGGAGTTAAAAGTCTGATTTAAAAGATGTGATTTTAAAAATGACTTGAAGTCACTGAAAGATCTGGCAAACCTCACCAAAAGGCAGAGCGCATTCCAGAGTTTAGGAGCGGCTACTGAAAAGGCTCTGTCACCCTGAGTCACAAGCCAAGTCCTGGGAACTGTTAAAAGCATTTGATCTTCAGATCTTACGACTCGACGTGGACGATACAATGTAAAAGTTCAGAAAGGTATTGGAGGTGCCAGACCATTCAAACATTTAAAAACCAAAAGTAGAGTCTTAAAATCAATTCTAAAAGTTACAGGCAGCCAGTGAAGAGAGCGTAGTATAGGAGTGATGTGCTCACACCGTCTGGTCAACATAATATTGGACCTCTGCCATCTTGTCTTCACCAGCTGCTCTTCATCTAGTCATCAACCCACTGCTTATATGCCAGTCTGACCCTCTCCTCTGTGGGTAGTCTTAAACTAGTTTCCCTGTCACTCATACTAAGCTTTCCATGTTCCTGTTTGCCTGGTTTTTGATCTTTGCCTGCCTTGACGCCTGGGGGGAAAGCTGGGGGGCAGTTCTTTGAAAAATTGCCCAAACCTGTCTGCTTTTCCACTCACCTCCCTGAACTTTGCTTTGACGTTAGAGTTGCACTGCAGGTCAATGAGCTCCATTTGAAGCACAGCAGAGGCATCCTGCACACCAAAGGAAAGGATCAGCAAACATTCAAAATGTGGCTCTGAGTCAAGAAGTCGTGATCAATTCCCTCCTGTAGCTTCAAAACGCCATCAACATACTACTTAGTGCTGAATGTTGTGCCTGCATCCATGACTGGCTTGCAAGCTGGAAAATGAAACATTTTTGCCTGAGAAAAGTGGGTTTTTCATAGAACAAGTGTTGTGGAGAATGTTCTCATGTTGTCATAGGAAGCACTGACGAGTTGCCCCTGGCCTTGATGATAAATGTTACTTAACATGTCAGAAATGCGCTCTGCCACGGTGTTGGCAGAAAGGCTGATGTCGCTAAACTGACCTTTTTTTTCTGGACAGACTCTACTTGCAGCCTCCAATATGCAGTTTTTTTTTTACAAATTCACCTTCTGTGAATGAATTTCCTGCTTTAGCAATCATCTCACTGACCACGTAGCTTGCTTGTGCTGCATCGTTCTCCTTCCTGCATCATTCATCTTGTTGCGTTTGTAGGCTTTTTTAAGATTTGCAACCTGGTTGGCTCTCTTGTCTCCCTGGTATTTTGCGTAATCCTCAGCATGTCTAGTTAGTAATGACATTCAAATTGTATTCCTTGTGCACCCCAACTTTCTCTGTACAAATAAGACACGTGCTGAACAAAAAAATATTGCAACTCCCACTTTTCCTGGAATTGTCTGTGCTAATCAACAGTTTTCTTTCTCTTCACTGAAGGCTTTGAAGAAAACATGTTTGGGGCGGTGGAATATAATTTAAATTCATGTGGCGTTCCGTGTTTATCTAATGCATGGAGAATGGTCCAGCCCTCTAATTAGCCCGGTTAGGACAGAAAACTTGACATCAATTCCTATCCCCCACCCACCTCAAAAAAAAGAGCAACAATTACTTGAAATTTAGTGTGCTGCCCAGTGAGACATTATACAAAAATATGTTTCTCTCTGGATAAATCACAGTAATGCATATGTAACCCCATTGGTTTATTTATGGGAAAAAAGTCACAAAATGACCATTTCAAATACCTTTTTTTCCCGCATTTTCAAAAATAAGGGCAGGCTATTTTATTTTTGCATTTTTTTCCACGTGCTCTTTGTAAAACAAGGATGGCTTTTTGTGTTAAGAATGACCTTTGTTTGGCTAATTTAGGATAAGAAACGCGATTTATGAAAGTGACTGTTATGGAAGCATGTAACTACGGACAATTAATAAATACATGAATAGTTTTTTGCTTCTACTGCAAATTATTGGGGCGCACAGATTCTGGCAGGCTGGATCAGCAGCGGCTTGACAGAGTCCGTGCCCCCTCTCCTTGTTTGTGGGAAAAATTCCAATATGATAATAAACTCCCAAAATCCCCAGAATAAAGTACAGCATCCCCCCCTTAGTCACGGGGATTAGGGACTGGATACACCCGCAAGTACACCGAACCCGCAATAATGGAGACCCCACCCCCCACACAAAGAATGTCTGTTAGGATCCATAGTGATCGTGCTTTGCAGGGTAAAACATTTATTTAGGTACAAAGTAGTATTGCTTGACATAAAGTTTTTTATTCATAGCAATAGACTGCATACTTTACATAAGTGTCTGTGGCTTGAAACCAGAAGCATGCACTTCCTCCTTCATCAGTTAAGTGCGAGATGGCATCTTCTTCCTGAATTTGAATCCCAAGTACAGCACACAGAGAGCTTCATGGAATGGGTTTCCATGGCTGAGCAGCTGCATCCAAGATACACATCACCAAGTGCAATGCAAAGCGTGGGATGCAGCGGTGTAAAGGACGCTGCCACTGGACTCTAGAGCAGTGGGGACGCCTTCTCTGGAGTGATGGATCACGCTTTTCCATCTGGCAAGGTGTCTGGGTTTGGAGATTGCAGGAGAACAGTACATTTCAGACTACTAAGTTTGGAGGAGGAGGAATGATGATGTGGGCTTAAACTTTGAATGTAGAAACTGTGTCAGCCTCTCTTACATGAGCTGGGAGATTATTCCATAAAACAGGAGCTTGGTGGCTAAAGGCTCTACCTCCAACTGTGGTTCTAAAGATTCTAGGAACCACAAGCAGTCCTGCCCTTTGTGAGCAAAGTGTTCTGTTTGGTTGGTAAGGCACTATAAGATCTTTAATATAGGATGGTTCCAAACCATTCAAGGCCTTATAGGTTAGCAGGAGGATTTTGAACTTGATTCTAGATTCAACTGGGATCCAGTGAAGTGAAGCTAACACAGGAGTAATGTGTTCTCTTGCTAACAATCTAGCTGCTGCATTTTGAACAAGCTGAAGACTTTTTAAAGAACTTTTAGGACATGCTGCTAGCAAAGAGTTACAGTAATCCAGCCTAGACATAACAAATGCATGGATGAGTTTTTCAGCATCGCTTCCTGGCATATTCCGGTCCCGGTGGAGCCCCAAGCACATCCGGGGGTTTCCCAAAGAACATTTCTGTGTAGCTCATGTCCCAACATGAGCAGGGCAGGTGTGCATAAGGTGGAATCCTGCACAGCAGATCTGTATGTCTTCAGAATACCTGAGGGGGAGATGGTCATCCCAGTCACCCTGATGATCTGAGGATGGCTAGTTGCTTTGCAAGTGTCTGGTTGAAACGATCGACCAAGCCGTCACTCTGGGAGTGTAAGGGAGTAGTCTGTGTCTTCCACATGCCGAAGCACTCACACATGAGAGAAAACATGACCGAATCAAAGATTCTCCCTTGGTCACTGTGGATGACCTCAGCCGCCCCAAACCTGGAGAACATGCCTTCCACTAGGGCATCTGCAACAGTTTCTGCCTCCTGGTCCACGATGGCATATGCTTCCGGCCATTTTTGTAAAGTATTCCATGGCAACAAGGACATTTTTGATGTCCACCGCTACCCTCTCTATTGGGGCCCCAGCTATCAGGTGTTGGAGTTTGGCATGAGACTGATCAGGTGGACCTTTGTGCGCTGTGCAGATGTCACAGCAATTCCAGAAGTCGTCCACGTCTCTCCTAAGATGGCCCTAGTAGACCGTCTTTGACACTTTGAAGTGCCCAGCCCCAGCAGCTCCATGGCAAGCCTGGAGAACTGAGTCTCTAAGCATTTGAGGAACCACCTCCTGCCACCGCTCTTCTCCAGTATCTGGCTCTTTCCAAGCCCTTTGAAGCACTCCATCTTTCAGTCTTAGGACATCAAATTTTTCAAAGAGCCCTTTGGAGGCAGGAGAGCACCCTGCCACCTCCTCCCACCGAGGCTTCCTGTCTGCCTCTACCCACCTCCGGATTAGTTGCAGATGAACATCTTGTTCTTGCTGTGTTCTCAATTAAGTGGGGTCAACACCCTGTGCCAGTCTGCAAACTAGTCCACCACCTTCACAGGTGTGGCTCTGCGCTTCTCTGATCTCAGCTACTCTGGACTCCCTCCTCTTGCAGTACCGGCAGCTGGCCATGGCACAGGTCAGTATCCAGAATGAAGAGAAGGTTGGGGTCTGGGGGGGTGAGGATGGGAGAGTTTGTAAGAGCCCTCTTCAATAAGCTGAAGGCCTCCAGCATCCAAACAAAGTCACAGTCCTTCCTCTGTAGGTGAATCAGAGGGGCAGCGATGCAGGAAAACCTGCGAACAAACCGCTTGTAATAGGAGGCTAACTCGAGGAAGCTCTTCAGATCTCCTAAAGTGGTGGGCGTTGGCCAGTCCCTCACAACCTACACTTTCTCCTCTAAAGTGCTGATGCCTTCATCCCCAATATTGTGTCCCAGAAACTCCAATTCTTTCCTCATGAAGCAGCACTTGTCAGGATGAAGCTTGAGACCTGCTGCAGCAATTCTCTGCAGGACCTTTCTTAGAGATCCTAGTGCTGCTTTAAAAAAGTCCCCATGCACTAAAATGTCATCTGAGAAGACCAGGCATTCCTGTTGGGGGATGGTAGCCAGCACTTTCTCCATTAAGCGCTCAAATGTGGCTGGGGGATTGCAGGGACCGAAGCTGAGAACGCAGAACTGCCACAATCCCCACCTGGTGCAGAAAGCAGTCTTGGGCCTGGTTGGGTGGAATCTGCCAGTATCCACTGCCAGATCCAGAGACTCATCAACGCGGGGCAGTGGGTACGAGTCCTTCTTGATCACATCATTCAGGGGCCTGTAGTCCACACAGAATCACATTTTCTGACTCCTCTTCTTCTTGACCAGTCCAACACATGAAGCCCAGGTGCTGTCGGAAGGCTCAATGACGCCAGCCCGCAACATGTCCTCAATTGCACTGTCAGTGGCTTCCTGATGAGCTAGATGAAGGTGGTGGGGGCGTGTTTTGATAGGACGTGCGTCTCCAGTGTCAATCTCATGTTGGACCAGGTGCACCAGGCCCACCTCATCCTTAGAAAGGGCAAAGATGTCTTTATACTCCAACAGCACCTGCCACAGCCCCTCCTTCTGCCCCGACTCCAACCCATAACAGCTGTGTCTCCAGATCTCCTTCAAAGCCGCCACTCTGTCAGCCTCAACTGTTACACAGTGCTGGTCTTGTGGCAGGGCTTGCATCTTGATCCTCGACTGAAGGGTAAGAGGTATGGGGTTAGGTTGAGATGGGGCTTCCAATTCCTATTGCGTTTCCACCACCCTTGATGCTTCCTGAGGCGAACTTCAGGCCTGAGTGGGTTGGACCATGTGCATCTTGAGGCCCCCAGGGAACTCCAGCATGTTTCTCCCCAGGTCCAACACACATTGGACTGCTCTCAAAAAGTCCAAGCCCAGTATGCACTGATCCTTCAGAGCTGCAACCCACACCTCGAAATCTACCACCAGGCCACCTATTCGAATGCTCACCATTCCTAGACCCAACTTGGAGGTTAATTACCCGGTCACAGTCCGCAGCTTAACAGCTGTGGTTTCCAGCAGCATCCCAGCTGGAACCATGCCAGGCCTGAGCAGGGTGGTAGTGGAGACCGTATCAACAAGTGTCTCACAAGATGCCACTTCTACAGTGTTGGGGACATGGCAGAAGTCCCCAACAAGAGTCCAGCAAACAACTCTGGTCCAGTCTGCGCTGTCATCTGCTTCTGGGAGGAGTTGAGCCTCTCTCCCCCAGCTGTCGAAGCGGGCTCTCACCACTAACGGAGTAGCAGGGTGGGGTTAGGGTATTTTTGCATTTACAACACAAATGTTTTCAGATACGTTGTCTCTCATCTCACTTTCGTCCTATCTTTGATTTCGCGTTCTTAAGTTTCAGTTTCATGTAATATTTGTTCCACCAAACAGCCAATCACCGCCTCAGCTCCGTCTCTTTCTAGCCAGACGCTAAATTATGTTATGATTAGGATTTGCATGAGGGTCATTCAATAAATAAGGTGATTTTTTTAAGGACTTCTAATGCAGATAGAAGCTTACTTTTTTATTTTTCATTGTAGTCTCCCTGCACTGTCATACACTTTTCCCATCTGAGCACAAGCTTCTGTGTTCCCTCAGCCTAAACATCTTTGGACTGATGTCTCAGCCAGTCCCTCACACCACTTTTTTGGGATATCCAAGGCCCAATCACCATTTCATTTCTTTAGAAAGGAAGCACTGTGAACAGTGCCAAATACTTTGAATTACTGAGGCAGGTCAAGAAAGACATAAAGAACAGAATCAGAATCAGTCAGAAGGAGTCATCTTGCATCATGAGAACGCAAGGCCTCACACAGCAGCCCAATTGGTGCAAACCAATACCTGTTTACCTGTTTGATCCCTTGAAAGCATTCACAAGAGGCATGAAGTTTGAAAGTGATGATGAAGTCAAAAGTGTTGTGAGCAACTGGCTGAGAAATCAGTCCACAGATTCTTATGCTTAGGGAATACGGAAGCTTGTGGATAGATAGGAAAAGTATATGACAGTGCTGGAAGACTACTAAGAATAATAAATAATATAATAATAAAAAGCAAATTAATTAATTAATAAAACATTGAAATATTAAGAGAAACTATCATTTTTTTCATGAATAATTTTGTTTTTATTTTAGACAAAAGCAAACATGAGTTTTCTCTGTAAAAATTAACATTAAAAGTTAAAAATTGCATTTCTTCTGCTTCTACATGAAGTCTACTTTGGCGAGTCATCATTTTTTTCCTCACCGACTACTGTTCTAATCTAATCCAAAACACTGTTGTGCAGCAGAAGATATTATGTGCTTCATTTTTTAAATAATAACAAACAGATCTTAAAGAAAATCAAACTTTTTACCACTATTTTGCTCCAAAAGATTTTTAGATTACACTGGCCTGTTTAGTGTTATGTCAGCATATAAACTTTACAGTTTATTTTCTAGGTTTCAGGAGATCCTTAGCCATAAATTTACAAGTTCGACTAAATAAAATGTAACAATGCTTAAACAAAAGTATTAATTATGTTTATAAATGATTAAAAATGATTTATTTCTAAAAATCTAGGGTAAAAGAGCCTGTTCGGTGTTTGAGCCTCAGTGGCAGACATCATATCTTGTTAGATAAATATGACGATTTGATTGGATAGAATCTAGGCCAATTAGCAGGCTGTTTGGCGGTACAAATATCACACAAAACTGAAATTTAAGAACGCAAAATCAAAGAAAGGGCGAAAGCGAGATTAAAGACAAAGCATCTGAAAGCATTTCTGTCAAGAGTACCCCACTGCAGGTAACATGGTGGATGGACCAATGGATGTCGAACGGAAGTTGTCATCATATCCAACAAAAGTCTCATGCTTCAACAGCAAAGACTACCTGCTCCTGAGAGAACCTGCAATCTGTAAAGCCTGCTCAGACTACCCAACCTGATCTTCGTCTGCTCCTCCACCTCCTCATTTAGCCTGATCCCATTGTTCCTCTGTGAGTACCTCATCCCTGTAATGGTGGATTGTAGAATTCTGTTCTTCCTGGCCCTTGTTTCAGTCTTGGACCTGCCGTCTGGATAATGACCTCCACATGAACAGTTGCCCCACATGCCTTCTGGAGACTCCCTGCTTGCTTTTTCTGCTGTACCTCCAGCCAAACTCATCCTGACTGAAGACTCCTTTTCCTTCCTCCCACCACCACCTTATTTAAATAAGAAGTCCTTCTCCTCCTGGTGGCTGGAGGTCAGAACATCTCTGACTCACCTGATTCTGCCTAATAAAATACTTTGTCATCTGCTCCTGGGTCTGCTCTCTTTTGGCTTGTCCTCTGAACCACCTGACAACCTGACAGCAAATAAGACCAACTCGGACCAATGCTGCTTGCTGATGACACTCGGTCCAGTTCCCAGATAGTCAATGGGTTACCTTCAGGTCAACATGGTTTACATTTTGCCATTCAGATTACTCTGGTGATGTCAGAGATTATCATAAACCATAATAAAAAGATCAGTAAAGCTTATTTTTTCCCACTTTTTCTTATTTCTTTTTCATTTTTTCTACAGTTTTCCAGGAGTTAACTGGATCTCAGAGTCTCTAAAAAGTAGGTCAAGCTCTGCTGATCTGGCTCAGGGGCACTTGCAGAGAAATCATATGAAAAAAAATAATCCTTTTATACATTTTTTTCTGAAATTTGGCATCTTCAATTAGATGCAATTCAATGCATCACAATGAAACACACAAAACAAGTACAAAAATGTGCAGTTTTACAGTAGAAGCCTCTGGTTCTGGAAGTTCTGCTTAGCTTTATTATCGTTTCCAAGATGTTATTAAAGTTCTCATCAAAGGGAATCGATTTATATCTTTTCATCTACTAGAAATGGTCTTGTCTCTTGTGGAGAAAATTATGCAGCCTCTTATAAAACTGTCACAAGCTTTTTTCTGACAGAAAATCACACAAGGTAGAAAAGGAAAGAAGCTGTTGCTTTGAAAACATTATTTTTGTATACCGTATATCTTCCAAAAATAGCCGGGCAGTTTATTTAAAATGTCAGCCGACCTGGTGTTTATTAGAGACCGACGTCTACTGGAGACCGGCCATTATGCCATCACAGACAGAATAGTGATGGATAATGGGTTCATTTTGGGTAAAATTCAATCATAAAACGCAAAAATTAACAGAAGAACATTTCAGGATTTATAGAAATAATGAGAACATTTTATTCTGTACTGATTAGCACTGGCTGTGAACATCAATCTCTGTATCAAAAAATCTATTTCGCTTTAATGCCGATCATTTATCTGGAGACACGAGCACCTTTTCCTTTGCTCAGTAATCCTTCTTCAAACTAGTTCTTCTAATTTGTTGCTGCGTTCTCTGATCACCAGGAAATCACGCTTGTTCCTTTTCTTTCTTTCTTCAGCCTCTCTGCTGTTTAGGTTTCACCACAGAATGTTTTTAGCCATTAGCTACATGGAGCTAGCAGCTAATGTTTTAAGCCTGTTAGCTACATGGAGCTAGCAGCTAATGTTTTTAGCCTGTTAGCTACATGGAGCTAGCAGCTAATGTTTTTAGCCTGTTAGCCACTTTAACAAGCAGCTAATGTTTTTAGCCTGTTAGCTACATGGAGCTAGCAGCTAATGTTTTTAGCCTGTTAGCTACTTTAACAAGCAGCTAATGTTTTTAGCCTGTTAGCTACTTTAACAAGCAGCTAATGCATTTAGACTGTTAGCTATATGGAGCTAGCAGCTAATGTTTTTAGCCTGTTAGCTACATGGAGCTAGCAGCTAATGTTTTTAGCCATTAGCTACATGGAGCTAGCAGCTAATGTTTTTAGCCTGTTAGCTACATGGAGCTAGCAGCTAATGTTTTTAGCCTGTTATCTACTTTAACAAGCAGCTAATGTTTTTAGACTGTTAGCTATATGGAGCTAGCGGCTAATGTTTTTAGCCTGTTAGCTACATGGAGCTAGCAGCTAATGCTTTTAGCCATTAGCTACATGGAGCTAGCAGCTAATGTTTTTAGCCTGTTAGCTACATGGAGCTAGCATGTAATGTTTTTAGCCTGTTAGCTACACGGAGCTAGCAGCTAATGTTTTTAGCCTGTTAGCTACATGGAGCTAGCATGTAATGTTTTTAGCCTGTTAGCTACACGGAGCTAGCAGCTAATGCTTTTAGCCATTAGCTACATGGAGCTAGCACCTAATGTTTTTAAGCCATTAGCTACATGGAGCTAGCAGCTAATGTTTTTAGCATGTTAGCTACATGGAGTGATGTCTGCGTTTATCTCTTTTACTATGCATGAAAGGCATGGATAATGTTTAGAGATCAGGTTGATTTATTTTGAAAAGCTCTACAAAAACATCAGTGAACATGCCTCAATGTTTGGGTTCATGAAAACATTTTTCTCCACTGTGTCTGTTGCCACAGGACTTATAGCTTGGTGGCCATTTTTGCATGAAATTTGGTGATTTTCTCACGATATGGAAAAAGAAAACTTGTTCGAGCGATCTTCACTAAATTTCACTTGAAAATCAATAACCATCATTCAGGTTTAGTTGAGCTTTGACCTTGAGAAGATGACACCCTTATGAATTTTCACCTCTAGTATCTTCTACAAATTAAAATTTCAATCTATCACCTTCTGACTCCTCATACGTGAGTGAGAAGCTTCTTGGGAAAAAATGTTGGATTTAGAAAATAGATTTTCAAATCCGTTAGCATGGCTAGCTCAAAAAAGTCGTGTTGATCGCTAATTTTTTAATGGAATATTATAAACATTTGACACAGGATTTGTTGGCTTAAGTGTAAGCAATGTAGCATATGATATGACCATATTAGGAAGGAGGCTTGGTTAACAAGAAATCTCAGTTGCCAAGAAAATCCAAAATGTTACTTTTTTCAATTCTTCTAAAAATTACATGGGTCTGTTCATGACTCAGAGGTGATCAAAAAATGAAACTGCTGCTGTGGAGATAAAACCAACAGAAAAACCGCCATTTTCTTTCTTTCAGTACTATGTAGTATACAGGTAACTAACACAAAAGCGATTCAATTTCTGATTTTTATTTGGTTTCCATGACAAACGACTAGTGGACATCTGAAAATATGAAAGAGGAAAATCTTTTCATCTTTTGAAAAATACTCACATGAGGGTGTCCTCAAAGAATCTTAAATTAAACTCTACTTTAGATTGTCTCTATTTACAAACACAAGTAGAGAAAACATTATAAAAGGGGAGATTTCAGATTTTTACTTTATCAACATGCATTTTTAAAACTATTTAAACTGTAAAATAGAACAAGAGTGGATGTTTAATCACGTACAATCAGATTTTAAATAATTTTAAATGTTTGTGCCCACAAATGTATAAAGTGATGGTAAAAACAAACCATCCTTAAGGTTTAATTTCTTTTAGGGTTTTGTGAGAGGGTTTGATTGATACAGATTGGTTAGATTTGCTTAAAAAGTTGTAATCATGAATTCCTGCAAGAACTGCAATTCAGAGTCAGGTTATCATTTCTGGATTTTTATCTAATGGTAGAATGAAGAGATGAAGCTCATGGTCTCTCAGCAGGTTGTTTCTGAAGGTGGACCTGCTCCTCCTGCAGGAGTCTTCACGCTCCTCAGTGTGAGACCGTCCTGTCTGGCACGTGCATCCAGGAGCGAAGACGGCCCTCCTCACTCCTCAACTGCTGCAGCTCTCGAACTCCATATGGATCCATCCCGACTTCCAGAGTAACAGGTAGGTCGGCTGTTTTCTGCATTCATTCAATGAAAAGAACACAAAACAAAACTCTGCTCAAACCTGTTTAGGTCTCCTTTCTGGCCCTGAACCTTTACATGTAGCTGCAGGTTCATATGAAGCTGATTTTCTTCCATCTTTTGGTGCAGAGTGTTGCTTCACTGGTTTCCATCACTTCCTTAAAGCAGGAGTTTCTCAGAGACTCTGTCAGCTGTTGATGCCTCGACTGAAGGAGAGCAGCTGGGATAGCCAGAGGAACCCATCTGGACTGTAAGAGCTTCCTGACAGGGTTTTCAGTCAGGATTCAGCTGAAAAAGAACAAACACGAGTTTGATCCAAAGAAATTTCCACTCATTTGTACAAAGTCTTGAGGTGATGAGCTGTAAATGTTGATTTGATGTTCAAGTTGGGATGGGAAATGTCCCAGTAGCCAATGAGCTCAAAGCCCCGCCTCCACGTAAACATAGGATCAGCTCGGCAAGGAAAACTTGAAAACACTGTATTGAAACTAAAAACTGAGAACTGAAAGGGCAAACGTAAAAAAAAGTTGAAAATACTTTTTTTTTTTTTAGGTTTTAGGTTGAAATATTTATTTTTGTTCAAGTTTAAAATTGCAATTTTTTTATATTTTCAATATTGTTTTTTTCAAATTTACAATGTTATTTTCAAAATTTCAAACATTCCTTCAAGTTTACAATTTGTACTTTTGAGTTTAAAGATGTTTTCAAATGTTAAAAAAAATTCAAATGTACAATTTCTTGTCTTCAAATGTTCTTTCTTTTTTTTTTTTTTTTCAAATTTGAAATCTGGTTTTTCATTCACTTTTAGCTGATCCCAATTTGGCCCCATAACCTTCCACCTCCAGAGCTGAAGTAGATCTGGGAAACGTCCGTCTGAGCTTCTGTTGAGGTCTTCTGGCTTTTATCTTCACTCAAACCAAAGCAGCAGCATTTCAACCACAAAATAGTGGAAATTCAACCCAAGATCTGTGCTTTGGACTGAACATGACTATAAGAGCAGATCTGAGAGTTTGTCTCTGATGGTTTATGGACAAAGGAGTCATGATGGATGTAAAAGGATGTCTGCGGCAGCAATGGTTGGAGTGGTTTGTTGATTGTTGTTGCAGCCATGATGTGTTTGAGTCTCTGCTCGGTGACGCCGCAGGTCCAGAAACCTCCAAGAACAATTTCTTTTCAGGAAACAAGACCCTGCAGGCATGTTTTTGTCTGCTCCTGATTCACAACGATTTGAAACAAATACTCAGGAATGCTATTTGAAGCAAATTACTTATGCAATTTGCTTAAAAATAATTAGTGATAAAGTTTGGACAACTGCATGTAGATAAATGCTTCTGTCTTCTGGTTACAACACTGATTTGCTTATTACCTTCAGATTAACAATCCAAAGTTTCAAACTGGAGTTTCAGTAGAAGTCTTTGTTATTACTTTATTTCACAATTTGCAAAAATAGAAAAACAAAAATAATATTTAATTTTGTTTTCTCTCTAAAAATGGGTCTGAACAGCACTAGTTTGTGTCGCGGAAGGATAAAGCCTACCCGCAGCTCGCCTGTCTTCTCTCCTGCAGCCGCATGGATGGATGAGCGGTTCCTACATTTTTCGACAAGTTTTTTTTCTCTTTATTTTCATTCTTTAAAGTCTCCGTTAAGCGTTTCTGTCTCCAAAATCACCTACATGCTTCCATAAGTTGTTCTCCCACACGCGATCTTCTGAAATCCCTCCGCGTTTACCTGGACTGTACCACTACAACCGCCCCCCTCCACCGAGCGCGCTTTTCACACAATGGTACGGTCCTACGCTGTAATCACGTGATTGGCCGAAATGCTTCGGCTCTCCTCGGCGGTGACGTCATTTGACGTAATATTTGGCAATGTAATATTTCTTGGAAAATGATGTCAAATTACATCCTGAAGAGCCTACAGAAAGTTCACAGATACACCCTGAAAATCCTGTTTAGGAACTCTTCAGTGCCTAAAGACCCAAAGAAACTTCACCAAGAGACTTTTAAACACTTCTGTTTTCAGAACACTGTGCTTTAAAATCGCTTCAGAAATTTCCATCAGCACCAACATGAAAAAAAGCAGCAAGTCTACAAAAATTGTAGCTTTTGAAACCACACCTTCAGAGCCTCCACAAGTTCAGACTGTTTCTGAGGAGGCCAAACCAAAAAGCCCCCCTGTCAAAAAGGATTTGTCGGCCCTGCAAAGAGAGCGGGACTTTTTACTAGCAAAAACTCTTTGAAAAAAATGAGCAGCTTTCTGAACTGAAAGAGAGACGAATTGCAACTGAGAAGAAGTGTGCCTTACAATGGGAGCTGCTGCAAGACATGGAACTTGCAGCAGAAGAAGAACACGAACTCAGGCTGAGACGTGAAAAAGAGCTCCAAAGATGTAAACACTTGGCAAGGGCAAAAGCCAAGAAAGTCAAGGAGGATCTGGAGGAACAGGAACACTTAAAACAAGACATGAAAACAACACTGAGAATGAAGAAGAACTTGGCGGGCAAACTTCAGTCCCAGGTGGCGGAGCTTTCAAAGCAACTGACAACACTGCAAACATCTGTCAAACCCGTGAAGTCTGCAGCCCAAACAAAGGATTTGATTGTTCCAGAACAAAGAAAATCTGAGAACGTCACACAAGAGGCATCAGTGGAGATTAAAGTTTCAGAGCCAGAGTCGGTTTCTGAACAACACGCGGTTCCAGAACCTTCCAAAAAGCGCAAGAAGCGCAAGAAGAACAAGAAGAACAAATCAAAGAAAACCCTGGAAACCTGTGAACCAGTCAGTGCACCTTTGGCTGAAACTACGAAAAATGTCGTTGAGGAGGCATCAGTCCAAGTTTCAGTCCCAGTGTCTGTTTCTGAGCCACAACTGACTGCAGAACCTTCCAAGGGACACAAGAGATCTTTGGAGATGGACACCACAGAGTATCCTCCCTCCAAAAAACAGAGGATCTGCATACCAGTCATGAGGATGCGTCTGGCCAAACGCAAGAGGCCAAGAGTAAGTCAGACGTCAACAGACAAAAGTGACTTAGGACTGCCATGGACCATTTTGCATGAGCCGGAACCTGAAATAAAAGTTTCACGCCCACAATGTTTGGAGAGCGTCTCTGAAGAGGTACCAGACACTTCAGAGACAGAGACGGTTTCTGAAGAAGTTCTTTCCCTAGAAGAACAGCTTCAAGAACCATCTGATGTGAAAAATGAGGACGTGGAAAACTGTGCCAGTCCATCAGAGCCATCCAAGAAACCAAAAATCTCCTTGTGGAGAAGATTCAAAAAGGCTCTCACACCAGCATACAAGCGCCAGTATAAACAGAGACAGGAACAATGAAGTTTAGCGAGACCAAAGACTGGTGTTTTGCTGTTTGGTTAAAAAAATGTTTAAAGTGTTTGAGTTTTGTCCTGGTGCCGAGGTTCACCCTTAAATCATTTATCAGAATAGTTTGTTCTTTTTAATGAAACAAAAAATATTTTTTGTATATTTGCTAAGTTTGTTTTATTTGTTTTTGTTTTCTTTATCAAATATCACTGTAGGACTTAGTTAAAAAGAAAAAAAAGTTATTTATGTGTTTTATGTGGTTGGGTTTTCTCCTGGTGCTCAGGTTCGCCCTAAAAAATCTTCATCCATTCATCCTTGTTGTTGTGTTTTGTTGAAAAAGGAAAAACAACAAAAATAATTGTTTGTTACTTGTGTTTTTCATGTGGTTGGGTTTTCTCCTGGTGCTCAGGTTCGCCCTAAAAAATCTTCATCCATTCATCCTTGTTGTTGTGTTTTGTTGAAAAAGGAAAAACAACAAAAAATAATTCTTTGTTACTTGTGTTTTTCATGTGGTTGGGTTTTCTCCTGGTGCTCAGGTTTACCCTTAAAAAAATCTTCATCAATTGATGTTTCTATTTGATAAGTTTTTGTATTTTTGGAAACTCAAAATAGTCGTTTATGTGTGAATATATGAATGTGTGTTTTTGTTAGTCTTTATGAGGCCCTTTGATTGGCTGGGTTCAGGGCGTACCCAGGCTTCACAGATGAGTGGATGAATGATAAAACAAAAAACGAAAGAATCATGCATGTATGTAATGCATGATTCTTTCGTTGCATGTAATGCAACCACAAGGGGGCACTTTCCAGTGACCGCTTGTGTCGGTCCCAAGTCCGGATAAATGCAGAGGGATGCGTGAGCAAAACTAAATGAAACATGAAAATACTGATCTATCTATCTCTCTCTCTCTCTCTCTATCTCTCTCTCTCTATTCCTCTCTCTCTCTCTGTGTGTTCAAGTCTGCTGCTCTTCCTCGGCTACCTCAGGCTACACGTGGGAATGAGTATTCGTCCTGTCTTGACTGACACTCACAGTGATAAGACTCAGAATGCAGTTGAATTAATGAGACTCTGAGGCATGAGGTTCGCGTCCAGCCTGACCCCCAGGTGTCTGTGGTCTTGCTGGCAGTGGGGGATTTGGTGGGTCATGAGAACCTGGCTTACGCGTCCCGAATGAATAAAGGGGTGATTGTGTTTTTAACTGAGGACCGTTTCGCCGCAGAGTTGATAGTGAGCGGCGTGACGGTCGGTGGGGTGTTCCTGCAGGTCTCCCCGCTGACGGTGCCGTCTGTGCGGGTCATAATTTCGGGGGTTCCCGTTTATCCCCAACGAGGCGCTGAGCCGGGAGCAGCAGCTCTACGGGAAGTTAGCCAGCGGGCTCCGCACCGTCGGGCTCGGTTGTAAGAGTGATAAACTGAAGCACGTTCAATCATTTCGCAGACAGGTGTTCATGTTTCTGAGCTTCTCGGAGCAGAACCTCGATTTTTCTATTAGGGTTAAACACGGGGAAAGTCATTACATGCTCTATGCTAGTACTGGGAGTTTGAAATGTTTCGAGTGTAGAGACACTGGACAAAAACGAAGCGCCTGCTCACGCAGGACAGCTGCAGAGTGGTCCGGTGATCTAACCCCGACCGCGGGAGAGGGTGAGGGCGATGGGGTCTGCGACCCGGCCGCTGGGGAGGGGAAGAGCGGGGAACACTGCCCTCTGGCCGCTGATACTGATCTTGGGGGGAGTGGCAGCTCTGCTGCTGATCTGGCTGTTATCCCAGAGTTCACACAAGCTGCTACAGAGGCTACTGGAGCTGATCAGGCCGGGATTGACCCGGATCAGGACTGTGTAGCCGGGCAGGGCAGTGATGTTGAAGGTCCAGAGGAAGAGCTGAATGTTTCTACGGTTGTTCATGGGGCTGGAGTTGAAGTAGTGGCTGAGCCTGTCTCTGCTCCTCCCTCGGACATGGAATGTAACACTGACTCGGACTGTGTCTCCTTGGCTGGTTCACAGGCTGCTGGAGAGGATCTATACACCCTTGAGGAAATTAACAATTTTCTCGATGATTTTTATGGTAAAAAAGGGAAGGTGACTGATTATTTCTCAGATCCTGAGAAGTTTATACAGACTTCACTGACCCTTCAGAAAATAGTTAATCTTGACGTGCTGGAAGAAAAGAAACGGTTTAGATTAAAGAAACATGTAACAGCATTGCGTAAACGGCTTAAAGCAGTAAAGGGTTCTAAACGGATGAGACTCCCCAAGTGAAGTGATGAATGTATGTGGATGGAAGAGCACTTTCACTGTTTCTGTCACTTATTATTTTTGATCATGCATAAGCTTGGTGTGGGTTCTTTAAATATTAATGGTGGGAGGGGTAGGGAAAAGAAAGTACTAGTTTCTAATATGTTTAATGATAAAGATTTAAATGTTTTGTTTCTACAAGAAACTCATAGTGACGTGTCTACTGAGATAGATTGGGCTTTGTGGTGGGAGGGGCAGTATGTTTTATCTCATGGCACCACTTTGTCTGCTGGGGTGGCGGTCCTGTTCTCACCTAAGCTAGACTTCAACATAATTTCTACAACTGAGGTAGTTGCTGGACGACTGCTAGTTGTTCGGGTGGAAATTGCTGCAGTTCACTTTTGTTTTATTAACCTAAATGCACCTACTGTAGGTACAGGCAGGACCTCAATCTTCCTGAAGCTTCAGGAGTTTTTGACACAGTGTGACACAGATTATACCATTGTGCTGGGGGGGGATTGGAACTGTACTTTGGACTTTAATTTCAATATGTCAGGTGCAGAACCTCACCCTCAGTCTTCCTCTTTTTTGGCGAAACTCATTTCCGACCTCTCTCTCATTGATGTATGGAGGCTCCACAATCTCCAGACCAGACAGTAAACTTGGGTTAGGGTATTAGACGGGATAGTGAGTGGGGCACGGCTGGACAGGTTTTATCTGACAGCCGGCTCTAGGAATAGGATTTCTGTTAGGTTCAAAACCTAGACATTAGTAAATCTGCAAAGAAACACAAGAGAGTTGAGTATGGTTTTAACCTGCAGGGAGAAAAAGCCGGAGACTGCTTCAGTACAATCTCCAAACTCCTTCTGAAAGCAGCCTCCTTTCTCCGAGCTTTTTATTAGGTTGGGAATGCCCTGATTTACAAGGTCTCAACTACTAAGGGAAAGGGTACGATTAAATGTTCCAGTTGAAACAATCTGCGTGTCACCACGACATGTTTATCAAGCTAAGCCTTCTGTCTTTGTACGTCACAGCTGGATGAAGTTAACTCTTCTGCATTCCTGCTCAGTGAGTTATCAAGTTCTCCTGTAAACACATAAACAGATAAGGCAAAACACAGAAAACTTCATGGTCATAAAATATAGTAAGGAATAGAATAAATGTATGTACAATTTCTCCAACATTTCCCTCCTGTTTATTCTATTTGTGCTATATTTTTATCCTTAATTGACCACTTCCATTGGGATTTTCAGTCAAGAAGTCATTTCATAACACAAAAGGTACACTCAGAGGGTCTACAGCTGAGTTTCTGGAGAGAAGAGCTGAGTTGGAACCAGCATGCCTTCTTCTTCGTCAGAATCGTCGTCATCTGAGTGCTGTTGGGGAGAAAGCAGAGCATACATTTCTGTGACATTGGTTTGCACAGGGTCCACTGCCCTGTGAATCAGCTTCTCCACCAGAGATCGTATGCAGGGGATGCAGCAGCATCCGCATATGGTGAGGAGAGCTGCGAAGAGAGCCAATGACTGTCAGGGTTGACGTGCGGACACAGAAGCAGACAGAACTCAAGAATACAAAGTCTCTCATTTATTGAAACACTCACTCGAAATATCTTCCATAAGTCCAAGAAGCAACAAAAACCACCCGACAACTAGTGCAGGGGAGACGAAGACTTATAACTAGGAGGAAGGGATGAGGTAAGTGGAAACAGGTGTGCCAATCAAGGAAGGAGAGAACACACACTAAGGAGGGCACACAGGAAGTACAACCAACAACAAAATAAAACAGGAAGTGGAAACCAAAACACAACTCCAACAATTAAGCAAAGTCCAAAACCCCACAGTACCCCCCCCTCAAGGCGCGCCGCCTGGCGCAGAGGGAAGCCTGTCCCGGTGCCGCCGATTGAAGTCCCTGATGAGCCCAGGATCCAGAATCCGCGATGCAGGCTCCCAGGACCTCTCCTCAGGCCCGTACCCCTGCCAGTCCACCAGATACTGAAGACCACGTCCCCGTCGCCGAACGTCCAGCAGGCGACGGACAGTGTAGGCCGGCTGGCCATCAATGATGCGGGGAGGTGGTGGCGGAGAGGAGGGCCGCTGCAGGGGACTCGTAACATGCGACTTCAGCTGAGAGACGTGGAAGACCGGATGGATGCGCAAGGACCTGGGCAAGCGCAGCCTGACCGCCACAGGGTTGATGATCTTCAGGATCTCGAAAGGACCGATGTACTTGGGGGACAGCTTCTTGGACTCCGTCCGAAGCTTGATGTGGGAAGTAGACAGCATGACGAATTGGCCCGGTAGGTAAGGAGGTGCTGGAGTGCGTCGACGATCCGCCAGCCTCTTGTTGGTAGACCCTGAACGCAACAGGGCCGCCCGAGCCTCCCGCCAAAACACGCCGACAGCGGCGGTATAGGTGCTGAACCGACGGAACGGCCACCTCCGTCTCTTGCTCGGGAAACAGGGGGGGCTGGTACCCCAGAGAGCACTCAAACGGGGACATGCCAGAAGCAGATGAGGTGAGGGAGTTGTGCGCATACTCCACCCATGGCAACACGGAGCTCCAGGAGGTCTGGCGTCGAGAACAGATGCACCGGAGAGCGGCCTCCAAGTCCTGGTTAGTCCGCTCCGCCTGACCATTAGTCTGTGGATGAAAACCAGAAGACAGGCTGGCAGTAGTCCCGAAAGCACCACAGAACGCCTTCCAGACTTGAGAGATGAATTGAGGACCACGATCCGACACCATGTCTGTGGGAATTCCATGCAGCCTGAAGACATGTTTAATGACCAGTCTTGCAGTCTCTGCAGCAGAGGGGAGTTTGGTCAGAGCCACAAAATGAGCGGCCTTAGAAAACCGGTCCACAATAGTCAGAATCACGGTCCTCCCGGCAGAAGGAGGTAGGCCAGTCACAAAGTCCAGGGCAATGTGTGACCAAGGCCGACCCGGGATGGGCAGTGGGTGTAATAGTCCAGCAGGCGGGTGCGTACTGACCTTATTCTGAGCACAAACCAGACAACCTGAAACATAGTCCCGGACGTCCTTGGTCAAACTAGGCCACCAGAAGCGGCGACGCAGAAAGAATCCAGTCCTGCGGATTCCTGGGTGGCAGGTGAGTCGCGTGGCATGAGCCCACTGGAGGACCTGGGACCTGAGTGAGCTAGGGACGAACAGTCTATTAGGAGGACCTCCTCCAGGGTCCGGCTCCTGAACCTGGGCAGCCTTAATGTCTCTCTCCAGCTGCCAGGAGAGGGCGCCCAGCACACAGGAGGGAGGAAGAACAGTGGCTGGTTGGCTGTCTTGGACAGCCGATTCCTGTTGTCGGGAGAGGGCATCAGGCTTAACATTCTTAGACCCAGGACGATAAGACACCATAAAGTTAAACCGGTTGAAAAACAGAGACCACCGGGCCTGCCTGGAGTTCAGTCGTTTGGCTGTACGAAGATATGACAAGTTTTTATGATCAGTCCAGACTATGAACGGCATAGCTGACCCCTCCAACCAATGCCTCCACTCCTCGAGGGCTAGCTTAATTGCCAGCAATTCTTTGTCTCCCACATCATAATTGTGCTCCGCCGGAGAAAGCCGGCGGGAGAAAAAAGCGCAAGGGCGCAATTTACTGTCAGATTCCCCCCGCTGAGACAATACCGCACCCACCCCTGTATCTGAGGCATCCACTTCAACAATAAATTGCCTGGAAGGGTCAGGTTGGGCCAGAACAGGTGCAGAGGTAAACAGACGTTTAAGCCGGTTAAAGGCGGCCTCCGCCGCCTCCGTCCAGGCGAACGGAGCGGAGGTAGAGGTGAGAGCCGTGAGGGGCGCGGCCACCGAACTGTAGCCACGGATGAAACGGCGGAGGAAGTTGGCAAACCCCAGAAACCGCTGTAATAGTTTCCTGTTAGTTGGGGTAGGCCACTCCACCACCGCTTTAACCTTAGCGGGATCGGGTCTCACCTCACCCTCCGCTATAACAAACCCCAAAAACGAAACAGACGGAGAGTGGAACTCACACTTCTCCGCCTTCACAAATAATTTGTTCTCCAGCAACCGCTGGAGCACCAGACGAACATGCCGCCGATGTTCGCTGACGTCCCTGGAAAAAACCAAAATATCGTCCAGGTAAACAAAAACAAACCGATGAAGAAAGTCCCGTAAAACATCATTAATCATAGCCTGGAATACAGCAGGAGCATTACAGAGACCAAAAGGCATAACCAGATACTCGAAATGTCCCAGGGGAGTGGTGAAGGCGGTCTTCCATTCATCACCGGCTCTGATACGCACGAGGTGGTAAGCGTTGCGAAGGTCCAGTTTGGTGTAGATTCTGGCCTCCTGCAATGCTTCAAATGCTGAGTTCATTAAAGGCAAGGGGTAACTGTTCTTTACAGTGATCTCATTTAGCCCCCGATAATCAATACATGGTCGGAGGGACCCGTCCTTCTTACCAACAAAAAAAAATCCAGACCCCACTGGTGATGACGACGGTCTGATAATACCAGAGTTCAGAGACTCAGCAATATATTGTTCCATTACCTCCCTCTCAGGCTTGGACAGACTATATAACCTGCTTTTAGGCAAGGTGGCGCCAGGTTGGAGGTCGATAGCGCAGTCATATGGTCTGTGAGGCGGTAAGGAGAGGGCTCGTGATTTTGAGAACACCTCAGCGAGGTCGTGGTATTCCGGCGGTACCCCGGATAGGTCAGGTGAGGGCGGCCGCCCTACTGGGACAGCGGGGTCTTCCCCAGGAGGCCGAGCTGAGCGTAAACAGGTGGTATGACATTTCTCACTCCAGCCAGAAACCCGACTGGAGGGCCAGTCGATGACTGGGTTGTGCGCCATAAGCCAGGGATACCCTAGAACCAGTGGGTTCTGGGCGGAGGAAAAAACGAAAAAACGGGTACATTCATGGTGATTACCAGAAACAATAAGATGAATGGGTTCGGTTATATGTGAGATAGTGGCCACCTCTTGACCATTAAGGGAGACCACTTGTAACGGGCGGGGCAATAGCTCACACTTAAGACCGACCTGTCTAGCTAGCTCGGCATCCATAAGGTTCTGCTCTGCTCCAGAATCTACCAAAGCCTTAACCGAAACCCCCTTCCCATGGAACATTACCCGAATTTTCAATAGGCAGGCAGCAGATTTGGGACGAGTGAGCGCTTTATCACCGCTCGTCAGCGCGCCCACTCTTACTGACGAGCAGAGAAGTTTTGGGCACTCCTTGCAGAAATGACCCCGCCTACCACAGTAAAGGCACTCACCTGCCGCCATCCGCCGTCGTCTCTCGGAAACAGACAGTCTGCCCCGACCGAGCTGCATAGGTTCCTCCTGCACTAGTAATGGGGGTTCTGCGGGAGAAACAACACAGTCAGGTGAATTGGTGGGCCGGCGATGAGGGCGGGGTACTACCCTGCCATGCTCCTCCTTATGGTCCTGTAACCGGTTATCTAATCGGATAACCAGGGCGATGAGGGGGTCCAAAGTCAAAGGTAAGTCGAGTGCAATTAGTCTGTCCTTTAATTCCTCGGACAGACCCTCCACGAAAGCGTCCATGAGCGCAGTAGTGTCCCAACCACTAGTGGAGGCCAAGGTCCGGAACTCTATGGCGTAGTCTGCTGCCCTTCTGTCGCGCTGTCTCAATTTCATAAGCGCACGAGCTGCCTCTCGGCCTGGCTTGGTGTGATGAAAAATCTGCTGGAAAGCCTCCAAGAAAGCCGAGAGAGAGGCGCAGGTTGAGGCTCCACGCTGCCACTCGGCGGTAGCCCATGCTCCAGCTCTGCCGGTGAGGTGGGAAATAATGAAGGCCACCTTGGCTTGTTCTGTAGGATAATGAGGCGCCTGCAACTGGAAGTGGAGCTCACACTGGGTAATGAAGGCCCGGCAGTCCCCGGAGTCTCCGGAAAACCTTTCTGGGCGGGCCAGCTGAGCAGTCGGGGCGGCAGGGACTCCATCCAAGGTCCCCTGGACCGGCGTGGGAAGCGATGGGCGTGGCGAAGGGACAGACGGTGGATGTTGGACCCGCTCTGCCAGTTGCTCAAAACGCTCTCCCAACGCGGCAACTTGTCGCTCGTGACGGCTTGACATCTCCAGTAAACCTTGGCGAAGACAAGACATCTGCTCCTCCTGCTGACGGAGTAGTGCCCGTAACGCCTCCGTGTCTGCTGTGTCCATGTTACTGGTCGGGTGGTAATGTCA
This sequence comes from Oryzias woworae, assembly GCA_016861445.1. Lineage (NCBI taxonomy): Eukaryota > Metazoa > Chordata > Actinopteri > Beloniformes > Adrianichthyidae > Oryzias > Oryzias woworae. The sequence continues at coordinate 803,294 of BOLG01000333.1, read as the reverse complement.
GGGTTGACGTGCGGACACAGAAGCAGACAGAACTCAAGAATACAAAGTCTCTCATTTATTGAAACACTCACTCGAAATATCTTCCATAAGTCCAAGAAGCAACAAAAACCACCCGACAACTAGTGCAGGGGAGACGAAGACTTATAACTAGGAGGAAGGGATGAGGTAAGTGGAAACAGGTGTGCCAATCAAGGAAGGAGAGAACACACACTAAGGAGGGCACACAGGAAGTACAACCAACAACAAAATAAAACAGGAAGTGGAAACCAAAACACAACTCCAACAATTAAGCAAAGTCCAAAACCCCACAATGACATCATGGCAGACAGAACCAAGTCACGATATTGCCCAAACATATCTCCGAACCCATCCCAGAAAGAAGTGTCCACTCCAGAATGATCCTTCATTTTGTTGTTGAGAGAGCGGAGGCCCTCCAGGGCCTTAGTCAATTTTCCATCCGGTGCAGTGTTGTTAGGCATGAAGGTGCAACACTGTTCTCCAAACATTGCGCAGACTCCTCCATTTTCGGCCAACAGCATGTCCACAGCAATGCGGTTCTGAAAAGCCATCAGTGAGGTTGCAGACAGTTGTTCATGTATAGCAGAAAATCCATCAGCTGTCATATTTCCCAAACGCTGCACATTGTAATGGATGTAATTTATTCTGTCAACATTTTTGTTTGTAGTACACCACCAGCAGAGGAAAGACTCCCATCCAGCTGCAATCTGGTTTGCCAGTTTGTATTCATCGGGGACTCCTCGCGGTACCCCGATGCCATCTATATAGGTGGGATCATCTTTGCTCCACCCCGTCATAGATGTTTGCATGGAGCGTTTCTGCCTCCAGTGGTATGGCAGAATGCTGCGGAAGTTGGCTAAGAGTTGATCAGCTGTGAGGGGAAAGATCAGAGCTGGGAGAATGAGGGAGACAGAGGCACACAGTCCTGTGGTGTTATATGGCAGGCGGTCAAACAGGCGGTTGTCACCACACCACCACCAGATGTCGCTCCTGGACTGTGGCATGAAGTGGAGATCTACCTGTAAGAAATAAACACAACTGACAGCAGAAAGATTTCCTAGTTTAAGGCCGCTCCCGGTCCTGTTAATACAGGTGAAGTTGGCTGCCGCCACTTTGGAAGAGAAAAGTGGCTTCTTACTTTGTGCTGTTGTAAGGGGATATATGGTATCCCAAAGGGAGCAGTTTGTTGTGGGAACTGTAAAATTCATTAGGGGCAACAAACAGTCAATGCTAACAGTAGAGGGAACAACATGCAAAAGAGGTCTTGCTCCCATACATACCACACAGTCTGTTTTACTCATTCTACCTGCTTGTTCAGCCATGAGGAGCCAGTTGTTGCTTCTTTGTGTCACCCCTGTGGTGACTTGGAACCAGTCATCTAAGGTGGGCCTGATAAAGATCTGCTCAGGTTTCGCTGAAGTGGATTTAGGTCCTGCCGTTAGGTCAGGCAGGTTGGCGTCTGGCTTAGTTTCGGTGATGTTAGGACATAATGCAATAAGCCTACAGGGGTCGTCTGCATGTGGTCTTATCAGAGGTGTTACAAGGATTAGGTATTTGACCTTTCAGGAGCGGGGAGTTATACTTATAGTCATCTGAGAATCTGCCTGATATTTTCCATGAAGAGGCTGGTATTCCTTGGATCAGAAGTACTGCAAGGAGTAAGAAAGGCTTCATTCTGTCCTATGAGCTTTTCCTACACACTGACACAAGGGGACACAGACTTCACCAGGTTCGAGACAAAAATAACCTATTGTTATTAATCCCTTTGTAGTTGGCCTTTCCTTGTTAGTGCCTGCTGAAAAGCTCCTATCCTACACAGGGATAGCTAAGCTATTTCTGTTCCTGCTGGATTACTCTCTTGCAGTGACTCAGGTGGATCCAAGTAATTGATTTTATCAGGATCCAGTCTCCTGGTTTCACTAGAGGTTCCTCCTGTGGAGATACAGAGGATATGTTTTCTTGGTTATTCAGGCGCTCGCTTTGTTTTTGTATCATTCGTCTCATGTGGTCAGCTAAAGTTTGTTCTTCAGCTGTTTCCCATTTATTACTGAAGTAAGGAAATCTGTAGGGTCTCCCAAATAGGGTCTCATAGGGAGTTAACCCTTCAGTACTTGTGGTATTTATGTGCATTTGGACTAGTTCTAGACATTGAGTCCAGTTTCTTCCTGTTTCTTCCATGCATTTTCTTAGCCTATTTTTTATAGTTCCATTCATTCTTTCTACCAGCCCTGCACTTTGGGGGTGGTAAGCACAGTGTCGTTTTAAGTCTATTTGGAAAGCTTGACCTATTTTAGTGATAGTTTGGTTTACAAAATGTGATCCGTTATCACTGTATATTTTCTCTGGTATGCCATACCGTGGAATAATATCTTTGCATAGAGCTTTTGCTACTGTTAGAGCATCTGGATTCTTTGTTGGAAATATTTCTACCCATTTAGAAAATGCATCTATTATTACAAGGCAATACTTTTTTCCTTCACTTGGAGTTAGTTCTATAAAATCCATATGTATGTGTTGGAATGGATATTGTGGGACAGGAAATTGACCTCTTTGTGGTCTTAGGTTACCTTGGGCATTATGTTTAGCGCATATAAGGCATGCTCTACAAATTTGAGTAATTATTAAATCCATATGTTGTATAGGTTTGGTTTACCATTCCTACCATCCCTCCTGTTGAGACATGGGTTTTCCCGTGGCTCAATATTGCCGCTAATTTATATAAATTCTTTGGTAGGATTGGTTTATTTTCTGGTCACATGTAAAGGCCCTCTCAGCTGTGCTCCTTTATTTTGCCAAAGCTTCTGTTCGTGTGCAGGGGATTGTTGTTGCATGATTATCAGGACGTCACTTATCTAGGGTTTGTGTGTCGTCTTGCTGTAAATGGTTGATTTGTATTTCGTTAAGGGCGGCTTGTCTAGCAGTTTTATCAGCAAGGTCATTTCCTTTAGAAACAGAGTCTGACCTTCCTGTGTGAGCAGCGCATTTGCAAACAGAAAGTTGGGCTGGCAGCTGCACAGCACGAAGCAGTGATGTGATCAGCTGCGCATGGGTCACAGGTTTTCCTGTGGAGGTGATCATTCCACGATTTTGCCAGTGTTGGGCAAACTTGTTATTTATTTATTTATTTATTTATTTTTTATTTATTTATTTTTATTCATTACCTCCCTCTATTGTCCACATAGTGCACTCTTCACATATTTGGGATATTTAGCCCCATTAAACCTAAACTTTTTGTATCCTAAAATATTTAGGGTCAAATAAGTAATGGTTCTAAAGTCCTACTTTAATCATCTTTTGATCTGTTTAGGAGGCATACTCAACGGTCTTTTAATTATAATATATTATTATAATATAACAGCAATATAGACAAACAAAAGGAGTGAATGTGAGTGAATGTGAATAAAGATTAAGAGTTAAAGGAACACCACACTAAAATACACCGTAAAAAGTTAACAAAAAAGAAATCAGAAATAACAAACAAAAATAAGAAATAAAAGTAGACTAAATAAAATAATTTTAAGAACTTAAATAGACAAACAACGTCATAATGGGCCCACAACAAATAAAAGAGTTAAAAGAACACCCAGATGTAAGATTTATGTCTGCCTGTAAGCCAGGCAGCTGTGATTTTCTGGAAGAATGGGTGAAAAAATATGATTTTAAACCCCAACTAAAAAACAGAGAAGAAATAGTACGCGTCTCTCTTCCTTCGCTATTTTCATCCACCCCTCTGTTAGTTCCCATCCGTCTTTATACATTTTTGTTACGTTCCCTTTACATCTTGTCCTGATGTTATCTTGTAATTTTGTTTGGTAGTCCTTGGAGGACTTTTCCCTGCTTTGACTTTTACCCATTTTGAACTAAATTTTGGACTCAGTGGGGGTTAACACCTAGGGTGTTCTAACACTGAGTTTCAGTTGTCCAACAATGCAATAATGAATTTATTTCTGTGGTGAGACACAAGCTTCTACCCTTTCGGGCGGTGTCTCCTTGGATACAGCCTTCCACAGAAACTTATTGCTCACTTTTGTTGGCTTTGGTATGGAATGTAAACACCAAGTGGTAATTACAGTCCCTCACACACACACACACGCACTATTTTTTTTTTTTATGGTTTTTTAGACGTCTCTCTATTTTTTACACCCTATTTTACCAGAGGACTCCGCCGTCCTACGCGACGCTTTTTAGTCTTTTTCACCTAAAGGAGGTCGTTCTCCGCGGAATTTAACTGGACTTTTTAACACGACACAAAGTCTTAGGGTTCCAGCGCTTTCTCTATTTTTTCTTTCTTCTCTATTTTTTATTTTTTATTTCACACAAGCTTTTTAAGTCAAGACATACTCACACTCTCGGTGTTCGGAAATCCCGTCAACCTTCAGACCCCAGCCGGTGGAGAGTACCCCCAGGCCCGGAAAGGGTATGCAATGCCACGGCCGCGGACTTTTCCTGGTTCTCTCCCACCTGCTGGAATACTTCAGGTATTTTGGGATCCGGCTCGAAGGACCAAGTTAATGTTAGGTTCAAAACCTAGACATTAGTAAATCTGCAAAGAAACACAAGAGAGTTGAGTATGGTTTTAACCTGCAGGGAGAAAAAGCCGGAGACTGCTTCAGTACAATCTCCAAACTCCTTCTGAAAGCAGCCTCCTTTCTCCGAGCTATTTATTAGGTTGGGAATGCCCTGATTTACAAGGTCTCAACTACTAAGGGAAAGGGTACGATTAAATGTTCCAGTTGAAACAATCTGCGTGTCACCACGACATGTTTATCAAGCTAAGCCTTCTGTCTTTGTACGTCACAGCTGGATGAAGTTAACTCTTCTGCATTCCTGCTCAGTGAGTTATCAAGGTCTCCTGTAAACACATAAACAGATAAGGCAAAACACAGAAAACTTCATGGTCATAAAATATAGTAAGGAATAGAATAAATGTATGTACAATTTCTCCAACAATTTCCCAATGCTCTATATTTCCCATTGGATTTAGTGACCATCACTTGATCACCTTTGATCTTATTGTTGGGTCCTATACTTGGAGGGTATCTTATTGGCATTTTAATACTAAACTTCTTTTGGATAGGGCCTTTTGTGAGAATTTTGAATTTTTTTGGGAGCTTTGCAGGTGCAGAAAGGGGGATTTTGTTTCTGTCAGTCAGTGGTGGGAAGTGGGCAAAGCTCAGATACGGGTGTTCTGTCAACAATACTCCAGTCATGCTATAGTCACTGTTAGAAAGGCCATATCCACTTTGGAAAAAGACATTTCTCACCTTGAGATATGTGGAGCATCCTACTCGGCTTTATGTGATCCAGGGTTGCAACAGAAGAGGACTGAACTGAGTTCCCTTTTATGGGAGAGAGCGAAGGGGGCGCTGGTTAGAGGACGCTACACCACCATCAGAGACGTGGACGCTCCCACATCCTTTTTCTTTAATTCTGAGAGATCTGTTTCTCAAAAGAAACAAATGGTTTGCCTTCGCCTTCCTGATGGGACTTTCACCACAGACCCGGTTGCTATGAGAGATCATGCGGTGGATTTTTACAGCACTCTCTTCAAAAAGGAGGCGTGCGATCGTGTGTGGTCCAGCTGCTGGAGGGGCTCCCACAGCTGAGTGAAGCTGACAGAGACAGTCTGGATTCTCCAATCCTGTTGGACGAGCTAGCGGCGGCTGTGCGTCAGATGACATCTGGGAAGTCTCCAGGGCTGGACAGGTTGCCATCAGACTTTTACAAGCATTTCTGGAGGTGCATCGGCTCGGATCTACTGGAGGTGGTGCAGGATTGTACGAGGACTGGCATGCTGCCTTCTTCATGTCGTCATGCGGTTCTTTCTCTCCTGCCAAAAAAAGGAGATTTGACTCTGCTTAGGAACTGGAGACCTCTTGCTCTATGTACGGACTATAAGTTGATCGCAAAACTTTTATCGAACAGGTTGAAGAAGTGTTTGGAACAAATCCTTCATAGTGACCAATCCTATAGTGTTACTGATCGCATCATTATGGATAACCTCTTTGTTGTGCGTGATTTGTTTGATATTTGTAAGTCCTATGATGTCAATGTTGGGCTGATCTCTCTGGATCAAGAAAAGGCCTTTGACCGAGTTGATCACTCTTATTTATTTTCAGCTTTGAAAGCTTTTGGTTTTGGGGAAGGTTTCGTTTCTCTTTTGAGTCTTTTGTATAGACAGGCTTTTTGTTTGGTTAAGGTGGGTGGGGGGTTAAGCCGTCCTGTGTTGGTTCAGAGAGGTACTCGACAGGGATGTCCTCTTTCAGGTCAACTATACACCATTGCCATTGAACCCTTGCTCATTATGTTGCGGTCCAAGCTGATTGGGTTTGAGCTGCCTGGGCTCCTACACAAGCCGTCAATCGTGGTTTCTGCCTATGCTGATGATATTTCCGTTTTTGTGCGCCATCAGAAAGATGTCAGTCTTCTTTGTGACTGCTTGAGTGTCTACCAGAAAGCGTCTTCAGCTAAAGTTAACTGGGAGAAGAGCACTGCACTGCGTTTAGGGCACTGGGTGGATGCATTGTTGCCGATATTACCCGGGGACCTAAATTGAAAGTATCTCATTTTTGGGAGTGTTTTTAGGGACGGACGATTATCAACAAAAGAATTGGGAGGGTGTCATGGAGCGCATGTGTGCCAGACTGTCAAGTTGGAGATACTGTACCTGCTACCACAGCTTTCCTATCGGGGTCGAACTCTTGTTGCCAATAATCTGGTTGCCTTGATGCTCTGGCACAGACTGACAGTATTGTCTCCTCCTGCAAGCCTTATTTCAGCAGTTCAGAAGACCTTGGTGGACTTTTTCTGGTCTGGTCACCACTGGCTGAGGGCCGCCGTCCTCTATCTCCCGGTTGAGGAGGGCGGACAGGGACTGGTTAGCATCCGTTCTTGTGTGGCGGCTTTCAGGCTGAGGACTATTCAGCGTCTCCTCTACCGTCCTGGTCTGCCATGGACGGATACTGCCCGTGTGCTGCTGCGGAAAGCTGGTAACCTGGGGCATGACAAACACCTGTTTCTGATTCAACACACGCACTTCGATGTGACGGGAGTTCCACCCTTTTATCAGTCCGTCCTGGATGCTTGGAGACTTTTGCTTTGCCAAAGGAGTGCTGCTTTAACCCCTAGACTGTGGCTGTTTGAGGAACCTCTGTTCGGCAGTGGGCTTCTCTCTTCACATGCATTGTCTTCTGTAACCATGGGCTCCAGACTGAGGGAAGTTGGCTGCGTGAAGCTCGGACATCTCCTGGAGACATCCCTATCTGAGCTTGCTGAGGCTGCAGGTTTCCATTCCATCAGGACGCTGCAAAGGATAGTGGATGAGGTTTGCCAGTCCTTACCTGAGAACCTGCGATGGTATGTGAGAGATTTTTCAGTCGCTTCACAATGGGTGGATGGGAAGGATTTTCCCTTCCCTTCAATGCAGGTCTCTCCATCCCGTGAGGAGTGGGTGGAGAACGGAAGTAGACTGTTATCTTGGACATCCCCACGGATGGGGAATTTGGAGACAATGGGAAGGAAGACCCTCTACCTAATGTCCGTGAACGTTTTAAATGTGCGCTCCCTTGTCAACGTCAGAGTGTCGGGGTGGACTGTTTTTTTTGGCGCCGGGTTTTCCCCGAGGGGCTGTTGGAGATCCCTGTACAAAGCTCCCGTGGAAAAACGGGCATGTGACCTCCAGTGGAGGGTCGTGCATGGGATCATAGCCACGAACAGATATCTGACACACGTCAATCCTGGCACAGGGGATGGGTGTCCGTTTTGTGCAGTTAGCGAGTCGGTGGTCCACCTGTTTGCTGAATTTCAGCGTCTGACGAGTCTCTTTCCTTTTCTACGGGTGTTGTTTGAGGGGTTGGGGGAACAGTTTGCTTCATTTACGGTCCCAAATACGAGACTTGGAAAAAAGAGTATTCACACACTTTTGAACTTCCTTTCAGCTAAAGCCAAGCTGGTTGGCTGGATGTCCCGGAAAAACAGGATCCAGGGGACCGGGTTTGATGATGCTCTATTTCTCTTTAAGAGACGTTTGGTAGCTCGTTGGGAATAGAGTTCTGCTTTTACAGTCTGACCAATTCACTTGATGATTTTGTTAAAATTTGGACTATTGCAAATGTTTTATGTTCTGTCAGCAGAGACTCTTTGGTGCAGAATTTTTGATTTCATTTGTTTATCTGTTGTGCTTCTTGAACTCTTTCCCTGTCCGTGTAATTATTAATTTGTGAAGTGCTGACCGATTATTAAAGGTTTTTTACAACTCAACTCTCTCTCTCTCTCTCTATCTATCTCTCTCTCTATCTCTCTATCTATCTGGATGGATGGATGGATATCAATCGATCGATCGATAGAGTTCGATAAGGCCCTAGAGAAGGACTATTGATTGGATTGATTGGCCTTAAAGATATTCTGGCAAGCCATCCAGTATTTCAGTATTGGTGGGAGCTGTTCACGCCCAGCCAGTAAGGCCAAGCGGGCCCCATATGGTTTAATATTGGGCTGAATATGTGGGCCCATATTGGGTTTGTACGCAGTTTCCGTACTGGCCCCACTTGTGCTTGCCCATTTAGGCTGCTTCGCAATGCTAGCCAGCCTAACGGTCCGGCAGAGCAAGCAAGTGCCTCCGTCCAGGGAAACTAGCAGGGTCGCTGCCCAGGCTGCAGGTCCCATGGCAGCAGAACCAGTGTGAGTAAAACACAGATGAGGCCACCACAGAAACTGCAGACAAACCCAATTGGTGCTCACATATTCGGCCCACTATTAAACCATATGAGGCCCACTTGGCCTCACAGCCTGGGTTTCCACTGGAGATACTGCCGTGGCTGTGGAAGGAAAACCTTTCCGTTTCTCCTCAGTCCTGCTGACACTCCTTCTCTTGAGGAAACAGAGGCTGAAAACTGTCCGGCTGCAGCCACCAAGGTAGTCAAACAGCTCCTTGGTGGTGAGGCACTGGGGGGGGATGGAGCTCGCCCCGAGAACCTCATGTCTCTGCATGCAGTGGGAGTGTCTTTGCTGACATATGTTTGCAGCGTCGCAAAGCAGTCGGGGACAGTACTATTAGACTGGCAGACTGTGGTGGTGCTTCCCCTTTTCAAGAAGGGGGACTGGAGAGTGTGTTCCAGCTACTGGGGATCACACTCCTAAGCATGATTCTTTCGTTGCATGTAATGCAACCACAATAAGGCGCTTTCCAGTGACCACTTGAGCCAATCTCAAGTTCAGATAAATGCAGAGGGATGCGTGAGCAAAACTAAATCAATCATCCTTGGTGCTCCTCCGCCATGCATCTCAGTTTTCCTCGTCAGAGTTTCGGGTTTTTTTATTACTTTCCTTTGGAGTCAGTTCAGTCTCATAATTCACAAATGCAAACCAAATACACAGATTTCCTTCATTAAGCGCCAGTCATTTCTGTTCAGAATCACGTGAACTTCAAACTTCAAGAACTGTCAGGACACCATTTCCCACAATGGATTGTTTTGATGCGAGCCCTTTGCGCACAATCACAATGTAGCGAGTAACTATAAGTGTCTCTTCAAATGTAGTGGAGTAAAGAGTACAAATATTTAATCAGAAATGTAGTTGAGTAGGGAGTAAAAGTTGCTTATATTTTTGATACTTAGTACAAAGGAGCCAGAAAAGTACTTGCATGAAGTAACGAAGTCAGTTTACTCAAGTACTTCACGCCACTGCTTTCTATTTAGAGCAGTGATACAGATGACCCACCTCATTAGTCCAGCCAGAGCAGCAAAGAAGTGGGTGAATTAAACAAAACAAATAAGGTTTGTGAAATGAAGGTTTAGTCAGTTCCTTGTAGTTTTAATTATTTCTTTGTTCACAAGTGACTGTTTTGATATTTGAAGGAACTTATAAGGTTTCCCACTGGCAGTGGCACTGAAGCAGGGGAACCATCAGCAGCTTTGTGGAAGTGGTTCTCCTTAATGAATGAGGCCATTGGCAGCAGGGCATCAGTGAGGTCTCATCACCTCATTCTGGGAGAAGAGTTCTTCCACATCCTCTGCACCATCACCTGCATCAGTGCCACAAGAACAGGAGCAGACAGGGATGAGGAAGAGACAGAAGAGGCTCCTTCAGCCAAGAGGATAGGGTGTGGCGGCCTATTCAGTCTGTTAGAGAAGGCAGAGAGAAGGAAAGGGCAAGAAGGGAGGAGGAGCGAGAGGAGAGGCTCTTTACTCTAGTAGAAAAAATGAATTGAAATGAAAATCTGAATTGTTTTAACTAAATTTGCTAAAATAATTATTCGCATGTATTTTTTTTTTTAATATGATCAATTTTTAACAGTCTCAAAACTACTTTTATATAAACATCAAAGGTAAATATTTACAATGTCCTTTTATATTTAACATTTACTTTTGATGCATTTTAGCAATAGTCATTGTCCTGAAGAGCCGTTCATCTGACAGTTGGAGCTGACAGGAAACCAGAGATTTGTCCTCGCAGACGAACGCCACTTTGCTCATCCTGATGTGGCTCAACATCTGTGACTCCAAGCAGACCCCTTCACTGATGCACTGATCATCACTGATGGTGCAGGATGGAGCTGAATTATTCTAACAGCAAAGGTTGGTTTTATTCCCAGTGCCTCTAGAAATATTGCTCTCCATCTTGTCTTCATCATCTCAAATGCTCTCTCCACCACAGAGCGTGCCCTGGCGTGGTGTCGGCTGTCACCCAAAATGATGAATCCTTCAGGTGTTTGATAAAAATTGGGCTGTTTCACAGAACCCGTGAATCATGGACTGAATTTGGACACCCACCAAAAATAGCTAAAAATGTGACATTAGAGTCACATCCAGCCTGCATTTGGATTGAATAAAAATTCTTCCTGTTACAATAACAAGCTGCATTTTCTTTTAGGGCCTTTATTCTTATGTGGCAGACGTTGATGCTCCCCACGACCTTTTGGAAGGCAGCAGACCCAGTGAGCTGCTCAAAACCAGCAGCGACTAATTGCAGTTCATCCACACTGGGGACCAGCATGACGCTGCGCATCAGCTGCTGTTCTGTGGACAATGTCACTCACAGTGGAGCGTGGCATGTCAAAGGTCCTGGTTAATACATGGTAAGATGTGCCAGACGCCAGCCAGGAAAGGAACACCAGGACCTCAGTCTCCTGTGCTCCAGAGCGTGAGGAACCCGAAGCTGAGCAAAACTTCAGCAAACATTTCTGAGCAAAAACAGTAAGTTTCTTCACAAAAATGTTTGCAATTTTATTCTGTATAAACCATCCAGGTTGTTTTTATCATCAGAACACAGTACATTCATTCATTCAAAAAATAAATGAATGAGAACACAGTACATTCATAAATTGTCTTCGGCACATCCGTGGTGAGGCCGTGTTCCACCTTTACAGTCCTCGCCGGATCAGGGCTGCAGAGAGGTTTTAGGAAGAGGATCAAGACCCACCTTATTAATCTGGCTTTTACATGACTTTTGTAATTGTTTTATTTTATCTGTTCATTTTCATATTTAATTTTATTTTTATTTGAATCTTTTTAGAGTTGATTTATTTACACAATTAGTTTTTTTTTATTATACTACCTATTTGGGGGGGTCTTTTACTGCATGGCCCATTTTCATTGGGGTGGCACTCTGTGGTCAGATAACCGCAGAGTGGGCCCTGTGCCACTCTGTACTGGCCTGATGGTTGGGGTAGGCCTTGAAATAAGTGAATCCCCATTATGCCATTTCTGCACAGCGGAAACGAGCCAGACTGTTTCCTTAGAGCTGCAGTTCTTACGTTTTTGTTCAGTTGGGTGAACTGGGTGAGTGGTAGGGGGGAGGAGTGCTATTTTTTTGTAAGTGTCCTGTTTTCTTAGTGTTTATTTGTTTTTAAACACTCTGGTTTTTTAATGTGTATTTTTATTTTTTGCTTTCATGTAAAACATCATGGGTTTCAGTTCAGTGACAGGAGCTATACAAATAAATAAAGTTTAAATTTGAACAGTGATGTTCAAAGTAGACTCATACCATTTCCTGGAGTCTAAAACTTCCTTCCACTGAGCAGTACTGTCCGGTCCGGTATTTTGAGTGTTTCCATTGAAAAATGGACCGAATAAGCAGTACCAAACCATACCTTTTGGGGGCCCCCTATAAGTTGTAGGTCCATTGAAAAGTTGAAAGGAACGGTTGGGGCAGAGCCAATTGTAGCCAACTATTGATTGGCAGAAAGTGATGACGACATTAGAATGCACCAGTATAGCGCTCATTTAAACTAACATTTCCAATGTTTCTTTATGGCGGTATTCCTCTTAGCCACCACAGTTTTCTTTCAAACAACATTATATTCCTGTTATAAATGATGTACCAGAAGTAAAGCAATGAAAAGACGAGCTGCAGGATGACCTCCATTGTTGTTGCTTTTCTAGTCATAGCACTACAAAAACGCAATAACACGCTCGCGGTCTACACCACACATGTGATGTGAAAACAAACTGCTCAGTGGAACTGAGGTTTGACTCAGTGGAAACGCTCACCGGAGTTAACTGGACCATAGCGTACCACTATCCAGCGGGTGTCCCTAAAATGTGTCTGCATTTCCATCACCGTGACTTCAGCAGATCTCATAAAAGCTGCCTCTGGTCACAAACCACGAGGAGAAGCCAGTGTGCTGTGGTTCAGCACATCAATTATGTGTCATGCCTCTGCAGTAGCAGGGCACAAAGATCAAGACGTGTAATAAAAACATAAACAGCCTCAAATCAGTCATCCTTTGGTCTGTCAACCAAAGAAAGTTAGGATATAATATAAAAACTGGTTTTTAGTCCAAATATAGACTTATTGAATCAACATGGAAGTGCTGACTCTTGCAGATTGAAATGCCTTTAAACTCGATGTACAGTGGGTGGCCATGGAGCAGAAGTAGAGTGGTTGACCTCTGGTTAGGGGATCGCAGGTTTGGTTCTAGCCTTGCCCGCCCAATGTAAAGTTGTCCTTGGGTAAGACACTGAACACATTGCTCCTGGTGCTAACAGGTTGGTGTCAGTGTTAGGCAGAGCTGCCATCAATGTGTGAATTTGTGTCCATGGGTGAATGTGACTGCAAAGCTACATTGCATATCAGCTTTGCACCAATGAATGCAACACATCATGTCAGTAAAAATTTGCAAACTGTCAGGGCAAAGCCACTTTTCTGCACATCAGAAACAGCTGATTTATGTTGATTGCATTAGCAATCTCTGCTGTGCAGTGCTGCATAGAAATTCATAGAAGTTTGATGTTGCTTTTCTCAGAATCTGCTGGAATTACATCTATTTCGTAGAATCAAAGAATAATGGTATTCTAAAGAATTTAAACATTGGAACTAAAGTACCAATGTTAAAGGGTTAAAGCAAGGTAGAAAAGTGCTACATACTGTAGGTATATACCATTTATCCCATGATCCCTGATCAGTAAAAGTGAGTCTTTGCTCTAAGAAGAAAATACTAAATGAAGTTCTTTGAAAAGTTGTGTGATGATCCCATTAGATAAAGGTGGATGCAGCGTAAAATCTTAGCACCCATAATGTGTTTGGGTTGTCCCCGCCTGTGGAGGGTCGTAGAGAGGAGGGGCCGCACCTTAAGTAGAGTGCAGTCAGTACAGTTCATTCGAGGCTCATCTAATCACCTCAAGATATGTTATGACAGTGGAACGTACAATAATCTGATGTGTGGTTTGTGTATCCTGATATGTTTTTAAGGATAAATGAAGTTCCATGTTCCAGTCATTAGTATCACATCAAAGTGTGAGCACTGGCTCCTTACTACAGCATGCATTGGGTGTGCACGTGATACGTAAGTGACCATATGACACCAGTAGGATGTCCACAAAAACTACATTTTGATGTACCAATTTTTAACAGTCACGCAAGGAGCTTGTTTTGATCACGTGAATACAACTAATGGACTCTTTGCACAAACAGCATGGTTTGGGGGGATTTAAAATTGGGAAATCCATACAACATGCCTGCATCTCACTAACTTCGCCCTTATTTACCTAAATGTGTTGTATAAGTGATCACTACAACCTGCTACCTGTAGCATGCCTGTAAAAAAAGGTGCATGAACAATTTCTCTCTACAAGCGGTCTACAGCCTTTCATTCTGGCCACCTGGGCGCCCTCTACACGGACAGCCCCTATCCACCATGAAGGACAGTTGGGACTAAGGCTTTTTATATAATTCACACAACGATTAGATTGTAGGGTTTCAGTGTCATTACAGAACTCATGAAAGTGTTTGATTTAGAGCACATAAAGAGGCTATCAGTTTTTGTATATAAAGTTGAGCTTATGAAGCTCTAAGATTTCTGTTTGGAAATATGCTTTGTAGTTTAAGATGATAAAAGCTGCTCTGTTCAGTTAATAAACATTTGTTCAGCTTTGGCTTCCAGGCAGAAGCTGGTACCAATCCACTCAAAAACTAAATGTACTTTCTGATTTTAAAGATCTTTTTTATGTTTATCCTTTTTCCTATTCATGAAAAGTGTGTGTGTGTGTGTGTGTGTGAGAGGGGGGTGTATGGTGGGTTGTCTGAATGTGCGTATGGTGGGGAGGGAAGCTGCGTCTGCAGGAACTCCCTTCAGAGGAGGTTTGCACACAGAGCTGCAGCCGGAACTGATGAAGATAGATTAGCATCTGTGTCTCAGGGAAGCATAAACGAGATTCAGAAGCTCCAGCTTTGTGGCAAGAAGGTATTACTCCACCCTGCTGAGGTCTCCAGATTAAAGCTTCAGCAACTTTCCTGCCTCCTTTTCAAAATAAATACACAGCAGTTTCCTGTGTGATGCCTCTCTCCTCCTCCTCTGCTTGGATATCAGGTTGCTGACTCATCCCAGGACTCACCATATTTCTACCCATGGTGACATCTCCTTCCTAGGGGAATTTGGACAAATGACTGCAGATGTGGACCAATCAGCTTTTAGTTAACTCATCCCACAATTAGCTTCTGTAGTTCCAGCGTAACCTGGAGGATTCTTCACATTCCTGCCATGGATGAACAGCTTCATCATCATTTGCAGCATGTTCACAACACAAATTAAGCAGCTCTGGGGAAAAAAGTGAAAAAATATCAGATAATGGAAAATCAATCTTTGTAACAATGTCTCAGTGTTTTCATTGCTCAATTGTTTAAGTTTCAAGAAAGTGTATTCTACAAGATTTTAAACCACCCAATGGCCCAGGCCACTAACCCCATCGCACTAGGGGCGTGCACAGGATTGCAAGTATGTAATTTCCACAAAATAATAAAATGGAAAAAATACTTATGTGCAAAAAAAAAAAAAAAGCAAAATGGAAATGAATGTAAAACTCAGTCATTCCTTAAACCAGTAGCCTAACCTTCTGGGGGCCTCAAAGCAGAGAACTTTAAATGGGGCATGATTTCGTAGGGGTTTAAAATGTCCAAGGTACAATGAAGCGCCATGATTTTACCAGCACTTTCAGCTCAGATACTTAGTAAAATCCCATAATCATAATTTGTTTTATCAGATGTATTTCTTACAGTCGAAAGGCAAGGAAAACTACACTCTAGTTGGATCCCAGAGAGGCTGTGGCATCCAAATGTGCCGCCATTTGTCAAATGCGCATAAGTAATATAAAACATACCTTTTAGGGTAACATCAAACAGTCCAATTAAGAATGAAAATGCAGATTATATCAAATAGCTCACTCACTTCAAAGGACAATAACAGTGGAAGTAAACATGCACAATGTTCAATTCAATTTTTTTATATAGCCCAATTTCACAACCATAGGGGTCTCAGGAGGATCCACACCGGTATTTAAGAAACCAAAAGAACTTTGCCTGGATTGGCATCATAGGGGCCCCACCCTGGAGCCAGGCCTGAGGCTCCTCCCACAGGCCCCAGTCTGGTAAATCCAAAAGGAACAATGTGGGGTCACTCTCTAGTGGGCCCACTACCTGGAGGAGAGCTCAGAAGGGGCCAGTGCAATGTGGTTTGGGTGGCAGTCAAGGGGGAGTGCCTCTGCGGCCTAAACCCTGTGCATGGAACTTGGCTATTCCTACGGCTTTCCTTATCTGAACCCGAGCTGTGTTTTTTTGTTGGACTCCTGTGCTCGTCATAGTTCATCCATAACAAACACCACGTTTGAGTACAACAGTGTCCATCAATAGACATGGCATCAGGACACCCTCGGCAGGAGATTAATGATTGACTTTGTAGTCGTTTCAGGTGACCTTCAGCCGTGTGTCTTGGACACTCAGGTAAGGAGAGGGGCATAGCTGTCCACTGAATACTACCTGGTGGTGAGTTGGATTTGTTGGCAAGAAAGAAGGCCAGAAAGACTTGGTAGACCCAAACGTAATATGAGGGTCTGCTGGGAACATCTGACTGAGCCCTCCGGCAGGGAAGTCTTTAACTCACACATCCGGTAGAGCTTCAAACAGTTACCGATAGAGGCTGGTAACATCGAGTTGGAATGGACCTTGTTCTCCACCTCCATTGTCGCTGCTGTTGTTCGGAGCTGTGGTCGCAAGGTCTCTGGTACTGGTCGTGGCAGCAACCCCCTGAACCCAGTGGACACTGGAAGTAAGGGATGCCGTCATGCTGAAGAAGAAGTCCTATCGGGTCTGGCTGGCTTGTGGGACTCCAGAGGCAGCTGACAGGTATCGGCAGTCTAAGCGAGATGCGGCCCGAGCTGTTGTGGAGGCAAGAACTCAGTCCTGGGAGAAGTATGGGGAAGCTACGGAGAAGGACTATGGGTTGGCCTCGAAGAGGTTCTGGGTAACTGTTCAGCACTTCAGGAGGGGAAAGCAGTTTGCTGCAAGCTCTGTTTTAAGTGCAGGTGGATAGTTGCTGACTTCAAATGGGGACATTGACAAGCTGTGGAAGGAATCCTTTGAGGATCTTCTCAATCCCATTGACACATCTTCTCTTCAAGAAGCTAAGGCTGAGGACTTTGGGGTGGGGCTTTCCATTACCCGAGCTGAAGTCACCAAGGTAGTCAATGAGCTCCTCGGTGGCAAGGCACCATGAGTGGATGATGTCTGTCCTGAGTACCTTAAGACTCTGGATGCTGTCGGAGCGTCTTGGCTGATACGTCTCTGCAGCATCACACGGCAGTCAGAAAACAATACCATTGGTCTGGCAGACAAGGGTTGTGGTTCCTCTTTTCAAGAAGGGTCATGTGAGGGTGTGTTCCAGCTTCTGGAGAATCAAACTCTTCACCCTCCCTTGGAAAGTCTGTACTGGAGAGGAGAGTCCGGCCAACAGTTGAACCGCAGATCCAGGAACAACAATGCATTTTCCGTCCTGGTTGTGGAACTGTGGACCAGCTCTACAACCTTTTTAGAATGCTGGAGGGTTCGTATGAGTTCACTCATCCAGTCCATATGTGTTTTGTGGATTTGGAGAAGGCGTTCGACCGCAACCCCCCATGGTTTGTTCATAGTCTTTATGGACAGAATTTATAGGTGTAGACAGGGAGTCTGGTTTGGGAACTACAGGATTTCCTCTCTGCTCTTTGCGGATCATGTCATGTTGGCTTCATTGAGCTAGGATCTTCAGCATGCACTGGAATGGTTTAAGAAAGACCCAGGACACGCAGGACAGACTAAGCCTCTCGGCTTGGGATCCCCCAAGATGTTCCCAAGCCAGGATGTTCCTCCCTGGGAAAACGTTCCACCTCCCAGGGAGGAGCTGGAGGAAGTGACCGGGGAGAGGGAAGTCTGGGCAGGAAGAAGATGAATGGATGGCATCCCTGCCCTTAGACCCTCCTTCTTGTCGAGGAAAAATTCTTTAAAAAACAATTTCTTGGGGAAAAAAACAAGAAACTTCAAGGAAGTCCACATGAAGAAAGGGTTTGTCTCCCAGAAAGGACAGGCGATGTGCTCTAAATGTTAAATAACATTTTGCTGAACTCTACAACTACATGTTTGAATAGTGGAGTAGGGCCGGGAGGGCGATAAGTAATTTTGAATGAAACAGATTTTTGAGTCCTCTTTGGGTGATTTATAATATAGTCATATAACATAGTCATCCTGTTGTAGCCAGGTTTTTGTTTGGGTTAGTAGGCTAAGTTTGTTTTCATTGATTGACTCATTGACTAAGAGGGCCTAAGAGGAAATTGATCTAATGTTTAGTAACCCACACTTATTTACATCATAATTTTGCTTGTTGTTATCGAGAGTATTTTGAGTATGATAATAAATGACATCCTGTTCCTGTGACGTCATTTCCAGGTGAGCGTAACCAGTGTTTGGTCATTGTCTTTGTTGCTCCTGTCATTGCTGTCTAAGCAGTCTGCGACATAGTTATTTCCCCTTAGCCACACACCGCTGGCCTTTGCTAAGTGCAAGCATGGCCTGCACCTCATCTGCTTTCACCCCTCTTTCCTGCTCCATGTGCCATATGTTGAGTGAAGACCCTGCCTCCTTTAGTGAAGATAGTGGCAAATGTGTCAAGTGTAGCCTTAATTTAGACTTGGAGGCCAGGTTAGAGCAGTTAGAGGTGCAGCTCCGAATAGCAGATGCTAAGCCTGTTAGCCAGATTATTACCCGCAGTGTGGCTTGCAATACCAACTAAACTGCAGAGCACTCAAGCCCCTCCCGGGCAGCAGCCAGGGAAGATTCAAGATGGGTTTGTACCAGTGGGAAGGAAGCATAGTGCTAAACGCTACAAAATAAATTTTCTCCCCCTGCTACACGCCAGATGAACCGTCAACTTTAGTTATTGGCTCCTCTGAAGTTAAACACGTGAAGCTCCCGACAGCTACCGTCAGGTGTTATCCGGGAGCTAGGGTTGGTGACACAGAAGGAAACCCCTAAAATGTTAGCTCAGAGTAAGCCCAGGTTCCTCTGAGTTCCCTTTAGCGTTGGTGCAAACCCCATACAGAGGTAGTCCAGCAGCTCCTAGCTTTAGTTTATGTGCTGAAAGTCAAACTCAATTCAACTCCATTTATATATATATAGCCCAATATCACAGCCATTGTCGTCTCATTGGAGTGATATCAGTATATTGCAAGAAACAACAAAAAAAATCAAACATGTAAAAGTAAACAATAGCTGGTTAATATACAGACTAAGGTGAACAAACATCTCTGCCCTTACACCTCCCTTCTCGGTGAGGAAAAACTCATAAGAAACGCTATCTTTTTTTTTTTTTTTTTGGGGTGGGGGGGTGGGGGGGGGGGGGTGGGGGTAATAAGAAACCTCAGGGTTGCCCACATGAAATAGAGATCCTCAACCCCGGACGGACAGGTGATGCACAAGAACTTTTAAAGAAAAGTGAGCTTAATTCATTCTATGACTACATGGTTGAATAACAAATATATGTCTAATAAACAAACACGTCTAGATAAACAGCTACAAGTTAAGATAACAGCTAAATATTTAAATAAACAACATGTTTGAATAGTGTAGCAGATGGGCTTCATCCAGTAGGAGTTGTGGAAACAGCTGGGGTTGCTGGAGGAGCCAGAGGAAAGGTCACCGCCAAGCACAGGAGCGAGAAGAGCCAAAGGCGAGGTCACAGCCAAAGAGAGGAGCGGGAAGAGTCAAAGGCGAGGTCACAGCCAAAGAGAGGAGCACAGGCGAGGTCACAGCCAAAGACAGGAGCACAGGCGAGGCGAGGTCACGGCCAAAGACAGGAGCACAGACGATCCACCTGGAATCATAAATCTCTCCTGCTCCCCCTTAGGGGAGTGGGAAAGAGGGACAACATGTGAATCGCACTGCACCAAACAGAGGCATGATAAACAAAATAAAATAAAGCAGTGGCAGATGACAAGTGATGTAATGAAGATTCCAGGTAGGGGGGAGTGGGGGTGGGAGAAGGATACAGACCTGGGTTAGGGTAGGGGAGAGAGAAAGGGGGGGTGTAGGAGGCGCACGAAGAGTGAGTAGGAGCGAGTAGAGCCAGTGTGGTAAACTTCATTACAGTAGGTGAGGTAGAGGAGCAGTAAATTAAATAATCTCTAATTGCTAGCTAGCCTGGCAATAATCCTGTCCAAAGAGGAATGTTTTAATCCTAACTTTGAATGAAGAAACTGTGTCAGCCTCTTTTACATGAGCTGGGAGCTTATTCCATAAAACAGGAGCTTAGTGGCTAAAGGCTCTACCTCCAACTGTGCTTTTAGAATTTCTAGGAACCACAAGCAGTCCTGCATTTAGTGAGTGAAGTGTTCTGTTTGGTTGGTAAGGCACTATGACATCTTTAGTATAGGATGGGGCCAAACCATTCAAGGCCTTATAGGTTAGCAGGAGGTTTTCTAACTTGATTCTAGATTGAACTGGGAGCCAGTGAAGTGAAGCTAACACAGCAGTAATGTGTTCTCTTCTGCTGGTTCCTGCTAACAATCTAGCTGCTGCATTTTGAACAAGCTGAAGACTTTTTAAAGAACTTTTAGGACACGCTGCTAGCAAAGAGTTACAGTAATCCAGTCTAGACGTAACAAATGCATGTATGAGTTTTTCAGCATCACTTCTAAATAATATGTTTCTGATCCTAGAAATATTGCGTAGATGAAAAAATGCAGTTTTACAAGCCTGTGATATGTGAGCCTTAAATGATAAATCCTGGTCAAATAAAACCCCCAAACCCCCTAAAGATGGACTCTGAATTCCATCTTTGTTTAAGAGGTATGCTAATGGTTTTGGTCTATATGCACAATGTGTATTATGTTTGAGGCCCTTTTTTTCCAGTTTTTTTTTTTTTAAGTCTTAAAAGTGCACTAATTTTCTGTGTCTTTGGTAAAGCCACAATATATATTGTGTTAAACGCACTTTAAAAAATTTTTTTAAGTTCTAAAAAATTCTTTCTTCCAGCAAGTTTGCCACCTACTTGTTTTGTTTTTTAGCAGAAATGTTTCACGTTGAGACGACTGACATTCTAGACGGTGAGCGTGTGGATTGTAATTCATCCATTTGTTTTTACAACTATTGACAATTTCTGTTAAACAAATTTGTCAAGTAATATTTTGGTCTGTCTTTTTTGAAGTTGTTTTTGAGATTTACCACAATAACTTTATTATGAAAACATAAAAATACAGCATATTATGAATAGATTATATGTATAATGTACAGAACATTTCCATTTAAAATATAAAGTTTGACTGTTTTACTAGTTAAAATGACTTTATTTCCCTGTTAATTGTATCATTTAGTGATCCACAATAAGTGATCATTACATGGAAAAAATACAGGAAATATTGTTTTTTTTTTTTTTTGCATAGCTGTTTGTATATAAATTAACAGGGTTTTTTGTAGACTTAATACTTGTTTAATGTGATTCAGCCGTGATTTCATTCACCATAAATCAATTTACAGATTGTGTCAGTAAACTAATCTACGGTGCTGCTGTATTTTTTACAGGAATTTGCTGGTAACCACAGCTGCCAGCGTTTTCCTGTAAAAACAACCTTTTTTTCTTACAGTGTAGAACTGATGAGATGTAGATGCTGCTGCATTTTGGGCCAGTTGCAGTTTATGGAGCGTTTTTTGTGGTAGGGCAAACAGAGGAGAGTTGCAGTAGTCTAGGCGTGAGGTGATGAGACTGTGGAGAAGAACATCTGTAGCATGAGGGCTGAGGGAGGGTTGGAGACGGCAGATGTTCTGTAGGTGGAAGTGTGCTGACGGGTAACGTCATTCACATGGGAGGTGAATGAGAGAGAACTGTCGAGAATGACACCCAGACTTTTAACATGAGGGGAGGGAAAAATAGAGGCATTGTCAACTGGAATGAAAATGTTATGGATTTATAACTTTTATGGCGTGGTGTCTGGACAGGTCACTGCTGTTACCGCCCTCACAAGCCACATTTGTGTTACATCTCAGACAGTATGCATTGTTTGCCTCTACTTTGGAAAAATACAGACACACTTTGGATTTTTTTGCTTACGGTCGCTCTGCCATCCATCTGTGTTTGTTTCACTTTTCAGCAGAGGAATATAGGAGAGCGTGAGCAGCCCCTCGCCTTTGCACTGCAGTAGGAAAAGCAGTGACAAAGAAGGAGAGACGGTCTGTTTTTTTAAGCTGCATAGAAACAAAGTTGTGCACATTGTGTCCGCGCTGTTGCCACGCCACTGTGTTGGTACCGAGAAGAATACCGTTAAGATGGTAAAAATTAAGGACATGTTACCAGTATCAAACAATACCAGTTTTAGTAGCGCATCCCTACTCCCCGCTAACAGTCTCGAACACAACTCAGAGGCGCACTTCTAATGAACTACTGCCTATAAAGTTAATTTTTTAATTATTTATATGAATATTTTGGTTACAAACAGCATAATCACTGGGACCTCTTTCACAATAGATCAAAAGAAGATTGGATTGGGCCTTTAAAGATGCCTCTTTTGTGATGAACAATCAGGCCCTACAGAACAGTTTACATGTTTCATAAATTACTTTAGGTATTTTATTTTATAGCATTGCTTTATTTTTCTTTCTTAAAGTACATGATTGGTCCCAACAAACCATTCCCAACTTTATAATGCAGCACTCACGTCATAAACAAGAGGCAGTGTTGTTCAAATGAAAAAACACAATTTATTTATACAATTACACCACATTTAAGGGTTTGTAGAAAAGCTTTAAAAAAAGGCACTATTCTTAGTATATGCCTGAAGACAAGGAAATGTGTGGAGTGGAGTTTAAATGAGGAACCCATCAAAGATCTGTCAGATGCCAAAGATTAGATCCGTCCAGAGTTAGGGGGAAGCCGGAGCCAAACTAAGGATTTAAAGTAAAAGAAAAAACATAAAACGTGTCTTAAAAATGTATGAAGAACCAGTGCTAAAAAAATAAAACTAGGTAGGTGTCCTTGTGCTGCTATGTGTGGAAACATTTTGGAAATATTGCCATCAGGACACAGACAGACACTCCACTCCCTGCCTGCTCGGGGAGCACTATTGCTCATAAATTAGTTGCTGTGAGTTTGATCATGACGTGCGCAGATTTTTTGGTTTTTGAAAACAAGCTAGAGCACAGAACCACTGAGTTCACACTTGGACCTATTTCAAGCTGCAGTTGTTTGCCTGATGTAATATACATTTTCTTTCAATTAAATAACATACTCTCATACATTTTTAGAATCCTAAAAATTAGCTGAAGTTTTTGGAATAGTTTTTTAAAACCAGATTTTAAAATGTTTATTTTTTATTTTAAGTTGGTTTTTAACAAAAGTGCTCTTCCATTCAACCCCCAGTGGTTATTTGAGGAACTGCAGCAACGGTGTGTGACTGAAACTGAGTTTCCACGTTTGCAAGGATCTTTTTAAAGAAATTATTACCACTATTTTTCATTTGAGTTATTTCTATTTCGATTTCAAAATATGTGCTAAAAAAGAAACAATGAATCTGCTAGATTTAGCATCTAAATGTTTAAGAAACAGCGTTTTCCAAGATTCAAGTTCACATGTATTTCATTTTGGAAATGGTCCCAGTCCTTTGTGTGACTTGCTGGTGTTTGATTTCAGGTAGTTGTGAGCTGTTTCAGTGAACAAAGATTTTTTTTTCCTTATTTGCAGCAGCTGCAGCACTGAGTAAGCAAGCAGTGAAGAAGGGGGAAAGTCTCTGTGTGTGCAAGATCTGGCGGCACATATTTCACTCTGCCGACTCTTTTCACACATCAGAAACACAGCAGTGCTGCACTCCAACTAAAGTCAGCATGCCTCCACCGCGTATGGGGTGAGCCGTGGAGGTTGAGTGAGGACACGTGAATAGGCACAGGGGGACTCTGCAACATGGATGACAGCTGTAATGAAAAGCGGCCCATGAGAATGACACCACTTTGACGCCCCATTTGAAGCCCTGAGAATACCTGAAAAAACTTTGCTTGTTTTTGAAGTCCCCTCCAATCATACTGTATATCTTCCAATACTGGCCGGTCTCTAATAGACGCTGGTCTCCAATAAAAGCAGGGTCTAACAGGTGTTGGTTGAATCAGACGCCAGTCTCTAGTAGTGGCCGGGCTCCATTAAGACCCAATACCCCCCTCCCTACCTCCCACCCCCCTGCCCGCATGCTGTGTACTGAGCAGAGTCGTTTCTGCCATTGATCACGGGATCGAGACGGAACGGGATCAAGTTCTTATGGAAGCGGGAGCCAGCCAATTCAGTCACAAATGAAACAGTTTTCAGGTTTTCTCTTCAGAGTGAACGACAACCGCGGACAACCTCCTCCCTATGAGCAATTAAAAAAAAAATCACCTTCTTGCTTTTTTGTCTTTATGCCGGATGTGATAGATCAATGCATACGTGCTTTCGCTTGCAGTTTGCGTGAGCCTCAGTGCCACAAGAACAGGAGCAGACAGGGAGGAGAAAAAGACAGAAGAGGCTTCGGTGTGGCGGCCTATTCAGTCTGTTAGAGAAGGCAGAGAGGAGGAAAGGGCAAGAAGGGAGGAGGAGCGAGAGGAGAGGCTCTTTACTCTAGTAGAAAAAATGTGATCTGAATTGTTTTAACTAAATGTGCTAAAATAATTATTCGCATGTGTTTTTTTTTTTAATATGATCAATTTTTAACAGTCTCAAAACTACTTTTATATAAACATCAAAGGTAAATATTTACAATGTCCTTTTATATTTAACATTTACTTTTGATGCATTTTAGCAATAGTCATTGTCCTGAAGAGCCGTTCATCTGACAGTTGGAGCTGACAGGAAACCAGAGATTTGTCCTCGCAGACGAACGCCACTTTGCTCATCCTGATGTGGCTCAACATCTGTGACTCCAAGCAGACCCCTTCACTGATGCACTGATCATCACTGATGGTGCAGGATGGAGCTGAATTATTCTAACGGCAAAGGTTGGTTTTATTCCAAGTGCCTCTAGAAATATTGCTCTCCATCTTGTCTTCATCATCTCAAATGCTCTCTCCACCACAGAGCGTGCCCTGGCGTGGTGTCCTGGCGTGGTGTCGGCTGTAACGCGCCTCAAACGCATTCCTCACGGGTTCCCTGTAGGGAGTCCGCAGCGTGATGGGATGCTCAATGCAGGGATACCCACTGTCACCCAAAATGATGAATCCTTCAGGTGTTTGATAAAAATTGGGCTGTTTCACAGAACCCGTGAATCATGGACTGAATTTGGACACCCACCAAAAATATGTAAAAATGTGACATTAGAGTCACATCCAGCCTGCATTTGGATTGAATAAAAATTCTTCCTGTTACAATAACAAGCTGCATTTTCTTTTAGGGCCTTTATTCTTATGTGGCAGACGTTGATGCTCCCCACGACCTTTTGGAAGGCAGCAGACCCAGTGAGCTGCTCAAAACCAGCAGCGACTAATTGCAGTTCATTCACACTGGGGACCAGCATGACGCTGCGCATCAGCTGCTGTTCTGTGGACAATGTCACTCACAGTGGAGCGTGGCATGTCAAAGGTCCTGGTTAATACATGGTAAGATGTGCCAGACGCCAGCCAGGAAAGGAACACCAGGACCTCAGTCTCCTGTGCTCCAGAGCGTGAAGAACCGGATGCTGCTCCACCAGACGCCCTATGGTCCAGTGGGTCGACCGAAAAAACGGTCTGGTGTCAGACTGACTATACTGACCATAAGCATTGAGGGCCAGAACAGACACCTTTATGTTGGCAAAGCAGGAGAGACGTGGAAGACCATGTGAAATGTAACATTAATCATTTTATTTTTTAAATTAAGTTTTATTTTTTAATGTTTTTGTTTATTTTGATGGCTTATATTTATTTTAGAAAGTATTATTGAATGCTGGAAAATCTCATGTTATTTATTTGTTTGGGTTTTTGAATTTTCACGTTAATTTTTAAATATGAAAGTTAGCATTTTTGTTTAAAACGAGTGTGCTGTAAATCTTTTTGTGAATAAAATAATTTAAAACACTTTGTGTTGAAGGCTGATATGGTTTGACTAGAAAGAAAGAAACAACATTTTCTCTGAACTCACAAGAGTGTTTCAGGTAATTATAAAATATAATAATCAGAATCAAATCATAATCCAATGTTAGAAAGGATCGTCAATCTCAAAAACAGTACGTTTCTTCACAAAAATGTATCAAATCAAATCAAACTTTATTTGTATAGCACTTTTCCTATGAAGCATAACACAAAATGCTTTACATTAAAATAAACAGATTAAAAAACAAGCACAACCATAAAAATGTAGGACACCCCCCCCCATCCCCACCCTCAACAGACACATGCAATCCACCCAACCCCTTTCACAACTCCCACCCCCTTAACTGATGGAACCCATTGGGAAACAGGCTGAGCACGGAGAAAGTTGGTGGTTGAACTAATTATAGTTGGGTCCTCTTCCTCCGAGGACAACCACATAGCCAGTGTAATGTAGCATCACAGAAGGGCATTACAATAATCAACTCTACTGATTATAAAAGCATGCATCAGCGTCTCCATATTAGCAAGAGAGAGAATTGGGCGGACCCTAGCCAAATTTCTAAGATGATAAAAACCGGTTTTAATCACCTGCTTGATATGTGGGATAAATGTTAGCTTGGAGTCAAAAATAACGCCCAGGTTTCTGACTGTTTCAGAAAAATTGAATGAAAGTTCTTTAAGTTTCAGAAACTGTTTCTCTCTCTTGGCTTCAGGACCAATAACCAAAATTTCAGTTTTCCCCTGGTTGAGCTGCAGAAAATTATTTGCCATCCATGATTTCACATCTAAAACACAATTAAAAAGTGTGCAATTTTATTTTTTATAAACCAGCCAGGTTGTTTTATCATCAGAACACAGTACATTCATTCATTCAAAAAATAAATGAATGAGAACACAGTACATTCATGACTTGTCTTCATAATATGTTCACATTTACTAGGTTTATACTTTGGCAAACCGGTGACATAATTGACGAATGAAAGTAGTTCACCTCCAGACCAGGTGGTGGCGGTAATGCAACCATTCTGTTGTTTATCAACCGCCATATAAACAACACCCGGAGAAGAACGGCGACCAAAAAGTAGTGAGCATGGTGTCCGAATTGCTTTTAAAAGCCAGGGGACTTCATAGTCCAGCACTATGTAGTGACACACTATATAGTTTTTTTAGTAGTTAGGGGTTAGGGCATGAGTTCGAACACAGGGCTAGTCAGGTGTGCCACCGGAAGTTGGTCGAACCTGTTTGCAGCGCCTGCTGTCTCTCCAAAAACATCGGGGATCAGGAAAGCCGAACACACACGTCTGCTCTCTCATGAACCGGAACCGGAAGTGTTTAATACTTAAGTTTATCAATTAAAGATTTGTGGCATGTGAGAATGAAATATCTGGTAATTTTTGAAAGAAAATGTGGACATGGACAGAATTTTTACACATATGTGGGAACAAATGAAGTGAATGATTTTAGAAAGAGCGATAACTATTGGAGATAATAAACCAAACAAAGCCTCATTAACTGGATAAATGTTCAACATGGAGCCATATAGTGGATTGCACACTCTCCTCCCAGAGACAGCACTGGGGCAGGGGCTTAGCATTATCATTGGCTTAGCAGAGCCTTAAGTTTGCAATTTCTTTGATGACAACTTTTTTTTTTACCACTCTTTCACTTATGGTTGAGATGACAAAAAGAGGATGTGGAAGCTTTGGACACATGGGCAGAACTGCCTGTTTGATGTCCCATTCACGCCACTGAATGCCCTCATGAAATTACCATGGGGAACTTCTGCGGTTCTGTGCCAAGGAGAGAATATGCTGTGATGTTGGAAAGACAAAAACTTTGTACACAATGGCAACGAGCATGAATGAAAAATACAGGAGGTGCAGCACACACCGATGTGCTTTTGACAACATCCAACAACCAAAATCCATCAGCCAGTACAATCAGCACATGACTGGTGCGGTCCTTCAAGACCTAAAGGATTCACGAGACCATATCTCAATGACATCAAACAAATGGTGGCCCATCTCTGGAGGTCTATGAACAGTGCTCTGGTAAATGGTCATCTCTTTCACAGATGTTATTGGAGGGACCATTGACCTGCTCTCCTTCTCACAGTCTCATCTGCAAAGATTTGGAACAAAACCACTAAGTCATGGAGATCTCTACTTTTTGCTGCAATTGAAGACAAAGTATCTCACTGGTTATATAACACAATGCACTGCTTCTAGGTGCTGCCATTTTGAGAAACGTAAGATGCATGAGAGAAATGCGAAGTGCCACTGCACATTGAGGGGTTCTAGATATACCATGGAGCGTCAAAGGAAAACAGGAAAGACACCAGAAGGGAAGCTTATATAAAGATCACAAACATACACACACACACACAAAGAAACAGACAGAAACAAAGTGCACCAGTCAAATTGACATATATTAAGTCTGCACAATGGTTGATATAATACACAAAACTTTTCATTTCCATGAAAATTACTTAAATTTTGATTGACTGAAGGGATACTAAGGGATATATGATTTGAATATTCTATGTCTGGGAAAATTTGGGAATAAACCGCTTAACCAAAGGAAAAAAAACACCAGCTGATTTCTTTCAAGCAGCACATGGAAAGGGTATAGAGGAAAAAAAGCTGTTGAAGAGGAAAGAGAAATGATAACCATGCAGAGGTTAAATCCTTCATCTGTCAGGAGAGGAATGCCCATAATTCAACACAAGAGCTGCAGAAAGCCTCTCACTTCTACATCAATGATTACTTTGCTTCTCTTTAAAGGCTTGATGTAGATGAAGCAGCTTCTTGAGTTTCACACTAATGCAAACATGAAGAAAAGTGACAGTTTTATCAGAAAAAAGTTCCTTTTTCTAAATGTCAGCTGACAGAAACAGAAAACGTTATTGGTCATTTATAAATACATTAGTTACTCTGTTGTGGTAATTATAAAACACTGTGGGCTCTTTGTTCTCTATAAATGTCATACATTCAGAAAGGTTGTAATTATGCAAATTCCAGTCACCTTTTTCCTGGAAGTTCCAGAGCCTCATATAGTCTGTTGTTTCAGAGAAACACTTCACTTGTTCATGTGGATGATTGAGTGTATAACACGCATCCACATTTTTTAGAATCTGTTTTTTATTTCAGTTGTGAGTGATCTTCCATCTCTGAGCTTCATTTAGGTATTCAGTTTTGACCTCATAGGGAGTGGTTAGAGCAAGACAGTCACAACCATTGACTGTCTCTGAGGACTGGAGTAAGTGAATGTGATGTTAACCATAGAAAATGGTTGATTTCTGGCTCCAACCAAATGAAGTCAGTTCAGTCATCTTTTTGTCTCGATCCAAAAGCTGACATGTTAGAGTCAGATGCTGTCAGTAAGCAATAATTGGTCTGAGTCGGTTTGAATCTCTATTTCTATGGCAGCAGTTCTCACCAATCAAAAGTCAGCTTGTTAGAAGACCATATCCCTTCCACTTGAAGATGGACATTTTGAATATTGACCATGAGGGCCAGCAGGCACTACCTGCTTTTATTGAGGAGATTAGAAAGTTTAAACTTAGAAAATTTTTCACTGATTTGCTCATTTGGTTTGGCAGAGAGTTTTGCAGTGAATGCCCTTCCTGACAAAACCCTGTATTTTATCCAGGCTGAGGACCGGCACAGGGAGACCCAGAACAGGATCGCTTTGTGGCTTCATATTTAGTCAGCAGGTGACCGACCGACCGAAAAAGTAATTCAGAGATTGGTAATTAAATAGAGAGGAATGTGGGTAAAATTTCAAAATCAGACAATGACAGACTGTATTGACAACAAAAGAAAAAGGAGTATTTCACTTAAAGACCATGAACCAGTAAAATGCACCTACAGTACATGTCAGTGCGCCAAGAGATGAAAAGTCATTTACATGATCTAATAGCACAAGGCTGGGTAAGACACTCCAACTCCTCATATTCCTCGCTGGTCATGTGTGTTAGAAAAAAGATGGTCCGATGCATGCTGGGGGTTGGAGTGTAAAGGAGAACAGAGGCTTAGTACTCTGGCGATGGCTCCCTCTGGTGATCGGAGAGGGAACTGGACGGCCAAATACTGACAACATAAGACTTGTCTTATATTTCAAAATTATTTAACCTCAACCAATGGGTTCTTCTGAACATAGCTTCTCTTGCTGGATACTCAGCAGAGCTTCCTCTCCATAGTTGAACCACTTTTGGTTTGAGGGAGGAAGCTGCTCAGACCCTCACTTTGGCTTGAAGATGATTGTCAGTAAGTCTGAACCAGCAGTTGGACTTGTTGAAGTTCAAGGTGGAGAAGAGCTTTTCGCACTAGTATGTGCTACCAATTTTGAATCTGAGCTATATGTGTTTTTTTTTTTCTTTACTTTGCTCTTTAAATGGTCAAGTGGGAGAAACATAAATCATTGAATGTTTTTTGATTTAGTCTTCCTTCTTACTTTTCAAACATTTTATCTCTGGTCACAAGTTATGTCACTCACTTCTATGTTTTATAGTAGAATTCAAACTGTGGTTAATGAAGAACTGTTGGAGGTCTGAACAAGCAACCTCCAATAAAGGTCTTGTGCATCATCAAGATGTGCATTGCTGCACTGCTGGCACGTATTTTTAGGCCTGGTTTATACTTTCAAGTGACGCTGGCAGAATCAGAGCAGAATCGCCCCCAGTGACTGCAGAATTTGACACCTGCTGGTGACGTCACCCGTGACTGGAATGTGTTTCCCCAGGGTGGAATCTTGAATTTGAATTTAACTTGAATTTATTTCAGCGATTAGAGTAAGCGACAACAGAGTTAAACTCTGTTCAGAAAAATGTCTTTTAAACTCTGAAGAGGATGAAAACTTATTGGAAAAACTGAACCACACACAGACACAGAGAGACAGACAGTGGATGACTTGATACTGAATAGGGCAAGATACGGGAAAGAAATGTCATATCTCATATCTTTGAGCACTAGAGAATGCGATCCGCCCTTTTTAAAAAATTTCTTATTTTTATTTTTTTTTGCCTTTGTACTGCCTGCCTGTTTAGTGGACGAACACACCACTTCCTCCTCTGCCTTTCATATGCCAGTACAATCCTCGTGAGTGAGTGAGAAATATGTTATCCATGTTAAAAATAAATGCTGAAGAAGATTGCATCGCTAGAAAAGTATCAACAGCATCAACTCATCACAGTTATTAGTTGAAAACAAACCAGCCAACATAGACCATGCGATTCTGGATATCGTGGCTGATCGCTGTGAAGTATAAACCTGCCTTTACTCTCCGCAGTTAACCCATCCCCTGCGGGAGTGCGGTGGACTGTAGACAAAGAAGCTTAACCTTTCCTCCCGGCCTGTGTGGCCAAGAATAAAAATAGAATCTACAAACTTATATCCAGTAGCGACACAGAACTAGCCCTCCCAATAACCAAATGGAATAACGACTTAACAACCCCTCCTAACCCCGACCTTTGGACAGACATCTGCAATAATATATTCTCTATGACAAAAAACACAAACCTACAACTTATTCAGTATAAAGTAATACACAGGGCTCATATCACACAACGGACAATGATTAAAATGGGTCTAGTTAACACAGATATCTGCCCCCAGTGCACCCTGGGAAACACAGATGATTATTATCATGCCACATGGTCCTGCCCTCCTGTCTATAGCTTCTGGTCAACAGTGACAGAAAAACTATCTGCAATTTTGAGTTGCAGAGTCCCTTTATCTCCGTCGCTATGTTTAGTGGGTAACTCTCAAGAACTTGACAATCTCCCAATTAAATATAGAAATTCATTCTTAATTTCTCTAACTATCGCCAAGAAAGTAATTCTCCTTAACTGGAAATCGAAAACCTGTTTACACACCAGTCATTGGATAAACCTCATAATAGAATATATATCACTAGAAAAAATAACATTTACTAATAAAAGCAAATTAGCAGCTTTTACTGATATGTGGAACCCTTTTCTAGCTCATTTTAAAATAAAATGAAGTACTGGGCCTGAATCTCCACACATTCCATTATATTCAGAACAGCTTCACGACACATTCGAATTGAGAAATTGATAAACCTCTGGTCTATCACCTCAGGTAATGGAATCACTTTAGATGACCTCCCTAACCCGAAGGTACCATGTGCCTGCTCAGCTGCTGAGGGTGCGGGTTGCCATCGGTGGTGGTCCCTTGCGTCCCCAAACTGGTAGTTTGAGGGGCGCTTGGAGGCGCTGGAGCGCTGGCAGTGCACCGCTGCATGCCACCTGGCCCCGGAAGCGTCGGTTTGGGGTGGGCCGGGACCTCCTCTGCTCCCTTCCTCTTCTGCCATCGGTCGGGGGGTGGGGGGTGCCGGCCTACCCTGGGGGTGGGGGCTCGGTGGGTGGGGCCTGGCCTGGGGTTGGCTCTGGGGCCGGGCTGTGCTGGCCTTCTGGTCCTTCGGGTCGCTGTCGCTCTTTTTGGGGGGCTGGGGGCTGGGACAGGAGGAGGTGACCTTCTGGTGGCCGTCGCGGCTCCCTGCCTGGACTGCTGCCCCTCGGACTGTCCTGTGGGTCCCTGGGCTGCGGCCCCTGTGCTCTGC
Source organism: Oryzias woworae (assembly GCA_016861445.1). Classification (NCBI taxonomy): domain Eukaryota; kingdom Metazoa; phylum Chordata; class Actinopteri; order Beloniformes; family Adrianichthyidae; genus Oryzias; species Oryzias woworae. The sequence goes on along the minus strand of BOLG01000333.1, from coordinate 770,879 downwards.
CCTTATCCTACCGGTGGGACAGGGGGGAGGAGTACCAACAACTCCCTCCTTCCCCTTCCCAGGCTAAGCTCCTGCCAATCCTTTTTTAAATACACATCACTGGACATGAGCACAACCACACAGAGACACTTATCACCTCACCACATTCACACACAGGACCGGAGGTACCGAGCTTGGCTGGGGGCACATAAGGGACTAGAGGTGGCGGGGCAGGAGTGCGCTGCCGCCTCTCCATACCACCCCCTACGGTCGAGAGGTGGCGGGGCATACCACCCCCAACTCATGCCCTCCTTTTAATGCACCCCTTCTTTTAATGCACCTTAGCACACCTTATCGGCATTTAGTTTACATGCACAGGTTTGGTAGCACACACTCACTGTGTTCCGATCTGGGACTCGGAACACAGCCTAAACCTAAATCACTGTCACACACGGGTAGGGTGTAGGACCAAGGATCTGGTGCTAGCTGGCCTGGGGGGGGGCAGCAATGACATCTGGGGCTGCGATGGGTAGACCAGCGCTCCCCTGTCTCGCCCGCCGGGCAGAGCCCAGATCTGGTTGGAGGGGGCTGCTGGGGCTCGACCCAGGGGCTCGTCTGCCTGGGGGGCTTCTGGCGGCTTGGCCTCTCGGGGCTCTCCCTCAGGGAGGGATGGTGGCCCGTGCTGCTGGGGGGACGGCGCGGGGCGGCCCTGGACTCCATCCTGCAGGTCTGTCTTGCTGTGGTTCCTTAACTCTGAATCTCTCAGCTCCTGGTCATCTTGGGGTGTTACATCCAACACAACAACATGCTGTCATCCACACTACACTACACACACACACACACACACATCACTGAATAATCAATAACACACAACAGCCAACACTACCTTCTTGTTTCTTCTCTTTGCACTTTACTGTTTGTGTTTGTTAGTCCTCTTTGACAGAGTTCAAGCTTAACAAAGTTAAATAACAAACTGTTGGGAGGATTGGTGTGGGACACTATCACCTTCACTTTCACTTATGCACGGGGGATAACTTTAAAAAAAAAAAAAATGTTGGGCTCTGATGATGTGGGACTTTGACTCAACTGCTTTAAGGATGCATGTCCAAAGTAAACTGATGAGCCCCAGAAAAAAAAAAAAAAGAAAAAATGTTCAGCACTGGCTGCACATATTGAGAAAATTGCGTATGATTGGACACTTTCTAAAAAAAAGAAGTAAAGAACTTATTAATGTGCTCGTGGTGTGTGTGTGTCAGGTTTTCCACCCTAAATGTTTCCCTGCTTCAAGCCTGGTCACTGTCACAGCCCCAAGAGCCCTTTACCTCACCGTGATTGGTCGGTTTGTCAGCTCCACACACAACACTGGAAAAGTGCCATTTTATGCAAAAGTGGCGGGCCTCACTAACATTAAACTTTCATATAAAGGTGGGGGCTGCAAAACATCCTCTTGGGGGCCACAAATAGCACGCGGAACGCCAGTTTGAGACCCCTGGTCTACGGGCTGTAATAATCAGTTTTTTTCTCTTCACCAGCACTTTATTCTTCATTCCTTATTTCTTTATTCATGTTGTGCTGAATAAGAAGCAGACAACGAAAATGCTGTTTGAAAAAGCACTTTTTTGTGATACAATGAATCAAATGGGCAGATCAAAGCCTCCCTTCTTCACTCTATTCTGATGGATCCACTTGTAGACAATAAAATTAATTTTTGTCGTCGTTTTTCCTCGTCTGAGCTGGCATCTGGCTCTGAACTGATGGCTAGACGGCCCTGATATTAGTTGCTGCTTTTTTTTTTTTTGCAGAAACTATGTACTAGAAAATGATACAGGTTTTTCATTTTGGCTAAAAAGGGCATAGTCATAAATAAAAGACCACTGGGGAAAATTTTTATAACAGATCACTATATGTTTGGAAATTGGGACTTTAAACCATATTTTTACTATGTTCTGTTGGTTTTCTTGCATGCAGGGAAAGTGCACAAAGCATTGCGTTGTTCAACCCTGAGATATGGCGAGTCCAATTCAATTTTATATTTTGTTTGCACAAATCAAAAGCTACAAAACAACATCAATTCTTTTGTTTTCTTAAAGCTGGTTTATAAGTGACACATTCAGGAGAGATATTTATTCTGTTGTTTGGATGTTGTGATGGGAAAATGCAGCAGTTCCAGGCATAGATGCCTTTTTAGAGCAGCTTTGTTCTCATGTTTCATTCCATATTTTTGCCCCCGCCTACCCTCAGGCCACTTTCCACCCTCCTATCATTCTCTGCTTGCTAAAAGGGAGAAAATGATCTCTTCCCATATCACAGTGCAGAAAAACAACTTCTTCCATTTCAATCTCAAATACAACCATCAGTATCAGAGTCGCATATGTTTATTTTTCCTAGAAAAGCAGCAGAATTTTTTTTTCACCAAAAGACTACCCGACAATTCCAGGCATGTGGAATAGATGTGTTCATGAGGAGTCAGTCAGCACCCAAGCATCAATTACTGATCCTGTTAACATCAATTTATGAGCCAAACAATCTGTTCGGAGTTCAGGGCTCTGAAAGGAAAATCAAAGAAAATAAAAAGAATGATGATTGCAAGTTTAGATATCCTGCAGCAACTGTGCTGTGATAGCACATGGGGCAGAAAACTAAACACAAGGCCAATGATTAGTGGTGGATTTTCTCCTGTTTAATGGTGGGTTGGTTTGGAGCAGAGCACAAACCGATGACACCTATTTAAAATACAAACTGTGAGTGAATTCCCTTAACAATTTAAGTTGCAGTTATCTGTAAACACAGACAAAAAATATGAACAGCTTTAAGTTGAACAGTCTTAGCTCTCAAACAGCTTGTAAATCTGGAAGAGAGAGTAAACCTGATAGGTTCGCTCCAGAACTCAAGGCCACCTGTGCTCTCAAAACTCCACCTTAGAAGACTCAGCAACATACTTAATTTAAAGAGCCCTGGAAATGCTTTGGAGATGACCATGCACACTTCTTTTACAAGCAGTAAAAAGAACAGTGAAACTCCATTTCTGACATGCTGGACAAGTCTCATTTGGGCAAAATATTTAAATAAATTCTAAATAACAACCAAGCAATGAAGGCCCTGCTCACTGAGAAAAATTATAACTGATCATTGACTGTATATGAGAACTGTACTGAGTGACCTCTCTGATGTACTTCTTCATCTTCATCTTTTTGATGCTGACCTCCTCCTATTTTTTATTTTATTTTTTAAAGCTTGTCCAACAGTTGAGCAAACAGATTTGAGCTGAGAGCCTCTTGTGTTTGACAGATTTTACTGTTACAATTGGGGGATATAAATCAGAGGACACACGAGATGTACACACGTGGACAAAATTGTTGGTACCCCTCAGTTAAAGAAGGAAAAACCCACAATTCTCTCTGAAATCACTTGAAACTTACAAAAGTAACAATAAATAAAAATCTATTGAAAATTAAATCATCAAAATCAGCCATCACTTTTGAATTGCTGATTAACATAATTATTTAAAAAAAACAAACTAATGAAACAGGCCTGGACAAAAATGATGGTACCCATAACTTAATATTTTGTTGCACAACCTTTTGAGGCAATCACTGCAATTAAGTGATTTCTGTATTTGTCAATGAGCGTTCTGCAGCTGTCAACAGGTATTTTGGCCCACTCCTCATGAGCAAACTGCTCCAGTTGTCTCAGGTTTGATGGGTGTCTTCTCCAAATGGCATGTTTCAGCTCCTTCCACAGATGTTCAATGGGATTCAGATCTGGGCTCATGGAAGGCCACTTTAGAATAGTCCAACGCTTTTCTCTCAGCCATTCTTGGGTGTTTTTGGCTGTGTGTTTTGGATCGTTGTCCTGTTGGAAGACCCATGACCTGCGACTGAGACCAAGCTTTCTGACACAAGGCAGCACATTTCTCTCCAGAATGCCTTGATAGTCAGCCCCAGATACGAGCCAGGGCCCCCCAAGGGAAACTCGCCCCAAAGCTCCAGGCATCCACAAGAGATCCTGTTGAGAGCATGGCTGTGGTAAACCACCCCCACCTAGAGGAAGGACGACCAAGAGAAGTGGGGGTCCCTGAAGGTGTAGAGAATATATCCCGACCAGGCTCTCCCAATTTTGTAATTCAGAAGGGGCTGCTGACCTCCTCTTAAAGAGCAGATGACACAAATTTTGACGTGTATGGACAACAATAACTGTGTTGCTTCTTCATCCATCTTAATTGAGAAAGTACCAGTTAATTGTACCAATACAGTGACTGTAGACAGTCAATGTTCACCGGACATTGAATATCTGACTGTTAAATGCAGACCCTTCTACCTCCCAAGAGAGTTACTGCCGTCATGGTTATAGCTGTGTACATCCCACCTGATGCTAATGCTATCTCAGCTATTGAACTTCTTCATGCTAGCATTACAACCAGAAAAGCACATATCCTGGCGCCATGCAGATCATTGCTGGGGATTTTAACAATGCCAATCTGAAGACAGCTCTGCCTAAATTCCATCAGCATGTTATGTGTGCCACAAGATGAAACAACACCCTGGAAAAGGTCTATTCCAACATCAAAATGGGCTACAGGGCCAAACTACAACCTCACCTGGGCCAGACTGACCATCTGTCCTTGCTTTTAATTCCTGCAGACATCCCACTCAGGAAAAACGCTCCCAACATCACAAAGACTGTTACCATATGGTCATATGATGCCTCTCATCGGCTGCAAGGCTGCTTTGAAAGGACAGATCGGGAGGTGTTTGAACATCAGAACCTGGAGTTGTTCACAGACAGCGTGCTGTTACACTAAGAACTGCATAGACACAGTCACGGTGGACAAGAACATGCAGGTCTACCCCAACCAAAAGCGCTAGATTACTCAAGAGGTCTAACAGCTTCTGAGGAGGAGAAACACCGCCTACAAGTCTGGAAGCAAAGATCTCTACAGCGCAGCCTGAACCAACCTGAAGAGAGGCACCAGAAATGCCAAAACAGACTACAGGAGGAAGACTGAAAACCCCCTAGACAGTAATGACTGCCGACAGGTGTGGCAGGAAGTCAACATCTCACCAACTACAGCACCTCCCCCAGAGCTGTGAAAGGTGACATCACTCTGTCACAGGACTTAAACGTCTTCTTTGTCCACTTTGATGTCACAACACCTCAGGCACCCCAATTCCACCACACAGCCCACAGCAGCACAGTCCTGGATGAGTGTGAGGTGAGACGCACCGACATGCAGTCATTCTGAGGAAGGCTGCCGGTCCTAATGGTCTCCTGGGGCGAGTGCTAAGGGATTGTACAGACTAGCTGACTCCCGTCTTTACAAAGATCTTCAACCAATCTCTGACACAGTCAATGGTCCCACTCTGAAGTCCTCCACCATTGTTCTCCTGCCCAAGAAGCCTCACATCTCCAGCTACAGACCAGTGGCTCTCACTCCAACAGCCATGAAATGCTTTGAAAACTGGCCTGTAGTCACATAACTGCAACCCTACCACCAGGACTTGACCACCACCAGTTTGCATACGGGGAGAACCGATCTATGTAGGACGCCTGTCAGGGTTCTGCCACTCCTGACTGAGCTCTGCCTTCCAGCGATCATCTGGTTACTCACACCTGTGTGTTTCCCTTTATATTCTCTGCTCTCCACCAGCTCCCTGCCAGAAAATTGTTGGTCTCCTTCAGCCATCCAGCCCTTCCTTGCCTTCTCTGGTTTTCTCCCCTGCCTGTTGTACCTGCCTGCCTGGACCCTGTTTTCTGTGCTCCTGCACTTATGCATGACCTGCCCAGCTCAAAATGTCCACTTTGTGCTTCTCTTCCCCAGTGTGAAGACTCAAGTCCTGTTCCTGCATCCTCGTTTTATAAATAAACCTGTTTCTTGCCCTCTCAGTTTTTGCATCCTGGGGTTCCATTTTTGCCTGACTCAAATTCTGACAGTACTATAGCAACAGCTGGTCATGCTGCTCTTTCCCACCTGGAGCAGCGGGGAGCTACGTGAGGATGCTCTTTGTGGATTACAGCTCAGCTTTCAACACCATCCTCCCACACAAGCTGGTGGCCAAGTTGAGGAGCTGGGACTGTCCCGTTCAACCTGCCTGTGGATCAGCAGCTTCCTCTCCAGTCACAGACAGAGAGTCAGAGTAGGACATCACACATCCACAGTACTAAGCCTCAGTACTGGCTCCCCCCAGGGTTGTGTACTGAATCCTCTGCTCTACTCTCTGTACGCGTACGACTGCCCACCTGCCTACCACAGCAACACCATCATAAAGTTTGCTGATGACACCACAGTAGGGGGCTCATCTTTGACGATGAGGGTGACAGACTTCTGCTTCCTGGGAGTCCACATGGAGGAGATTTTAACCAGGAGTATGAACACCTCTGAGCTGCAGAAAAAGGCCCAGCAAGAGACTTTCCTGAGGTTACTCAAGAAGAATAACATCAACCAAAGACTGCTCGTGACCTTCTACCATGTCAGCGGTGTACTAACATACTGCATATGCACTTGGTTCAGCAGCTGTACAGTGGCTCAGAGGAAAGCTCTCCAGCGGGTCATTAACACTGCCCAAAAGATTGTTGGCTGCCCACTCCCCACCCTGGATACCCTCTACAGCTCCCGCTGCCTCAACAGAGCGCTGAACAACATCAAAGACACTTCACACCCCGTACACTCACTGTTTGATCTGCTGCCTTCAGGCAAACGCTACAGGTCAGAGAGAGTACGGACAAAAAGAATTTACAACAGTTTTTATCAAACAGCAATAAACATGTTAAACTTGGCTACTAAGAATTAAACCTGCATGCGTGGTCTTTCTCTGGGGACTCCGGCTTACTCCCACCATCCAAAAACATGCTTCAAAGGGTTCATTGCTTACTCTAAATTGTCCCTAGGTGTGGATGTGAGTGTGCATGAGTGTGTGATTGTGGCCCCTGCAACAGACTGGCGACCAGTCCAGGGGGTGTCCCCTGCCTTCGCCCATGAGTAGCCAGGTTAGGCTCCGGCAGCCCCGTGACCCCGAAAGGGATAAAACGGTTTAGAAAATGAATGAATGTTTTGACAATTGAACACATTGAGTTCCTCTTCTTTATTTAGCAAAAATGCATTTGATTTTCTCATTGTAGTTACCAGATAAGCACGTTTTATGTATATTATGTACTATTTATCATTTTTTGTAGTATTTTTCTTTTTTTTTTTTTTTTTATCATGGGTTGTTTTAAAGTATAAATGTTGCACTGACCAGGAAGCATTTTTAATTTCATTGTACCAGTGACAATGATAAATAAAGATCTATCTATCTAGGGTATTCAAGAGGGCACTTCGATTTTGATCTAAACAACTGTTTGTTTAAACAGTCAATGTTTTTTCCAAAACATATATACAAATCTGATAGTTTAGCTAAATAGAAATGTAAAAAATAAAAATAATTGTTATATAATTTCAGACTCATAAAAGACTTCGATTGATTATCAAACAGCTATTACTTCATCCTTCTATTTGTGATAATAATAACCATTCTAATTTTTAACATCTTCTTAAAAATCTTCATTTTTTATTGTATTTTTTTCTGTAGTGCAACTTTTTCAAGTTAGAAACTGATCAATCAGATGCCTCCACAAAAGTATGTGGTCTCAAGCAGAACATTTGAAGCATTTGATAGATTTGTGTACCACCTTCAAGTGGTAGGGGTGTCGACTAACAAGTTTCAACAAGCTTACTCCTGATTTAAGAGAGGTTGACATAGAAACATTGACTCTGATCAATCACTGCTACCTCACATGAATTCAGCTAACATAATCCTCCTTCTCAAACCAGAAAAAGACCCCACAATTCCTTCAAGCTGTTGCCCCATCTCTCTAATAAATGCAGATGTTAAAATTATTTGCAAAGCACTCGCACAGAGAATAGAAAGAAATCACTCCTTGTAAAATTCACCATAATCAAACAGGATTCATGTCCACAGACTTGTTAACATAATAGATTTTGCCACTGTTGTAAACCAGGAAACTACCATACTCTCATTGGATGCTGAAAAAACATTTGACAGAGTAAACTGGAAGTTTCTCATTGCTGCCCTCCATGAGTTTGGGTTTGCGGAATCCTTCATTGACTGGATTAAAATATTATATCACAACCCAAATGCATCAGTCAGAACCAACAAACAGACTTCTGACAGTTTTTTTCTTGGTAGAGGGACCAGACAGGGTTGTCCACTCTCCCCCTCTCTCTTTGCTACATTTATTGAACCTTTGGCAGGAGCAATAAGAAAGTGTGAAAGCATTAAATGAATTACAACAAAATACAGTAATCATAAAATGAGTCTTTATGCTGATGACATATTACTTTTACTAAATAATTCACATTCCATTAGTGAAACAACAACAATTTTTAATGAATTCTCCATCTCAGATTACTCAATTAACTGGAACAAGTCAGTTTTATTGTACAACTGAGATGTTTAACAGCATTTTCAATGTTTTCATGCTGAAAAAATCTGGTGCAAATTCAACAAACAGCAACAATAAGCAAATTTCTCTATGGAAAATTGGTGGACAGAAGGACTCAGCAGAACTGAGTCTCCTGAAGTTGGAATGCAGCCACAATGGGGCACAATCCACTGCTTTCATGTACTGGTCTCCAGCTAAATGCAGAGGGTTGTATTAAGAAGTGGATCTGAAGTAAAACCAAAGTGTGAGAGTGGCTTTAAAGCTTTAATTCATGTACAACACAGAGTAATCGTGAAGGATTAACAGATTTAAAACTCAAATGCTACAAAATACCGTGCAAGTCCTCCGCCTCTCACCATGTGCAACTCCAGAATGGTAGAGAGTCCAACCCCTCTTGAGAGACTGAGTTTCAGAGTCCTGACTGTGCGTAGAGGTGAGCCCAACTTTATCTAACTGGTACCTCTCAACCTCTCACACAAGCTCAGGCTCCTTCCCTCCTAAAGAGGTGATGTTCCAGGGACTGCTTATCTTCCTGTCTGTTCCTGAGGAGGGGTTCTCCATGTTTAACCCTCAATGCTGTTGGGCAGCAAGGACAAAGACCTTTTTCCAGTTTTGCTAAAGGCCTATGTCATGCAAAACCAACTTTTTGAGCTTTTAAGTAAATTATAATTTTAATTACTCACTATAAACAATGCCAACATGGTATTTTGATCCATTCACACATTTCTGAGTGTTACTCTAAAAACCTGTGCTCTCTGCATCAGCCACTCCCAATCAAAATCCAAAACAAGCGGGCTCTCACAAGCTGACGTAGACATGTGAGAAGAGCCTGCACCAACCCCAGGCTAACACACACACACACACACTCCCAGTGAAGCTGGCGGTGATCGGCAAAACGCTTTCATTTTAGAGTCCCCCCCAGAGTCAGTGTAGCAATGGCCATGAAATGCTCATTCGATTTAGCGTTTAAACATTGTGCAGTTGCATACGCCAAAGAACAGTCTGGTGAGGAATCTGTGCCACATTTTGGGATGGATCTGAAACGTATCTGAAAATGACTCAAACAGGTGGGTGATATAGAAAAGATGGTTGCACAAAAGTAGCAACCCATTTCCTGTTGGAGGAGCAAAGAAAGCAAGCAATGAATTAGAAGAACTGGTTTGAACATGGATTATTGAATAAAGACAGAAAGGTGTGCGTGTCTCCAGGAAAATAATTCATATGACCATGATTTTTGATACATTGATGACGCTTCAAAGAGAGAAGAAACGTTCACAGCCAGTGCTAATCAGAACAGAATACAATGTTCTTATCATTTCAGTAAATACTGAAATGTTCATCTGGTGTTGTTGTCTACATTTTGTGACCAAATTTCCCTGCAAAATGAACCCATTTACCATCACCATTCTGTCTGTGATGGAATAAACGCCGGTCTCTTATTGAGGCTGGGCGATGAAACGATAGATATCGATATCGCAATAGTACTTTTTCTATAATATAATATAACATTTTTATACATATTTCTATAATAAAATGAGCCTATCTAGATATCTAGACTTTTATTTTGAAAGGTCCAAAATTAACACTCGCCATTCGCGAGCATTTTCTCCTCTTTGGTGAGTAAAAGCTAGAGGGTTAGTCACCACATGGAGAGTAAATGTTTGTGTAAACGTAGGCATGTTTATTCTTCTGGTAAATTTATTTTGTCCTCTTCTCCTCTCTATGCAAGGTAAACAAAACACACGCAACGCTAGACCCCACCTGTGCAGCGTTTAGTTTGACTGATGAAAGAGTGGAATATGTGGAGATTTATAACAGGATCCAGTTAGAACTTCACTTAAAGAAGAAACTGACAGATTCATAAAATGTGTTGATTTGGAGAAAGCGCTGCTGTTAGACACTAATGCTATGATGCTAGCTTGTTAGCCGCTAATGCCATAATGGTGGCTTGTTTGCCGCTAATGCTATGGTGCTAACTAGCTGTTCTATGTGTCTTGTGTGATCACTGTGGGATCGGCCTTTAAGATGCTGCCTTTAAATACGACAAGATTTCATAAAACATTCATAAAAACTGTATTTTCTAAATAATAACAGAATTGAATCCACTATTTTAGCAGCGTCTGTGTAGCATAACAGAGTCTGTGTTACACTGAAAACTGCGATCTGTCAGATGTTGTGCTCAATCCTCCTTAAAGCTGCAGCTTTAATGTCAATAATGAAATATAATGACAATAACCCAAACATTTTTCTGTTTCAGGTGTTTTTTATTCTGATTTGTAATCAAATGTGATCACCTGAAGGCAGAATTAGGAAATCTCTCCTAAATCTGTCCTTGTTTTCTCAGCATGTTTGAGTTTACAGTTAGATGGCAGTAAAGATGTGTTCATACCATTTATACATTACGTTGATGCAATTTCATTTTCCTAAAAAAAAAAAAAAAAAAAAAGAAAAGAAGAACATTTTCAAAAAAGTTAAATGTCTAAGGTATGTTTGTGTAAAATACTGATAAAATAAATGTTTGGCCAGCAGATTATTTTTTTTATCAACTGGCCATCTTGGCCAGTGTTTTAAAAATCAAATTTGGGCCCCTGTATAGAGGTATTTTAGTTTTTAAAATCTGACAAAGAACAGAGTAACGTGCACTTTATTTAAATTGTGCCGAAGGCATGTTCCTTCTAAAACGGGAAATACCATCAACCTTTTTAATCACCTGAAGCAGTGACACCAAGTACATTTAATCTCAGACTGAAATAAACCGGAATTCTCCAGCAAATATATCAAAGTTCAGACCTTCACAGCAGCAATGGTCTAAACTTCCAGTAGAAATTCAGAAAATTTGCTTTTAGTTCCTAGATTATTCACAGGATGTTGACAAACATGTTTGTCCATTTGATGTTTGTTCTGTCAAACATTAAAACATTAGAATTTATTTGTAGGATTAATGCTTTGTTTTTAAATAGAACTTGTGTTCTGTTTTACTGATCTTTTCTTTGGAAATTGAAAGCTTTTGCTTTCATTTTTTGTTTAGTTTGTAATATTTATGCCTTTTTTTGTTTTCTGGGGGAAAAACTGTTGCATCATGTTACTTTTTAAGACACAGAGCGTTCAAACTTGACAGATATAGTTATTTGGTTTATATCCTGATATATATCGTTATCACCTGATAAGAAAAAAAAACAATATCGTGATATAAAAAATTAGCTATCACCCAGCCCTCTCTCTAATAGACGCTGTTCTCCAGGGCTAGTCGTACAAAATATATGCACATTCATCTTTGCAAAAGTTAAGATGCTGTTTGTTTTTGTGGGTGCAACACAGATATGCTGCTGAGGACAGCTCTAGAATGACGTCATAAAATAGTTGGCACCCACAAGGAGAGAAAGTCGGAGCCTCTGAGATCCGGTCATCTTATTTTTAGGTTGGAAAAAAGTTCACAAAAATAACTCGTATATCATAAATATTTTGTTTTTTAGCGTGCCAAAGGTAATATATTATCACCAAGGGTAATATTTTATCATGCAGTATGAATGGATATAGTTTACTCTGAAAGGCTTAAGAATAGCATGGTATAGGCCCTCCTTTCCACTCTTTTGCTGTCTTAAGGCATGTGGAATCTGTCTTTTTGGGGAGAGGTACAGCATAATTATGCTATTGGATTTGGTTTTGTCAGTCATATTTCCTTGGTTCTTGCAATATTCTGTTTTCAAGTTTACCCTCTATCAGTACCACCAGGTTAATGATGATGATTATTAACAACGTTTTTTCATTTCAGTTAACAACCCTCAGTCAATTTAACCGTCTTTGTCACTCTTTTTCCTCCTTTGGTTTTATCACGTCAAATTTGTTCAATGTTTGAAGTACTCCCATCAAGCCCAGTTTAATGTGGACTTTCCAGTTACCTTCGTGATGGCACGAGAAAAACATTTTTTGCATCTGACATTTGCCTCTTCTTGCAAGCACAGATCACAAGCATTGGGCTGAAGCACTGCTGCCATCCTCTGGTAAATTGCAATCAAACCTTTTGAATGAGATAAGGTTGCTGTTCATGATAAATTCCCTTGAAGTCTGTGCACAACAGATTCAAAGCGCCAGATTTTGGACATGCCTGCCATATTATAACTGTCAGTGTACCTCTTACAGTGATGTGTCATGGTGTTGACTCAACAACCTGGAAAAAATGTTTGTATGCTATGCCACTTAAAGCCTGTGAAGTTTGGTAGTGCAAGAATGATGGTGTGGGTTGGTAAACCTTTCTTGAACCATCCTTGCTGTGAAGGTTACTTGATGTTTTGTGAGACTGAGATGTTTTGCAGAGGGCTGTGCCTTCAACTTCACAGAAGCCGTTTAAACTTTACTGATCACACTTTTGACTTTAGTTTAGTTGTATCATTATTTTCCCTTGTTTATATCTTTGTTTGACTATAAGGCTTATTTCAGCGTTTATTTACAGCTCATCTAAGCTCACCATTTATTTTTTTTTCTTTCAACAAAATGCAACAAATGATCCAATAAGTTTGACCAAATAAATGTGCATCTATTACCTCATTTAAAGTTCCACTCAGATCCTCTTTTGATGAATTTTATGTGTCCTCAGTGGTCTTTTTAAGCAACTTTCCTCGGATCAATAGAGTCTCTGTCTGTCTTTATTTATTTATGATTATGTCATCTTTAGCCAAAATTGTAAAAAATCGGACCTTCCTTATTATAGAGTCCCCGATTATTGCCGTTGTTGGTGCAAACAGGGGAGGAGGGGACGTGGACTCAGGTGAACCGCTGACAGGTGAAGCAGCAGCAGAGTGTACCTGCGGGGCAGCGGCAGGAAGCCTCACCTTGGAGCCGGTGGTCGACCTGTGATGACGGCGCGGGCACAGCGGGAGTGGAAGCGGGCGGCCTCCTTCAGGATCCGGAGGCGGGAGGAAGACGTTACCGACCGGGAGGGCGCAGGGGGCTCCAACCAGCGACGCTCCTCTGATCCAGATGAGGTTTTCGCGGTAATCCTCGGAGCCCGAGCTGGGTTGCTGTCGCCCGCGGTCCCTCCATGTTCCCCCAGAATCTCCGTGGTGTCTCTCCGAAGAGCAGGGAACTCAACGACGGAGCCCAGGTCAGGAGTAGACTGAGCCGCTGTCGAAGGAGCCGGACACTCCGCAGCCAGGCTAGCGAAGCGGTTTGAGAGACTCAGTATTGGAGGGTTTTGAGCCTCATCAAAAGTCCTTCTGGGCATCCGGACAACCACTTCTTCATCCTCGGATCTTTGGGTGTTGAAAAAGAAGATGGCCGCGGACAGGTAGAAGAGTCCCATGGAGCTGTCCTGGAGCGCGGCAATAAGTGATCTTAGCCGCTTGGACTGGAAGAAGGAGACATCCATGAACTTGGAGAGAAGAGCGTCCTTCATTTCCAGATCAGCTTTCAAATGGCGGATATCTTCTTTAAGGTCAGATATGATTTCAACAGCTTTACATAGAGATTGTGAATCCATGTTATTGGCTGGATTCGAATGTTGTTTTGAATTCTTATCTCGACTCGCTGCTGCTCCTGTTCCTCCGTCCGCCATTTTGTGATGTTCACACGCTCGAGCTCCGTTTCATTTCGCACACTTTGAAGCTGGATTGATTGACGGCAGGCTCATGGGTTGTGCGCGTGTTTTGTGCGCGTGTTAACCTCCCCATGACTGCGGTCCATATTAAAGACGTAACTACCCGACCCTTCACCCGGCAATGCCGTTTAAAAAACATCATCTGGATGAGCTAATAATACGTCATGCTATTTGGAGACAATAGGCTACTTTTTCCATCACCTCACGACGTCATTCTGCATCACGACAACACATGACGTCGTTTTGCATCACGACAACACATGACGTCGTTTTGCATCACGACAACACATGACGTCGTTTTGCATCACGACAACACATGACGTCATTTTGCATCAATATTGAAATCCACATATACAAGTTGATTTCCCCTAAGAAACATCTCAAAGTGAAAGATTCAAAGCCAAAGACATTTTCAAAGACCTTTAGTAAAGTGTTTTCACTGAACAAATCTTCAAAACTGACAGACGATCTCAAGAACAACAAACCTAAATAAAAGATGCCAAGAACAAGCACTAATAACCGCACATCCTTTGTTGTGATGGAAGGCCATTATTTGGTGGGAAATCAGGGAATTTATAAAGTTTGCAACTTTCTAGGAGAGGGAAGCTTTGGCAAAGTGGCAAAATGTACTAAATTGGGAAGTCAGGAATTTTATGCCATTAAAATCATGAAAAGTGACCAAGCAGGCCAGAGGGAGTTGGAATCGATGAAACTGATCAAAGACTTGGATCCCGACGAGAACCATCTGGTTAAGATGCATGAATGCTTTTCATTTCAACATATGACTTGCATGGTGTACGAGATCTTGGCAGAAAGCTTGCACGAATCTGTGTGGAATACCAACCAGACCCATCTGTGGTACATCAGAAGCATCGCTCAGCATTTGTTGAAGGCTCTCAAAGCACTCAAAAGTGTTGGATTGGCACACTGCGACATAAAATTGGACAACATCATGTTTGCTGATCAAAGTTCTATGAATGTCAAACTCATAGACTTTGGTTTGGCTTTGGAGACCAAGGAACTATCGAACAGAACCAGAATCCAGATAACCCCATTCAGAGCACCTGAAGTTATCCTGGGTCTTCCCCTGGATGAAAGCGTCGACATGTGGGCACTTGGCATGGTGCTGGCATGTACATACTTTGGAGATTATCCAATTAATTATCACACTGAATACGACACTATCAAAGCTTTGGTGCAGATTTGTGGTTTACCTAAAGATGAAATTCTCAATGATGCAAAGCACACAAGAGCCTTTTTCACTTGGGATGATGGTTGCAGTGACCCCTGTTGGAGGCTGCAGACACCAGAAGAACACGAGAAAATAACAGGGAACCAAGTTATGGAAGTGAATCATGTGACAAATCTTGATGAAATGATTGAGGTTCATCAAAAGAAGTTTGCCATGCATGATGATGACGACCACAGAGTGTTCATTGACCTTCTCAAGCGTATGCTGGAGGTCAATCCTAAAAAAAGAATCACGCCGAGTCAAGCCCTCGCACATGACTTCATAACCATGAAACACCTTTCAGGAAAAAGTAAGGCCCAGTATGCTGCCACAGCTGAAAGTGTCATGGGAACGAGCCAGTCCTGCAGTCCTTCACCATCTGTCAGTTCAAGGGCAAATCAAACCTCTAATGGAAACCTGAAAACATCAGTGTCAAGCATCTCATCTTGTGGATCCTAAAGGTCGAGCTTAAAAACATCAGTGGCATCAACTCATTCTAGCCACAACATCTTATCTTTTGGATCCTACAGTTTGAGCCTGAAAACTGGAAAAGACTTAAGATCTGCAGATAGGAAGGGACAAAGCAAAAAAGACGAGCGGAATAAAAAAGAGACTAAATCCTTTGGTGTCTGGAAAGGCCAAAATCTGAAAGGAAATTCGGGAACTTGTGAAGTTGGTAAACCCCTGGGCAAAGGGGCTTAAGGGAACTTATCCAAATGTAGTGATAAAAAAAAAAGAGAAAAGACACTCCAGTGAGGAACAGGGTTCTTTAAAGGTCCACTAGCCACAAAACATTTTAGGTGTTTTATGAAATTCTTTTCTCACCTTTTTTTTTTTAACTTTAATAACATTGTTTTTTTGTTTTTTTTTTTTGATTTGCCTGGAGTTACTTTTGGTTCAGCCCTAGAAAAAGATCTCAATATTTATTCTTGTTATGTTTTGTTAAAAAATGAAAAACGAAAAAAAAAAAGTTTTATGTTTGTAGGGTTTTTCTCCCAGTGTTCACGTTTCCACTAAAAAATCTCCTCATCATTTATTTTGCTTAATACATTTATGTCTTATTGGGACTCAAGAGTGTGGTTCTTAGTTAAAATTAGTAGTATAGTAGGTTTTACATGTCCATGTGTATTAATTTGATTTTATAAGTTTTTTAACTTTTGTCATTGTGTGTTTTTATTCATTTTTTAAAATTATTTGTTATGTGGAAAGAATGACCCCAGAGTGAGTAAATGGAAAAGATTTTATGAGAAGCGATAGAATTAATGAATGAATGAACGACTACTAAATGGATGAATGAAGAAATGAGTGAATGAATGAACAAATTAACGAACGAAAGAGCAAATTAATAAATGAATGAATGAAGGAAGAAATGAATGAATGAATGGTAAATGAATGAAGGAATGAGTGAATGAACGAACAAACGAATGAATGGTAAATGAATGAACGAATGAGTGAATGAACGAACAAACGAATGAATAGTAAATGAATGAACGAATGAGTGAATGAACGAACAAACGAATGAATAGTAAATGAATGAAGGAATGAGTGAATGCATAAAGGAAAGAATGTATGAATGAGTGAATGAATGAATGAATGAAAGTCTGAATGTAATGCAACCACAAGGGAGCACAAACCAGTGCTCTCTTGTGCTGGTCCCAAGTCCAGATAAATGCAGAGGGTGGTGTGAAAGCAAAAACAAATCTCAGCAAATGTGAGTGTGTGTGTGGGTGTGTGGGTGTGGGTGTGTGAAAAAGGGCTCCGCTCTCCTCCACAGCAGTGCGCTCCTGCTCCTCCTCATCACGACTCCCGCTGGCAGCTGCACATCCGGGTTCTCCGGGCCATCTCTAAGAAAAAAAACAGCAGCAGACTCCCTGCCGGGTTGCGACAACGTTAAATCTCACTCCCATACAGTTTTATGCTTTTACGACCCTTTACTGAGCTCACCCAAGCCCTGAAATGAGTCTCCTGCTACATTCACTCAAGCTCTCTGCTCTGCGCACAGGCTAGCTGGAAGACGTTCTGGTGGTAGCGTATCTCGTCTGCAGGTGTGGGTGGCTGCATCGTTGTCCCTTCCCAGTGTGCGCTTGCCAATCACCAGACCCGTCTCAGCGTGGAGATGGTTTCATCTGTGCCTGAGCCTCCGTCTCCAAGTCCGCTCCCCTTCGCATCTGCTTTGCACAAGTCCCAAACTGTCTTTTGTGCTTGACCAGGTGTGACTAAGGACAGCTGAGTGTCATCATGTCATCAGTCTGTTTAGTCCCAACTCCATTTAAAACCAACTGAAAAAGTTAACCCTCTTATAGTAACTTGCTGACATTCTGCAAATGTCTTAGACCAGACCCTCTCACTTGCCGGCACAAAAATCTTGAAAGCAGACAAACTTGGGTGGCAATCCGGAGCAAGGACAGACCAAAGGGGCTCAATGATGTTGCATACCTAAGGTAAGGAATCCTAAGACCATTGGCAGCCTTCAGATTTAACCATGGCACTGTGTATGCACAAGCCACCCGTGTACCTTCCAGATACCTTTGGAACAACCCCAGGCTCACTAAGGTTACCTGGGACCCAGTATCGAACACAAAATGGATAGACTGACCATTCTTCTTAACTAGAACATCAGGGCACTCACCCGACAGTGTTGCTCTTGGCCATGGCAACTCGCTACCCCTGGGTTCCTCTGGCCCCGGGTGTAGAGTGGGCTGCTGATCCAAGCAAACTGCTCCCACTGCTCTACCCTCAGCTGTGGGGGGGAGCTAATAATCCTGCAGCATTGGTTGCTGTTGGGGGCATCGCCGTTGCACATGTCCGAAGGCTCCACAACGCAGGCAGATGGGCCCTCCTTCTGGATCCCAACGGGGTGAGACAATGGGGCCGCAAGCTCTAGTCCTGACTCGAGTTGCAGGATAATTTGCTGGTTGCCGGTAGTTTGCAGAAAGTTGTCTATTTCTGTTGTGAGATCAGAAGAAAGTAGCCTCAATTGCTCTTTAAGTTCTGTTTTTATCTCACCCAATGGTTCTTCCTTCAGATCAGCTTTCAGTTGAGCCCTTAGCAGCCCCAAGTCAGTGGTGGCCGGCTTTAGTTGGGTCTGAGCCTACCACTGAGTTAGAGAAGGTGGTCTCATCCTCCAGCATCTTCTTGATTGAGGCCTTGACTTCATCACAGGCTGCCTTAAAGGTCATGTTGCTTTGTCGCCACTACTTTCACCTCAATTCTTGTTTTGTGGAACCTGACCAGAAGCTGCTCTAGCAGCAGCTCTCCTTCGTTTTCCGTCCCACTTTCGTCCAGCTCCTTCCATATGTAAAAGACTTCTCGCAGATGTTTAAAAAAGTTGTTTATACTTTCTTCAGTGTTAGAGTTCGTGGGTTTGAATGGGCTCTGCTCTCTACCACGGCACTGCGCACCTACTGCAGCCGCACTTCCTGGTTCTCCGGGCAAGCTGGAAGACGTTCTGCCAGTAGCGTGCCTTTTCTGTAGGCGTGGCTGGCTGGTTGCTCCACTGTCCTTCCTGGCGTACGCTTGCCAATCACCAGTCCCATCTCAGCGTGGAGTGGGTTTTGTCTGTGTCCGAGCCTCTTTCTTCAAGTCCGCTCCCCTTCGCGTCTTTTATGCTTGACCAGGTGCGACTAAGCACAGCTGAGTGCCATCGTGTCATTGTTATCTGTTTACTCCCAACTCCATTTAAAACAAATTTAAAGATTAACACCTCAATCAAAAATGCCCAAACAAGAAAAATAATACAAAACAAGTGAAAACCATTTCAATAAAACACAATGAGTTGCATGGCTAAACATTTACTTTCTGACATAAAATCAGAGAAAAGTAATATTTTTCAACAAAATAAATCTGCTGTTGGTGAAGAAAGTGAGCACAAAACATTCACTGTATTGTATGAGTAATTTTAAGAAACTATTTTTGCTTTTATTTTGAACATATCTATGCTTCATCTTATTCAGTTACATTGATTACATACCAATCCCTGATTAAAACAAGAGCATGCTCATCTCTTTAAAAAGCAAGTCTTAATCCTAAATAGTTGGCTGCATTGTACAACCTGCAGTTGTTCAAGCAAAGTTAATCCAGGAATTCACAAACCTGGAGCTTTTTCTGGAGCAGTTTGTAGCTGAAATTTTAGGGAAGCTTTTTGTCACACAAATCCTTGTCTGGGTTTCATGGCCACTAAAACTGATGTGATTCTGTTTGTTCTAAAATTTAACGAACCCCCTTGAGTTAGTCTTTGCCACTGGCAGGTTTGTGCAATATTAGCAATGGTTTTCCATAATTTTTCCAAAACTTTTCAATGAATTTCCTAAACTAAAAATAAACACATTTCTGTCAGACTATTGTAGCTGGTGCTGCTAAATCAAACCATGACACATAGCAAAAATAGAAAACATAAATATACATATGTATATATAGCAATAATCACAAAAAATATATCCCAAAAATCACAAAAAATAATAGCAAAAATTAGATAAAATGATAGCGAAGTTGACAAAGTTGATCACACCCACAACTTAAACATCCAGCAGGTCACCCACAGACTTTGTTACTTTTAGTCCAATATTGTCATAAAGATTGACTCACACATAAAATAAATAAACAGTTCATACTGGTCAATGATTAACCTTTCCCCAACATTTTGCTGTGTAATGTTTGTGGATAAAGTTGTAAGAACAAGAAAGATTTGGCAACACAGTGATGAGCACGAAAAACGAATCATGTAAATAACAGACACATCCTAATTGTAGCTCATCTTATAGATTTTATGAGCAGATGAGGTTAGAGCCTAGCCTGTTTGTAGTTCTTTTCTTTTTTTTTGCTTTTTTATTTCTTAAAAATATGAATGCAAAAATCATGGAAAAGATTTGAATGATTATCACCTGGGATGATTTTTTTTTTGATACACAAAAAAGATCACCCTTTTTTTTTTTTTTTTTTTTAAAGGGCCGATGTTGCAACCAGCACAAAAAGTGATGGAAATGTATGTTGGCCTCAATTAATATATGCTGCCAAGATGCACATTGCTGCATTGCCCGCACATATTTTAAGGCTAAATGTTGTTGGTTCGAACGAATTAAAAGTCATAAGTTGAAGTCCCATTAGCTGTGAAATGTATTCTCCACTGTTGAGGCCTCCCCTGGGGGAGCAGTGAACTGCAGACACAGCTGCACCCAGGAACCATTTGGTGTATTACCCCAACCCTAAGCGTAATCCTAACCTAAACCCTTCTCATGTGGCCAAGAAAAAAGTTCAGCACTGGCCCCACGTATTTAGAAAATCACTTTCTTCTTTTTTTTTTTTCTTTTTACTGAATGCAATAAGCTTCCATAATTACGCCACCATTACCTGTTTTTAAAAATTCTCTGACCGACTGGTTTCTGCAGTGTTCAGCAGCCATCGCTGTTTCTTCCCTTTCATGTGACTCACCAGCTCTGATTCTCCCATGCTGCTTATGTCAAAGGACTTGGAGCAAAGTCTGTATTTTGCACATTTCTGATGAGGGTCTTTCAGTACCCACTGTTGATACCTCTACTTAAAAAGCCACACGTTGTTGAAGCATTCCACAATCCATGTTTGATATAAGATTTAAAGCACCATGCGCCGAGTTGATGAAAACTCGACCTGCTTTACAGCAATGTAAACTCTCATCACAGATTGCGTGAGATTGAACTTCTGCCACAATTCAGGAAGTCGTAATGGTATATTCCATTATTTCATCTTGTCCCCCTGAACAGTGGTCTACTGGATTTTGGTCACCACATCTGTCTTGACGCGACATGTGATCAAAGTGACCCAATGTTTGTCACTATAATTGTTTTCAGGGATTAAAAGTCGCTAAAAGTGCAGCTGGACTGCAGGTCAGTGCACTCCAGGTTAAAACGCAGGGAAAACATTTTCCAGAATCCAATCTGTGACCACAAGACTGGGACTTTTAAAGAAACATGCATGCTCAGTAGCAGGTTAAGGCCCGAACCTGTCTGGGACCGTTTCCCTAATTTCCTCAACCAGAGAAAGAATATTAGTTTAAAAGTTAGGAGTTCTTTTAACAGTCTTTTTTCTACAATGAAAGAAAAATGGAAAAAAATTTTTAAAAAAGTAGTTAGAACTTTCACAGGAACACCAGGGATGGTTGATTATAAGCAGCATATTGGATCAATCTGTCTCTGAAAATCTATCACACCTTCAGCTCAGCAGGTAAGTTCAGCGCATTAGAGTCCTGAGGGTAAAGAAATCCTGAGCTTCAAACATTACTAACAGAGAAACAGGCGGCTGCTGTTAAAGCTATGGTATTCCTGAGGGCTGCAGACCTGAAGAGCAGTGTTTTTCTCCCAGACAAGTTTTTACTGAAGAAAACAAACTGTGGCCTGGAGGTACAGAGTGGGACACAATTTGTTCTGCAGGGCCAAAATATAAAAACCTTTGTCATATTTTACAAAACAAACACAGAATTCTGCTCTCAAACACAGCTAATGTACACAGCAGGCCCCTGCCAACTTCCATCAGCTTCTTCCAAGGCTGTGAAAGAACCCGAGGAAGGTCACACTTGAAATTCAGGAAGAGCAGCAGGACAGTTCCTCGCCACCAACGGAGGCCGACAGCTCTCCATCGGTAGAAGCATCAATAGAATGAGAGTGGAAATTCCTCAAGCATCAAAGTCTGAAGAGGAACTCTGGGGGTTCACTCAGTGAGTGAAAACCACCTCAGAAAAAAACAGGTGATTGAGGCATCGTTTTTCCTTAAGTCATCCCCTCAAGCTGGGAACTCATCTTCATGACATGTTTGCTAACAAGACTTGTTCCTTTGTTAAACTGTGTGTTTCTTGGAGGTAAACTGCATTAATGTCCTTCCATCAGAACCACTGAGCTTTAACGTGAACTCTGAATTCAGCAGCTTCCTGTTTTCCTGTTAAAGTTCAGTGGGATCAAGAATGTTTTTCTCAAATTTACTGTTTACTGATCCCACAACCCTCAAGAGGTTTTCAAGGAGCCTGGCTAAAATCCCATCAATCCAAATGCATCATGGGTAGTGAAGTTTTCCTGTCAAAACAATTATTCCTTAAACTTCAGCTGAGCTCTGAACTGCATTCTTTTACCTATAAAATTATGTTAAAACGAGACTAAGTTCAAATCTTTAAACCAATGATCTAAGTGTTTGTAAAATGTACTGTATTAACAAAGAGTTTTTTAGTACACAATATAAACCTCTACCTCTCTGAAATCAAAAGAGCTTTGGGCCTTTATGTTGACAGTGTGAACAGTATGCTGCGGCTGTGGGGCAGCGGTAGAGTGGGCAACCTCTGATCGCAAGCTCGCAGGTTTGGTGTCCGCCCTGCCCATTAAAGTGTCCCTGAGACGTGCACTGAACTCCACATTGCAACACCATTTACCACAATAGTGTCAAGAAATTAAGATTTGAATTAATAGTGTGATGTCAACAGGTAATCCCACATTTTTAATGATGTCATTAGAAAATATTTTCTAACATTTGCATTCTAAGACAAAAGGAAACAAGATGCCTTATATAGAAAATATTTGTTTTGTAACAGTAGGTAAAAAAAAACTGAATTTAATACAACAATAAAGAATAAATTAAAGACATTAAAGTGTCAAACTATGAAGATGAAACAGATCAAAGACAACAGAACTCTGAGCAGAACTTTGACCATTTAAATCCACTTGTTCAATAAATTTCAGCAACTTCACTATGTGTTCATCATAGCACTTTCTAGTTTAGGCATCAAAGGGGTAGGGGGTGCTCTGATGCAAGAGGCAAAAACACAACAAAACAGACATCTTTGCTGTACATATATTTTCAGGTATGACTCATGCTTTAATGCTGCAATCAGTCTAGATTATTCAGGCGGAGGAGTGTAAATACCAGCAAAGCTGGTATTTACATTGAGCTGGTTTTGAAGAGAAATACTGGAGACAAACTAAAACCTGATCAGAATGACTTCATGCCTGCTGCACTGCTGGAGAACTCCACACAGATGTGCGTGCAGACTCACAAATCTGTTCTTCACTGCAAAAAACATTGATGTGATGGTTTTTATCAGCCTTGTTAAGTTAAAATCTGGATAAAAAGTCTCAATAAAAGACATTTTCTCTTCTAATTGTGTGTTCTTTTGTAAAAAGTAAAAAAAAAAAAACTCTGTTGCTGTCACAAACAGGCAGACAGCTGGTTCCATATGCAGCAGGTTTTATTGACTCAGACAAGTAGACAGGAGCAAGGGTCAGAGTCCAGGCAAAGGTCAGGGCAGGCGGCAAAGAGTCAAATACGAAGCAGGGTCAGCTAAACAGGTGATCTGTGCTCTGGGGAAGCTGGGAGATGTAGTGCCAGTCGTCAGGAAATGGCTCCCGTTGGTGACCAAAGAGGGAGACAGAGCTCAGACTCCTGACAGTTGCAGTTGGTTGTAACTTTGTAGCGATGACGATGAAGCACGGGATCATCACAATCCTCAGTTCACAACTACAGCTCTCCAGGTTCTTCTTGAAATGCTAAAAAAAATCCAGACTCATCACAGGCCTGCCTTAATGAATGTGCAGAAACTGAGCCCCCCTGCCATGTTGTTAAACCCCAAAACCAATCAATATCTAAATCATTTATGACAAGAATCAATGATTCTGTCCAGTTCCTTCACCCTCAAGTGCTGTTTTCAGGAGTGTGGGGGGTGGAGGACATCTAGTCAATAAACATTGATCCAACTCATCCACATCATTGAACTTTCACTTTTATCATTCTCTGCTAAATGAAAAAACAAATCTTTGTTTTCTCAGCTGGGTAATTTTGGGATGCTTGGCGGTACTTCTGGTCTCCTTTGTTGTTTAAAAGCTACAGAACTTTATCGACTTTTTGTTTAGATGCTGAGCCTCAGTGTTTCGGCTTGCTAGAAGTAATTAGTGAAGGTTTTAGCCCTGGGCTCAACCAAGGAGCTCTTAGGGCGAGGGTCGATCCCACCAGGGAAGGTGACGCTTTCACCAGCGCATCACAGATCTGATTCAAACCCAACTTTTAGCTTTGAGGCGCCTCACCCTTTTAACACAAACAGAACACACATGTAATCTGTCTTTCACAGTCCAACACTTTCTCATCACTCCCTAAAGGCCTCAGAAGCTCAAGGACAGAGACTGAATGAGGAAAGATGACCTCACTAATGTTGTCCTGAAGGAAAAGCTGCTGTTTTCCCAGTGGATCTTCTGTTTCCTTTCATTCAAAGTGAACAGATTATTATAATACAGAATATCCTAATCCTATCTGCTGCCGTGTTGTTGAATTGCTGCTGAGGCCGGATGAACTTTTGGAAAACTGACTTTTGAATTTATGAAGGCGGATGTGTACATAACCGCCTCCACAGCCTCCAAGTTTTCTCCCTGTGTCTCTGCAGCTTTCAAGGTCAAGCATGGCGTCACGCCTGAACTGGAAGACGGCAACAGAAGTGTTTGTGCGCAGAACTATGTGGCAAAAAGCAGGGCAGCTCCTGTCTTTCAATGTTCTCACTTCCAAGCAGAATCTGCATCAGTCACCATAAGAAATATGAGCCGAAGTTCTTCACAGTTCCCACAGGAATCCAGATGTTTGGAAAAAAATATTTAGGTTCAGTTAAAACGGTATACATTTAAAACAAACAGAATACCAAAAAACTCTGCATATTACAGAACCATCTACAAGGAAGCTGCCGACCAGTCTCGCTGAAGATCAGCATGAGGAAAAGCTGACAGATGGGTCTGAGCTGTTTTAACTTCTTATTGGTCTTTCTTGGTGACATTCTCCCTGTTGATGCTAAACAGAATTGTTTAGTGCAACAGACCAGTATCAGGCTGTGGACCGGCACACGTCTGTGGATCAAAGGCCAACGGGCCACGGAAGAGATAATAAATGATTTTGTTTTGAATCCTAAATATGTTTTATTACAGATAAATAATATCCATCAAATCAAACTTTATTTATAAAAAGCGCTTCTCATACATTGCACAACCCGGAGCGTTGTACATTTAAAAACAAAAACATTCACAATAAAAACCCAACCACACATGTTAACACATACAACCCATGACCCCACACATAACGCATACCCACGCATACTGAAAAATCACTTCTTAATGAAACCTATGGAATAAACGCAAAGCTTGGCTCTGCTGTGAGGAAACAGTATTGGGGAATCTGTTATACCAAGAGCAGGTCAGCCACAGGAACATCGGCACAGTTACCACCCCAACCGGGACAGCAATGGGGTCCACTTCACAGCCAAGAGGCTGCAATGTAAGCCTCCAGCCGCCCCAGCAAGGACGACAACCGCGGCAACAACCCAGACCAAGCTAGCAAACCCTGGAACAAAAGATCCCCACAGAAACACTGGAGCCATATTAAGAGATTAAAATTAAATATATAAGATGTATTTAAAAACATGAAATTCAAAGTAAGATTAAATGCATGAAATAAAATATATAAAGACTAATAGAATAAATAAGCAGATAAGATCAACTAAAAGCTAAATTTAAAATCTGGGTCTTGAGCCTCTTCTTAAAAACCTCTATGGTCTCTGCAGCTCTGAGGTTCTCCAGCATGCTGTTCCACAGGCGAGGACCATAACGACAGAATGAAGCCTCACTATAGGTTTTGGTCCTCACCTTAGGAACAACTAAAAGGCTCTGGAGGACCTCAGGATTCATCCTGTAAAAGTAGATCCCTTAAATAAGAAGGCTCAAGACCATAAAAGATTTATAAACCATTAAAAGAACTTTAAAATCAATCCTGAAACGCACAGGGAGCCAATGCAGCCATTTTAAAATGGGAGTAATGTGTTCCCAGCCTCTGGTCCTCGTCAGAACTCGTGCAGCTCAATTCTGTAATAGTTGTAAGTTTGAAAGACACTAATCTAACCGACTAAAAACAAAAGCATCAGCACCTTTGTGCTGCAAGAGAGAGGAATGAACGAACTCTGGCAATGTTTTTAAGATGATAAAACCCTGTCTTAATGACATTTTTAATATTTGGGATAAAATTCAGTTCAGAGTCAAAAAGAACGGCCAGATTTCTCATGCAGTGAGAAGGTTTAAAACTCTGAAGATGTCGTAAAATCATCTCTCTCTTGTCTTCAGGACCGATGATTAAAACTTCAGTTTTGCCCTGGTTGAGCTGAAGTTCTCTGCCATCCAAGACTTAAATCTAAAGTACAGTTAAAAAGAGTGTTTACAGGTTCAAGGTCATCAGGAGACACAGTGATGTAAAGCTGTGTATCATCAGCGTAGCTGTAAAAGTCAACATCGTGTCTCCTGATGGCGTCCCCAAGAGGCAACATGTATAAATTAAAAAGTATAAGTCCTAAAATGGACCCTCGGGGAACCCCACAACTTATTTGATGGATTCTTGAAGAGCATGTATCCATACTTACACAAAAGTGTCGTTCTGTAAGATAAGAACAAAACCACTTAAGAACATTTCTTAAAACCAGATTGATATTTTTCTAAAATGTTTTTGGTATTTAAAAACTCATGTAGTTCAGTAGCCACAGTTTTTTCTGTAATTTTACTAAAAACAGTAAGTTGGATACAGGTCTGTAGTTATCCAGAGTATCAGGATCTAAATGACTCGTCTTCAGAAGGGGCCTCACCACTGCTGTTTTACAGGCAGAAGGGAAGACACTCGTCTAAAGAGAGCAGTTGTTTAAAAGCTCTGACTCAAAGAAACAGCTTGAAACAGTGAAGTGGGAATGGGATCTAAAAGGCAGGTTGTGGTGTTTATTTGGGATATAACTCAACCAAGCATCTTTGCATCAACCAGGACAAAACTCCCCAGAGTTTCCTCTGGTAAAACCAATGCTGGTGATCTGTTAAAACCAGAGTATGGTACAGATGAAATGTTAGATCTTATTGCATTGATTTTACCATGAAGTGGTCTGTAGTCCTCACATGCAGCATTAGATGATGGCGTGGAGGATTTGTTGAAATCTGGGATTGCTTTTATTTTCTGAAATACTGTTTGAAAAATCAAGAGTTCTGGCCTTTGTAACTGAGTTCTTGTACATTTTGAGTTGTTCTTTTAAAATGTCTTGATGAATTGTTAATTTCGTCTTCCTATATCTCCTCTTTGCTCGCCTGCAGATCTGTTTCAGATGCTTAATGTCATCAGTCTTCCATGGTGTTTTATTAGTGGTTCTTGTTGTTTTTGTCTTGATTGGAGCCACTGCATCTATGGAAGACTGAAGTCTGTGATTAAAATCAGCAACAATATGATCACAGGATGCAGGTAAAATCTGAGCAGGAGTTTGTTTAAAAATATCAATAAAACCTGCAGCCTCTTCAGGAGTTAGAAACCGTTTCCTCACAGTTCTCACTGAGGCTTCCTGCTGGATTTCACTGGTGACATTAAAAACACACAGTAGTGGTCTGATATAGAGGAGTCAACAACAGAGGAAACGCCGGCAGACAGGCCGTATGTAATGATAAGATCCAGGTGTGTCCTCTGTTGTGAGTGGTCTTTGTGACATGTTGTTTAAAATCCATGCTGATCAGAAGATTTAAAAACTCACAGGCATAGACATCATTACTTTATCAACATGGAAATGAAAATCACCAGTTAGTAAAATCCTATTATACCTAAGATGAAGATATAATAAAAATTCAGAAAATTCTTCAATAAAACAGGAAGGAGGGTTTGGTGGTCTGTACACTGTGACAGATACAACAGGAAGGAGGGTTTGGTGGTCTGTACACTGTGACAGATAAAACAGGAAGGAGAGTTTGGTGGTCTGTACACTGTGACAGATAAAACAGGAATGAGAGTTTGGTGGTCTGTACACTGTGACAGATACAACAGGAAGGAGGGTTTGGTGGTCTGTACACTGTGACAGATACAACAGGAAGGAGAGTTTGGTGGTCTTTACACTGTGACAGATGAAACAGGAAGGAGGGTTTGGTGGTCTGTACACTGTGACTGATACAACAGGTGGGTCACCGAAAAGGAAAGCATCAAGAATATTTGCCAAGTACAATGTGTTAAGTTTTTATTGTTTGGTGAGCGATCGATGCTGTCCCTCCACCTTTCTTTCCTTCCCTGATAGAAAATAAAAAGTTCAAATAAGGTGGAGAAACCTCAGTGAGAATAACTGGTGCATCAGTGCCAAGCCAGGTTCCAGTTAAAAACAGACAGCTTAAGTCATGGTCTAAAATCAGATCATTAATGATAAAAGACTTATTAAAAATTTACCTGAGAGAAAAGGGGAGGTGCGCGGCACGTGCAGGGGGCTGGGGAGGGTTTTTTTGAGTTGTATTTATGGGTTTGAGTTGTTCTGAAATGTTTTTGTGTTGAAATGTTTCACCAGAAGCTATAATATGGATCTCAGGCGGCAGTCCTCTGTCTCCCCTTCTGCTGGCCTGCACACACAGTCTCCAGAGTACTGAAGCTCCTCAGCTGTCTCTCATCACCCTCACAGTATTTTGCCAACACCTCCAGCTCTGCTTAGTGTTTATTCCATGACAATCCTGAGCATTCATCCTCTTGTTCCTGAGTTCTCTACCTCTGCTCTGAACCCACTTCTGCCTCGACCGTCACCTGTCCCTGACCATCACCTGTCCCTGACCATCACTTGTCCCTGACCATCACCTGTCCCTGACCATCACCTGTCCCTGACCATCACCTGTCCCTGAGCATCACCTGTCCCTGACCATCACCTGCTCTTTTCTTGTCAATCCCATGCCAGTCCTGACCCACGCCTGCCTGACTATTGCCTCCTGATTACGCTTGCTGTGTTTTCCTAATAAACACTGCAGATGGATTCAACTGCCTCTGACTTGTCATTACAATGGAATTTCAAAGTAATCTGATTTGTTTCTTATTCAGTATCAATACTAGATTTCTTTGGTTACATTTTGTTACTGTTTTTAACCACTCCTGACACCACAGTAAATTAAGAGGCCTTAATTACCAGTATGTTTGCTTTTTGTTATGGTTTTTATCAATCCTTCAAAATGCACGTCAGATGACTGAGTGAAATGATGATCAAATCTGCTGTGAGAAGTGTTTATTACATTGAAAGCATATGTTCTTTTTCAGGTATACTGTTTCTTTGTCATTGCGCCCCCGAGCCGCAGTAAAATCCTAATGGGTTGACCAGTTTGCAGCCACAAAAAAGGTTGGGGAACACTGAACTAGACCACGCGATTCTGGATACTATTGATGCGATGGCTGAAGTATAAGTCGGCCTTCAGGGCAGTTCAGGTGTGTTGTGCAGTTTCCTTGAGGCTCGTACATCCACTCTAAGGAACATCATGAAAATGAAAGATACCATTATCATTTGTAAGGGTATGTAAGTTACACACACTTATGACGTACATGTGATGCTGTTGTATGATTACACAGTCTTTATTAAACTGTAAGTACTGGCTTCTTACTGACCGCACACAAATTCTGCATACATGGGGTGTGCACATGATACATAAGTGCTTGTAGGACACCTGCAGAATGTTCAAACTACACTCTGCCTTATTTCCTCATTTCTAATAGTCAGGCTGCAGGCAAGGAGCACAGGACCAGTACTAATGAGTTGCTTGCACAAGCCGCAAGATTTTGGGGGTTAAAAAAGAAAAAAAAATCTGTTGTTTTCTAGGAGCTATGCAGCCGTACAGTTTTGATTCCCATTCCAGCTCAGGAATACAAAGATGTACATGGATCTATTTGTTTGCAAGTGGATGCATCAGAATGGAAAGGAGCAGGGAGTGTCAGGGTTGGCGTGAGGACACAAAAGCAGACGGCAATTTGCAATGAATAGTCTTTCATTTATTTGCTTGAAGGACTAGAATAAACATTCCTAGAAGGAACAAAACCACCAGACAACCCGTGCAAGGAAGACGAGGACTTATAACAGGAAGAGAAGATTAGGTAACTACACACAGGTGTGCCAAGAAGGAGGGAGGGAACACACACTAGGAGGGAAGTGTCAAGTGACCTAAAAGGCAATAGTGAACACAGGAAACAAAATAAAACAGGAAGTGATAACAAAACAACAACAACTAGTGTCCTGGATCCATAACCCCACAGTACCCCCCCCCTCAAGATGCGCCACCATGCGCAGGGGGAAGCTTGTTCCGGTGCCGCCGATTGAAGTCCCTGATAAGTTCAGGATCCAGAATGCCTGAAGCAGGCTCCCAGGATCTCTCCTCAGGTCCGTACCCCTGCCAATCCACCAGATACTGAAGGCCACGACCCCGTCACCGAACGTCCAACAGGCGACGGACAGTGTAGGCCGGTTGGCCATCAATGATGCGGGGAGGGGGTGGCGGAGAGGATGGCTGCTGCAGAGAACTCGTGACATGTGGCTTTAGCTGGGAGACGTGGAAAACCGGATGGATGCGCAAGGACCTGGGCAAGCGCAGCCTGACCGCCACAGGATTGATGACCTTCAGGATCTCGAAAGGTCCGATGAACTTGGGGGACAGCTTCTTGGATTCTGTCCGAAGCTTGACGTGTGAAGTGGACAGCATGACGAACTGGCCTGGTAGATAAGCTGGTGCTGGCGTGCGTCGGCGATCTGCCAGCCTCTTGTTAGTAGCCCCTGAACGCAACAGGGCCGCTCGAGCCTCCCGCCATACACGCCGATACAGATGCTGAACCGATGGAACAGCCACCTCCGTCTCCTGCTCGGGAAACAGGGGGGGCTGGTACCCCAGAGAGCACTCAAACGGGGACATACCAGAGGCAGACGAGGTGAGGGAGTTGTGTGCATATTCCACCCATGGCAACAAGTGACTCCAGGAGGTCTGGTGTCGGGAACAGATACACCGGAGAGCGGCCTCCAGGTCCTGGTTAGTCCGTTCCACCTGACCATTAGTCTGTGGGTGAAAACCAGAAGACAGGCTGGCAGTAGTCCCGAAAGCCCCACAGAACGCTTTCCAGACCTGAGAGATGAATTGAGGACCACGATCCGACACCATGTCTGTGGGAATGCCATGCAGCCTGAAGACGTGCTTGATGACCAGTTTAGCAGTGTCTGCAGCGGAGGGAAGTTTTGTTAGGGACACAAAATGAGCGGCCTTAGAGAAACGGTCCACAATAGTCAGGATAACGGTCTTTCCGGCGGATGGAGGCAGGCAGGTCACAAAGTCCAAGGCAATGTGTGACCAAGGCCGACCCGGTATGGACAGTGGGTGTAATAATCCAGCAGGTGGGTGTGTACTGACCTTGTTCTGAGCACACACCAGACAACCTGAAACATAGTCCCGGACGTCCTTGGTCATGCTGGGCCACCAGAACCGGCGCCGCAAAAAGGAGTCAGTCCTGCGGATACCTGGGTGACAGGTGAGTCGTGTGGCATGAGCCCACTGGAGCACCTGGGACCTGAGTGAGCTGGGGACGAACAGTTTATTAGGAGGACCTCCTCCCGGGTCTGGTTCCTGAGCCTGGGCAGCCTTAATATCTCTCTCCAGCTGCCAGGAGAGGGCACCCAGCACACAAGAGGGAGGAACAATACAGGCTGGTTGGCCGTCCTGAACAGCCGATTCCTGTTGACGGGAGAGGGCGTCTGGCTTTACATTCTTGGACCCTGGTCGATATGTAACAACAAAATTGAAACAGTTGAAAAATAAAGACCACCGTGCCTGCCTGGAGTTCAACCGTTTGGCGGTTCGTAGATAGGACAGATTCTTATGATCTGTCCAAACCAAGAATGGCGCTGCTGACCCCTCCAACCAGTGCCTCCACTCCTCGAGAGCTAGCTTGATCGCTAGCAATTCCTTATCTCCCACATCATAGTTGTGCTCCGCCGGAGAAAGCCGGCGGGAGAAGAAAGCGCAAGGGCGCAGTTTACCATCAGATACCCCTCGCTGAGATAGAACCGCACCCACCCCCGTATCAGAGGCATCCACCTCAACAATAAATTGTCTGGAAGGATCAGGTTGGGCCAGAATAGGTGCAGAGGTGAATTGACGCTTAAGCCTATTAAAGGCTGCCTCTGCCGCCTCAGTCCAGACAAAAGGTGAAGAGGATGAGGTGAGAGCCGTGAGGCGCGGCCACCGAGCTGTAGCCACGGATGAAGCGACGGAGGAAGTTGGCAAACCCCAGAAACCGCTGTAATTGTTTCCTGTTAGTAGGGATAGGCCACTCCACCAACGCTTTCACCTTAGCAGGATCGGGTTTCACCTCACCCTCGGCTATGACAAACCCCAAGAAAGAAACAGACGGAGAGTGAAACTCACACTTCTCCGCCTTTACAAACAGTTTATTCTCCAGTAGTCACTGGAGTACCAGACGAATATGCCGCCGATGTTCACTGGCGTCCCTGGAAAAAAATCAAAATATCATCCAGGTATACAAACACAAACCGATGAAGAAAGTCTCTTAACACGTCGTTGATCGTGGCCTGGAAAACTGCAGGAGCATTACAGAGGCCAAACGGCATGACCAAGTACTCGAAATGTCCCAAAGGGGTGGTGAAGGCGGTCTTCCATTCGTCGCCAGCTCTAATTCGCACGAGATGGTATGCGTTGCGAAGATCCAGCTTCGTATAAATCCTGACCTCCTGCAAGGCCTCAAATGCTGAGTTCATTAGTGGCAGAGGATAACTGTTTCTGACAGTGATTTCATTTAATCCTCGGTAATCTATACATGGTCGGAGTGACCCGTCCTTCTTACCGACAAAAAAAAATCCAGACCCCACTGGTGAAGAAGATGGTCTGATAATACCAGAATTCAGAGACTCAGCGATATATTTCTCCATAACCTCCCTCTCGGGTTTCGGCAGACTATAACAACCTGCTTTTGGGTAAGGCAGCGCCAGGTTGGAGATCGATCGCACAGTCATAAGGTCTGTGAGGGGGTAAGGAGAGAGCTCGTGACTTAGAGAATACCTCAGCTAGGTCATGGTATTCCGGCGGTACCCCCGGATAGGTCAGGTGAGGGCGGCTGCCCTACTGGGACAGCGGGGTCTTCCCCAGGAGGCCGAGCTGAGCGCAAACAGGTGGTGTGACATCTCTCACTCCAACCAGAGATACGACTGGAGGACCAGTCAATAACGGGGTTGTGTGCCAGAAGCCAAGGGTACCCCAGAACCAGTGGGTTCTGAGCAGAGGTGAAAATGAAAAAAACGGGTAAATTCATGGTGATTACCTGAAACAATTAGATGAACAGGTTCGGTTATCTGTGAAATACCTCTTGACCATTGAGGGAGACCACTTGTAACGGATGAGGTAACAACACACACTTAAGACCGACCCGTTTAGCTAGCTCGGCATCCATGAGGTTCTGCTCTGCTCCTGAATCCACCAAAGCTTTAAACCGAAACCCCCCCTCCCATGGAACATAACCTGAATTTTCAATAAACAGGCAGCAGGTGTAGGACTAGTGAGCGCCAAATCACCGCGCCCACTCTTACTGACGAGCAGAAGAGTTTGGGCACTCCCTGCAGAAATTACCCCGCTTACCACAATAAAGGCACTCACCTGCCGCCATCCGCCGCCGTCGCTCGAAAGCTGTCAGTCTGCCCCGGCCGAGATGCATAGGTTCTTCTGAAACTAACGGCGGTGGTTCTGCGGAAAAAGCAGCAAAGTCAGGTGAGTCCATGATCCTATGCTCCACAGGACTGCATCGGAAGCGGGGTGCCACTCTGCCATGTTCCTGCTTGTGGTCCTCTAAGCGGTTATCAATCCTGATAACCAGGGCGATGAGGGGTTCCAAGGTGGACGGCAACTCGAGTGCAATTAGTCTGTCCTTTAATTCCTCGGACAGTCCCTCGACGAAAGCGTCCATGAGCGCAGTAGTGTCCCAACCACTAGTGGAGGCCAAGGTCCGGAACTCGATGGCGTAATCAGCTGCCCGTCTTCCCCGTTGCCTCAATTGCATAAGGGCACGAGCTGCCTCTCTGCCCGGCTTGGTGTACTGGAAAATCTGCTGAAAAGCAGAGAGAGATGCGCAGGTAGGTGCCCCACGCTGCCACTCGGCAGTAGCCCATGCACCTGCTCTGCCGGTGAGGTGGGAAATCATGAAAGCCACCTTGGCTTGGTCCGAAGGATAGTGAGGAGCTTGTAACTGGAAATGGAACTCACACTGGGTAATAAAGGCCCGGCAGTCCCGGAGTCCCCTGAAAACCTTTCTGGACGGGCCAGTTGTGCAGTAGGAGCGACTGGAACACCTTCCCAGGTCCCCTGGATGGGTGTGGAAGGCGATGGGCGTGGCGAAAGGAAAGACAGCGGATGTTGGAAACGCTCCGTTAGTTGCTCAAATCGCTCACCCAACGCGGCAAGTTGTCGCTCGTGACGGCTTTACATCTCCAGTAACCCTTGACGCAGGCAAGACATCTGTTCCTCTTGCTGGCGGAGTAGTGCCCGTACCGTCTCCACGTCTGCTGTGTCCATGTTACTGGTCGGGTGGTAATGTCAGGGTTGGCGTGAGGACACAAACGCAGACGGCAATTTGCAATGAATAGTCTTTCATTTATTTGCTTGAAGGACTAGAATAAACATTCGTAGAAGGAACAAAACCACCAGACAACCCGTGCAAGGGAGACGAGGACTTATAACAGGAAGAGAAGATTAGGTAACTACACACAGGTGTGCCAAGAAGGAGGGAGGGAACACACACTAGGAGGGAAGTGTCAAGTGACCTAAAAGGCAATAGTGAACACAGGAAACACAACAAAATAAAACAGGAAGTGATAACTAAATAACAACAACTAGTGTCCTGGATCCAAAACCCCACAGGGAGATTGTGACCCACCAAGCGTATTTTCTACGACACCACAAATTTAATCTTTTGCAAATGTCTTTTTTTGTCTGCTTCTCATTTATAGCATTTTGAACAAAGAAATACTCAGAAATGCAATTTTGATATTAATTTTCTTTTTGTAATATATGTCCTAAATCATAAAAATTGAATGTCACAAAAACATTAAAAGCAACAGAAATACAATTTCCATCAAAGCGGTCTTATAAATCTGAAGCAGAAACTGCTGCAGGAATCCATTTGAAACTAAACAGGATACTGTCAGCATTGCTGCTCAGAAAAATTACAGAAAAATATATTTGTATTCCAGAGGTGTTGTTTGTGGTAGAAAAGAAAAGCTTTCCTTTCAGAGAAATCTAAGCAAGACAAAGCCGGTTTAAGCCAGATTAATACGCTCAAACGTGCTGATAAACTCTGTGGGTCTTCTCTTATCAGGCAGGAAAGAAGACAACAGATAACAGACCAGCGACAACAGCTCAGGGTTTGAAGTTTAACTGGGGAGTGGGGGGCCACACAAATCTTTGAAATTACAGAATTTCAATACAGATGAGAGGCGCCACAAACTCTCCATCTTAATGATGTCACTTTGTGTTGTGTGCTTTCTTCTGCTTTCATTTAAAACACCAGGCATTTTCTTTTAAAAAAGTTTCCTTGGAAAAGGAGAGCTGGTTAAGTGGCAGCCTTAGAATTTACAAACAGCAAACATCTTTGGCTATGCCCCTCCTAATTCTCTCACTACTCTCTAACCCCTAAAAGACTACATGGTGTGGCACTATATAATGCCCTGAATTTAAACATAATTCAGACACAACTTTGTTAAAAAGGTAAATATGACGACAACCATTTGCCAAAAGAAAAACCTATTATTCATCTATCTAAACATTTTCCTAATCCGCTATATCCATTTTGAGCTCACGGGGCTGCCAGAGCTTAAATTGGCTTTTGTTAGGTGAAGGTGGGGTATGGCCATTGACTCTATATGAGGACTGGACTGAGTTAGTCCAGTTCTTTAAGTTCAGTCCAGTCCAGTTCGCAAGTTATTTAAGTTATAAACTGGCCAATATGAACATATTAGGAATATATGGCTACCAAAAAAATTAAATGGTAAATAAGTGGTTTTTTTTTTTTTTTTTCATGAATTTGTCACTCGCAGCTCTGACCAGGGTGGCCAAGGCAGAAAGGGATGTAGCAGCCATCTGTGGCAATTAACGTGACAATGTGTTAAGTTTAAGATTATTTATTCATTTCAGTGATTAAATACACAATTTATGTTCATTGAAACAGTCCCTGATCATTACTGTTAGTTAAGTGTTTAATAGTCAATTTATAATGTCATGGAACCTTTAGTTGATCTTGTTTCCGTCAGGACTGGTATTAGTGTAACACGTTATACATCCAGCGTGCACCAAGAAAAAGGAAGTTGCAAGCATGGAGTTGATTGCATTGTTTCGAGTAACAACACTCGTTTAACCCCTTCTGGTATTGCAGCCAACAAGGTATGAGAATTTATGTTGTATGTGTGATACACACGTGGACAAAATTGTTGGTACCCCTCAGTTAAAGAAGGAAAAACCCACAATTCTCACTGAAATCACTTGAAACTTACAAAAGTAACAATAAATAAAATGTATTGAAAATTAAATCATCAAAATCAGCCATCACTTTTGAATTGCTGATTAACATAATTATTTAAAAAAACAAACTAATGAAACAGGCCTGGACAAAAATGATGGTACCTCTATAAAAGATTGAAAACTATTTGACCAGACTGACATGATTAACTCAGGTGTGTCCTTTAATTGACATCACAGGTGTTACCAAACTCATAATCAGTCAGTCTGCCTATTTAAAGGGAGACAAGTAGTCACTCTGCTGTTTGGTGAAAAGGTGTGTACCACACTGAACATGGACAACAGAAAGCAAAGGAGAGAATTGTCCCAGGACATCCGAAAACAAATTATAGATAAACATCTTAAAAGTAAAGGCTAGAAGACCATCTCTAAACAGCTTGAACTTCCTGTGACAAAAGTGGCTCATATTATTCAGAAGTTCAAGACCCACGGGACAGTAGCCAACCTCTCTGGACATGGCCGCAAGAGGAAAATTGATGACAAATTGAAGAGACAGATCGTTCGAATTGTATCCAAAGAGCCCAGAACAACCTCCAAAGAAATTAAAGGTGAACTCCAAGGCCAAGGTACATCAGTGTCAGATCGCACCATTCGTCGTTGTTTGAGCCAAAGTGGACTTCATGGGAGACGACCAAGGAGGACACCACTGCTGAAAAACAATCATAAAAAAGCCAGACTGGAATTTGCAAAAATGCATGTTGACAAGCCCCAAAGCTTCTGGGAGAATGTCCTTTGGACAGATGAGACCAAACTGGAGCTTTTTGGTAAGGCACATCAACTCTATGTTCATAGACTCAAAAACCAAGCATACGAAGAGAAGAACACTGTCCCTACGGTGAAACATGGAGGAGGCTCAGTCATGTTTTGGGGCTGCTTTGCTGCATCTGGCACAGGGTGTCTTGAATGTGTGCAAGGTACAATGAAATCTGTAGACTATCAAGGCATTCTGGAGAGAAATGTGCTGCCTTGTGTCAGAAAGCTTGGTCTCAGTCGCAGGTCATGGGTCTTCCAACAGGACAACGATCCAAAACACACAGCCAAAAACACCCAAGAATGGCTGAGAGAAAAGCGTTGGACTATTCTAAAGTGGCCTTCCATGAGCCCAGATCTGAATCCCAGTGAACATCTGTGGAAGGAGCTGAAACATGCCATTTGGAGAAGACACCCATCAAACCTGAGACAACTGGAGCAGTTTGCTCATGAGGAGTGGGCCAAAATACCTGTTGACAGCTGCAGAACGCTCATTGACAAATACAGAAATCGCTTCATTGCAGTGATTGCCTCAAAAGGTTGTGCAACAAAATATTAGGTTATGGGTACCATCATTTTTGTCCAGGCCTGTTTCATTAGTTTGTTTTTTTTTAATAATTATGTTAATCAGCAATTCAAAAGTGATGGCTGATTTTGATTATTTAATTTTCAATAAATTTTTATTTATTGTTACTTTTGTATGTTTCAAGTGATTTCAGTGAGAATTGTGGGTTTTTCCTTCTTTAACTGAGGGGTACCAACAATTTTGTCCACGTGTGTATATATTTCAGTTATGTTGTTCTCTGTGAGAATGTTCATATATACATATATACATATACATATATATATTTATTTATTTATTTATTTTTATGTCTGTACAGTTCTCACAACATGTTTGCTGGCACCTGCCTGGAAATAAAGGCCCGTCCATAAGAACGCCTTGTGTCGTGAAATGTCCAGAAGGGTGTTACAAGGGAGAGTGAGGGGTGTGAAGGGTCTGTAGATAAGACTGCTACTGCAGCTCTGCTACTTCATATCACAAGGCACTGTTTGGCACCCCCAAGTGCGGACCTCCTGGACACCTCATTGTCCGTTCACACTGGACGCAATTCGCGCGTCAAATTCGTGAACACAGTCTTTATTGGCATGGGTCTAAGTTTCTGCTTTACGCTTATCCTAAAGTGCGTTAACCTGAAGCTCCCGCCGCGTGTGGGAGGAGCTCCCGACAAAAGCTCTTCTCAATCCTCTTATCGGAAGATGAAGATGATGAGAGATCTGGTTTATTTACGTTAAAGAGCTCTGCAATAGCATTGGTGCAAGTCTCCATGAAATGATTCAGAAATGTTTTATGAACTTATTCAGAGACTCTTCTAGTGAGGAGCAGCAGTTCAGAGATTTCACAGATGGGCTGCTTGGACATTAGGGCTGGTGTCTCATCAATAGATATGCAATCCCACCTTTCAGGGTATGCTAGCATTTAAATTATACAGAGCTCTCTGCACACATGTGATGTGTGACTAAAAAAGAAAGTAAGCAAAGGTGGAGCAGAGAGTGCTGAGATCAACCATGTTGGTGGTTTACAGACTGTGAAGCAGACCTGGAGATAGTAGTGCAGGTAGCACTCCTCTCTGGGAGTGACCAGGAGGGATCAGGAATGACTCCATCAGAAGAACAGATCATGGTGGATGTTCTGGAGATAAATGCAGGGAAGCAGATGAAGATGTTTGGACATGTTGAGAGGAGGAACAGTGATGATGTTGGTAAAAGGATGCTGAGGTTGGAGCTACCAGAGCATTGGGTCTGGAAAAAGCCAAAGAGAAGGTTCATGAATGTAAAAAACAAGGACATGAGGGGGATAGCAGAGACAGGTCCCAGCAGGATCCACATAGGAGAGTGAAGAAGTAACTTAAATATTTGCTTCAGTGTTTTTTAAGTAACTAAATACAAACTGGCCCCAGACAGAAACTCTCAGGCTGAAAATGTATCTCCTTCAGTCCTGGGAAAGGCTGAATGTTAAACACATATTGTTTAAGGATG
Organism: Oryzias woworae; assembly: GCA_016861445.1. Taxonomy (NCBI): domain Eukaryota; kingdom Metazoa; phylum Chordata; class Actinopteri; order Beloniformes; family Adrianichthyidae; genus Oryzias; species Oryzias woworae. The sequence continues at coordinate 731,509 of BOLG01000333.1, read as the reverse complement.
CAAACATTATTTTGAATACATGACGAAAGGATCATTTTTAGTTAAGACTTTCAGCGGCAGTTGAATTCACAATTCAGAAACAATTAAAAAAAAGATTTATTATCATTTAAAATGTCTCAGGAGTTTTACTGTAACAAATGTTAGCCTCTTATTGTGAAAGTATTCAGTCATGTTTACAGTTATAAGTTGATAGATGTCAGACACTATATACGACAACTCACTGCTAAATGAACTCAACCTGTTCTATTATAGGTTTGACACTGGTAAAAATGACTATGTTGCTTCTCCTTTTCTTTCTCTGCACTGAGCAGTGTAATTTTACTGTTACTCAAGAGGATGGAAGGAAAGTGTTGTCCAGAACTAAGCTGAAGAAAGCAGCTGGCTCTGATGGTTTTTGTCTTTGCTGCTCCTGTCATTGAGTGTCCGTTTTGCTAATATCTAACTTAGTGTTATCTGGTTTGGTATTCAAAAACATTATAAGGGTCTTCTTTAGCATTCTAGTGAGTAACTTCTGTGCTAACCACTGAAGATAGTGGCAGATGTGTTAAGTGTAGCCTTATTTTAGACCTGGAGGCCAGGCTAGAGCAGCTAGAAGCGCGGCTACGCACATCGGATGCTAAGCCTGTTAGTCAGATTATTACCCACAGTGCAGCTCGCAATACCGGAACCAAACTGCCGAGCACTAAAGCCCCTCCCGTGCAGCAGTCAGGGAAAACTCAAGACGGGTTTGTATTGGTGGGAAGGAAGTATAGTGCTAAATGTAAACACATAGAGCTACCGAAGCTCCAGTACATAATAAGTTTTCTCTCCTCTGCAACACGCCAGATAAACCGTCAACTCTAGTTATCGGCTCCTCTGAAGTTAGACACGTGAAGCTCCCGTCAGCTATAAGCAGGTGTTACCCGGGAGCCAGAGTTGATGACATAGAAGGAAACCTTAAAATGTTAGCTCAGAGTAAACCCAGGTTCTGTCGAGTTGTGATTCACGCAGGCGGTAATGATGCCCGACGGAGACAATAAGAAGTTCTTAAATTAAACGTTGAGTCTGCGTATAAACTTGCAAAGTCGATGTTGGACACTGTTATTTTCTCTGGTCCCCTTCTGAACCTAGTCAGTGATGAAATGTGCTGCCGCTTTTCATCATTTACCGCTGGTTAGCCAAATGGTGCCCACAAAACAGGATTGGCTTTGTTTGGGGAAAGCCCGGTCAAATGAAAGGAGTGAAACACAGAAACCTAAAACTTAATCCAATATTTCTTTTTAGTACTATAGCCAGACTGACCAGCTACTAATACTCTCAATAACAACAAGAAAAATCATGATGTCATTAAATGTGGCTTACTAAACATTAGATCAATGTCCTCAAAGTCCTTTTTAGTCAATGAGTTAATGAATGATAACAAACTTAGCCTGCTAGCTCTAACAGAAACCTGGCTTCAACAGGATGACTATGTTAGGTTGAATGAAGCAACCCCCCCCTAATTATAATAACTATCAGAAATCCAGGATTTCTGGGAAAGGAGGTGGGTTAGCAGTAATTTCACAATCTAGATTACTTCCTAACACTAAAGCCAAACATCATATTGTCTATAAATCACTCAAACAGGAAAACTCCAAAATCTGTTTCATTCATAATTATTTATCGTCCTCCTGGCCCGTACTCTGACTTTTTAACTGAGTTTGCAGACTTTCTATCAACTATTGTTTTAGATTCTGATAAAATAATAATAGTAGGGCATTTTAATATTCATGTCGATGACCCTAGTGACTGTCTAGGAAATTCTCTCTCAGCTTTATTAGATAATGTTGGTTTCACACAAAATGTAAAGGAACCCACTCACTGTCATAAGCACACCCTGGACCTTGTTTTCACTCATGGTATAGAGATCAGCCAGCTGAGTGTGCTCCCTCATAACCTCAGATCACTATATATATATATATATATATATATATATATATATATATATATGGAGAAAAGGAGTAGGAAGAAGTTAAACTGTTTTTAAACCTACCCCTAAGCTTATACCTTGAGTTTATACAATATAATCTTCATCAAACACCGGCATTAAATACATTTAGTTGTCATCAAACATTTGTCCAAACAGTTATTGTAAATGTATTGCTTTGTATATCAGCTGTAATATTTATAACAATTAGATCAGAAAGTTTGATGTTAGAAATAACTGATCAGTGTGAGGACGATAATTTATTTGATGTGTTATTCTTACTGCTCTTTTTTGTAAAATGGACAACGGTTTTAAAGAGGTTTCCCATGTACTTTCCCAGATTTTAAAACAATAGGTTAAGTATGGTAACACAAGAGAATATTATAGTATGCATTTTTCTACTTTCATACAAATTCTTAAAAGAATACAGTTAGCACATACCATATACCGTTTCCACAATATAAAAACACAGAGACTACAGAACAACAATCAGATGTTTTAGCACCACCTCATTAATTTCAACACATGAACATGAAAAAATATACATTGTATAGTAGGCTACATAATGTATAGAAAGTTTATCAGTGACAATACGGCAGTGGAAAGCAGTTCATCTCCAGGACATTACTTGAATTTAACTGAAATGTTTTTGCCTTTGATTTCAACAAATTGGAAATAATTCAAAAATTGCCTATTGCTGAATGCCCACAAGAATTCCTCAGTCTATATTTCCACTCTTTTCATCTGACTTTGGCCAATCTCCAACTCTGCATTAGTATGCATGCATCAGTAACACTTTAAGTTGCAATACTTTTTATTTAATTTTATCTGAGTCTAACTGTGTACAAAAAAAAAAAGTTTTATAATCACCTACAGTTTCACTGCATCAAAATGTGAGTAATGAAGTAAGAAGGGTTTCTGTAGTCTAGTAATTGTAATTTAATTACTGAAATTTAAAGTGAAATTCATTACATTACTCTGTTACTAATAAAAATAATTCAATTACAGTAATTTGTTACTTTCTATTGCATTACCCCAACACTAGCCATTGAGTAGGTGTTGCCGAGGGCAGTGTGGACGTAGCCCGAGTGTATTTGTACACTCACTGGCCACTTTATCTGGCAAACATGTCCAAATGCTTGTTAATTAGCCAATCACATGGCAGCAATTAAATGCATTTAGGCATTTCATTTCAACCTTCAGGCTCTTGGATCTTGTAATTTAGTGTTGAAGCTAAATTTTTTCTGGAAAAGCCAGCTGCTCTCAAAGTAGTCCCACTGGAAAGAAAAAAATGTGTTGGGAATTTTTTTACAGGTATGGAATGGAAGAGACAAGTGGGGCCTGCAGGAAGCAGAAGAGGTGACCCAAAGAGGAAATGATGGGAAACCCAGAAAGACAAAGCAAAAGCAGCCAGATTTAAAAAAAAAAAAAAAAGCAGAGCTCCCTGCAGGAGGTGATTCAGCTGTGGGAGGAAGATTTCTCTTCCATTCAGGTAACACAGAGACATTTCAGAATTTAACAAGGCTGAACAGAAGATTGGCTGCACCGACAGCTATGCACTGCTCATGACACCATGGGGGAGCCAGGACCCACACAAAAGAAAAGCTGGAGTAAATTGGAAATGACTGTGGGTCTCAGATAATGTCAGCCCTGCCAGCTTATTTTCAGGTGACAGTTCCTTGTAGGCGAAGGTGGATTTCGACAGGAAACAGAGAGGAAAACATCCTGAACGATGGAGGTGCAGAAAGATGAAGAGGTAGAGCCATGAAAGAGCTACAGACGGACAACTTCCAAAGATTATGTAAGCAAATCAACCAGAAGAATGATTTAATGCCTGCTCTGCTCTGGCGATGAGTTAACATTAAAACGCTGTCCCCCATTGGGAAGGTTTCTAGTACCTCCCCAGAGGCCGGGTACTTTGAACTGCTGCTTAGCCTGGCACCTGAGACCACAGTCAGAGATCTATCTTCCACCTAAAGGTACTCTCTCGTCCACCGGAAAGAACTCCAACACACTGCAGCAGAGCCATGGGCTCAGGTTGAGGACTACCCACTGCCTTTGACCATAAGCAAATTTGGTAGAGTCCAACCCCCTTTTGAAGGGTGGAGGTGAACCTGACCATGTCTAACCGGTACCGCTTGACCTCGCACACAACCTTAGGCTCCTTCCCTCTCAGAAAAATGACATCCATGGCCGCCCAAACCACATTGTACCGGCCCTCTTTGACCTCTGCTATACATGGGAATGATCCTGTCATCCTGTCGGGCTTGATCCATAGGACGAGCCTTGTCCACCAAGTGATTGTCAGGGAGTTTAAACCACTGGACCAGCTTCAGAGGGGGGCTTTAATGATGCCAAACCGTGCAATGTATTTAAATGTTGTCGCTGATTCACAACGGGGTCTGAATCATTCCTTGAAGTGTCTTCCATGGAAGACCCTACGAGAGGGATTATCTTAGATTCAAAATAGTTTATTTCAAGCAATTAAGCAAGAATAATCCAATAACATAATCAGTCAATCAACAGAGATGTACATGTATGAAGACATGTCAAACATAAGATAACTAAGCATCAAGAAGAAACAAGAAATCACATTGCTATATGAATAGATATAACACCTTTTTCACACTTTATCAGAGCATAGTAAGATCAATTCATAAAATTCAGAAATATGTGCAGTATATTTTTCTTAAAAAAATAATTCATATAAATCATGTATCAAAAATACGTGCAGATCATTTTCATTAGAAAAGTCATTAACATAAATCAAGTATCAAAAATAAAAAATATATGCAGATTATTTTCATTTGAAAAGTTATTAACATAAATTACACTTTAGGGAACCCAGTGAAGTGACATGATCAGGGTCTTTGTCCACAGTCGGTAATCCTCTTACTGCTGCAGACTTTGTTTGTTAGGTCCATTGTCCTTCAGCTGATATCTCAGAGAAGTAAGTTGAGCTCAAGTAGTCTGTAGGGCCCCCTCCATGAACTGCCACCTTACCATTGTGGAGGGGTTTGACTGCTCGAGTGATCTCAGGAGCTATGCTGTCTGTGGCTTCAGCCCCTGGTAGGGTCTCCCATGTCAGAAAGGTCCTAGGTGAGCGGTTCAGAACCCCCTCTATCAGAATAACCATCATCGATCCAGTTATGTTGCCCGGAATGGCATCAGCGGTGGCCGGGGCTCCTCCCACTGGCCCTGGTCGGGGAAAGCCCAAAGGATTGATGTGGAATCCCTCTCTGGTAGGCCCACCATCTGCAAGAGAGCTCAGAAGCGGCTGGTGTAATGTGATTTGGGTGGCACCTCTCTGGGAGGGTAGGCGTCTTAGCTTGTGTGGGAGGTAAAGAGGTACCGGCTAGATATAGTTGGGCTCACCTCTACGCACAGTCTGGGCTCTGAAACTCAGTCCCTCAAGAGGGGGTGGACTCTCTACCATTCTGGAGTTGCACATGGTGAGAGGTGGCGGGCTGGGGTGGACTTACTTGTGAGCCCCAAGCTCAACTGCCAAGTGTTGGAGTTCACTCCAGTAAACAAGAGAATCGTGTCCTTCGCCTTCGGGTGGGGGACAGGTCTCTGTTTTCAGCTAACAGGCCAAACTGCAGTTCAGAAAACCCGGCTTTCTTGGTGTCTCTCGAAGGGGTCCTGGAAAGTGCCCCAAAGGAGAATTCCACTGTCCCTCTGGGGACTTCAATGCCCATGTGGGCAATGACAGTAGCAGCTTGAGGGGAGTGATTGGTAGGGCTGGCTTTCTTGATTTGAATCCGAGCGGTGTTTAGATCGGTAGATCCTTGATACCATGATTTCTTGAAATTATACTTGACTCTTATTTTGCTTCAATTAATTGGCAAGAGGCGCTGTACGGTGGAGCAGTGGTTAGCAAGAAGGCCCTCAGTTCAAGTCCCGGCTGAGGGACAGTGTCACCAATGGGGGACCTTTCTGTGTGGAGCTCTCCTCATGCATGCCTGGGTTTTCTCTGGGGACTCCGGCTTCCTCCCACCGTCCAAAAGTATGCTTCATAGGTTAATTAGTTTCTCTAAATTGTCCCTAGGTGTGGATGTGTGTGCATGGGTGTGATTGTGGCCCCTGTTACAGACTGGCGACCTGTCCAGGGATGTCTTCTGCCTTCGCCCATGAGTGGCCAGGTTAGGCTTTGGCAGCCCTGTGACCCCGAAAGGGACAAAAAATGGTATAGAAGATGAATGAATGAAAGAAAAAAAAAAGAATAATTGTTCATATGTCTGTGATCACACACTTCTTAAATTTTTCCATGTTGTTGATAACCAGTATCTTGGACCAGTCCGGTGGACCGAATGGTTTAACAAAAATCCTGGAATTCAGCACCCAGGTGCTCTGCTTTTGTCACGTCAGAAGCTTGGTGTCCTTTGCCAGTTTAGCATTTCGTCTGGTTGCATAGTTGTTCAAATATACATTTGTCACTTTCAGGTGTTTTCTTTGATTCATCAGAGCTATCTTGTGGTTTTCATTCACAAACCTGATAAGAATAGCTGGTTTATCTGAATCCTTTTTCCTGGGAAGCTGGTGGAAGATCTCCATAGTATTTAAATACAAGGAAATCCTTTTAGACGTGAGAAATTATCCAATTTGGCTCTCCACGCTCTCACCTGCTGTAGCAATAGTGCCGCTAGCATCTGTGCTAACGTTAGCTGTGCCAGGCCTAGACCAGGGTGTGAGTTGAAATCAAATGAGAATGATATTCTTACTTGTTGACCTCCAGGAGGTCAAGGCTATTATCTTGTTCATTTCAAACGCAGTACCATCGGATCTCCTCCAAGAGTTTCATCAGAGGTGTTAGCTTAGGTTTGGGTTTGAAGGAGAGAAGCAGTTGTCAGGGTAATGAGGGGAGGGGACTTGACAACAACCCCAGAATGCAGAGTGGTTTAAAAGAGTCTATTGTCCACAAGTCTGCCGTTAGTTATGCTCTCCAGCGTGGACGGATGGCGCTAGCGAGCAGGCTGGGTATAGGGGCAGGAGAAGAAGAGTGGTGGTGCAGGCTTGCGAAGACTTGATAGGTAGAAGCGGCGAGGCAGACTCTTGAAGACTTGACAGATTGAAGCGGCGAGGCAGACTCTTGAAGACTTGACAGGTTGAAGCCGTGAGACAGGCTTGCGTGGCCGTGGCGAGAGCTCGGAGAAACAACGACAACTTCCTGGCGAAGAGGACTGGAGAGGAGACAGGTTAAGTAGTTTGGGGAACAGGGGGTAAGTATGAGACTGGAGGGCGGACCCGCCAGCAGTTTCCAGTTCAATAAAACTTAACATAATCTGATGTGCTTTATTCATTTGAAATGCTTAGTGATTAAAAGTTTGAATGAATTTGTAGTTTGCATAACATACAGTGTAACTCTGATTATTCCATAGAGGTTGAATTGATTTTATAGGTCTGAGCTTCTCTTTGAGGAGAACTGTTGGAGCTGCATTTCAGCTGGTGCAGAGGAGCAGAGGTGTCAACAAGAATGTGGGGTCGTTAAACCAGCTCATGTGGAGGATGGGATTCACAGACCAGTGGAAAAAAACAGTTCATCTGGGAACAGAGTCCACAAGGAACTACAAGTGAGGAAGGAGGCACGAAGGACCAATCGGAGAGGAAGACCCAGCCTACTGTTTGCTTATGCATAATTACTGTGTTTAAATTGATGGGTCAAGGGTCAGGGGACGTGTTCTTCATTGTGCCTGGTGTTAGATGGTCCATTTAGACGGTAGCATATAGGCACATTTTGAAGACCCAGAGCTCTGTTATTAGCACTTACATGTTAGGAATAAATCTTTTGGTGGAAAACCTCAAAATCGTTCCAGACCTCGATTCTTGAACACGCACTTAGGCATAATCGTCGAATTATAGCCTACAGGTTCCATCAGTAGAGTTAGCTTAGCTTGAACGTCATCCAATACTTTTCTGATCTCTGCAATTTCAGATGTGTCTTGGTTTCACTTTGGGGCCATGGTGAGCTCTCCATATTACAGAATTACTACTTTTTTGCAGTAATTCTGTGATAACTCATGATTACACTCACTTGAAGACAACGGAGATGAGGAAAATTGGACACATGCGTCCGCTTTTGACCTGGAAATGTGTCAATCTAGAATAGCTTAATGTCTTTTTCACTAGCACCCATGTAGGGGGTTGACCCATACGGGTGCTGCAGGTTTTTTGGGTTGTTCAGGATCGCAGAGGGAAATAAAGTGTGTCTTGCAGTTTTCTTAAAGCTTGTACAGCCACCTTCAGGGATGTTATGAAAAGGGAACAAGCCTTTGTAGTGCATGTGGTAAGATTATCACAAAGTATTTGTAAAGATAATGATAGTTACAAGCACTTATAACAATTGGGTGATGCTGTCATACAGTGTGTTTGCACCACAGGCTGGTTGTTGTAAGGTCCAAATACTGGTTTCAAATTGGCAACCACTGAGTGTGCTTTTGCTCATAAGATGTCCGCACAATCTACCCCTGCTTTTTAGAATTTCCTCATTTCTAGAAGTGGGAAACCCCCTCACTCAGTCAAAAAGTACAAGTACAAATATATTTACAAATACAAATTGTTTGTAAATTTGATTCTGAAAGGGTCAGAGCCTCATCAGTCACAAATTTTACTGCACATCACTGGTCTGTTGTGAGGGGATTCAATATCCAGATTCAATATCCAGATTTTACTTTGGTGACACGTTCTGCTTGTTCCTGTTCCGTTGTGTGTTTCTGTTCCCTGTATTGAAGCGTTTTGTGTACTTTAGGTCTAGCTTTGTCATGGTACTTTGATGCTGCGGCGTAGTTCGTTTGAGTTGCTTGCCCCTTTTTCCCCTCTTGTGAGGTGTTTTTTTCCCCACACATTAAAACAAGCTTCAAACTTACCCATCTGTGTCCAAGCCTTCTCTGCTTCTGGGTTACTGAAATCTTTTTGTAACATTTGGCTCCCTATATTCTCCAGGTTACCACATACGCAAACACAGTAAACTGGAAAGACTTGAAATATGCAATGGTAGGACTAGGGAGGTGACTGGAGACTTGTTGATCTTGACTTGGGGCTCAACTTGGGACTTGCCTCCTTTTACTCTTGAAGACAGAAACTTGAGACTTACTTGTGACTTGCAAAACAATGACTTGGTCCAATGATTTGGTTGGGACTAAGATTTTACTTCTTAGGATGTCTAGCTAAGCTCTCGGAAATCTTGTTTGGTTATTTTGAATATAATTTGCCTTGTGTCCTTTTTTTTAAATTTCTCTTTATTTTCTTTCCTCTCTGCCATGTGATTGGCTGATCACACACATTTCAGGTTGTAAAGCGTTTTGCACACGTACACTTCTCTTTTGATTGGATCCACAGTGTAGTGAAGGTCTGAGCTCCTTTGTGTCAGGAAAACGAATGTTTTGTTTTGGTTAAGGGGAAAAAGGGCTTAGGATAAATGCATACATTCTTCACGAATGGTGTTGGAATCTAGAAGTTATATATTTACAGTGTAAACCAAAGTTGAGAAGACAGTCGTCTTCACCCTACAGTCCTGCAGTTAGCTCTGCTGTGGTCTGAATGAACTGGAGGGGGGACATTTGTCCCTCAGAGCAAAGAAATTGAAAAGAAGATGTAGAGAAGAGAGCCAACAGCTGTTAAATGTGTTCTATAAGAGCTGAATGGATGGGAGAGGAGGGCTGTTCTGCAGCTGGGTTAAGCTGCCCCTCAAACCTCCATCTTCATCCTCATCTTCATTCTGAGTTTGCTGAAGGCAGAAAGGATGTAGAACATGTCAACATGACTGATGGTTCTGCAGAACTTCTCATGTGACACCTTTTGATCCTTCCTCAGAACTCATCAGGGTCCAGGTTTCTCTGAAACCTCTGCTGTACCTTCTGAAGTTTTTCTCTATTTTTAGACTAAGTGATTCCTAAGCTTCCACATCTTTAAGGTTCAGAAGTTTAAAATACTGTTCATGGAACATCAGGTGGGGTTTAGGTGCAAAAAACACAGGAACATTTCTTGTAAGACAGGAGAGGTACCACGCTCAGTAATATACAACTGCATTTCTGATGGTGGGAAGAGGAACATGCCATTGACTGGATCTGTGAACTGGAATGAGTGTGTGTCAGCTATAGAAAATTTTTAACTGAACCAATTCAGTTCCCATTTTTTTAAATTGACACTGCCATGTTATATTCAGATGTTGTCAGTGTAACTGAGACGCTGAGGCATGTGGATCCATTTGCAACAACTTTAATAGGCAGTAGGGCAAGACAAGGACAAAGAGAGCAAACAGGCCAGGGTCAGGACACAGGAACAAGGCGGTAGGCGAAGAAACAGGCAAACAAAGAGTAACGCTAAGTAAGAACTACTGGGGAGAAATTCAAGACTACGCAAAGCATAGAGAGATGAACAGGATAAAATTAGTGAGTGAGTGATGATGTGATGAGGAACAGCTGTGTGGACCAGGGACCGAATGCAATGCATGCAGCGAAATGGAGTTAGTAGGATGAGAGGTAGTCAATAATCGGGAGAGGACTCCCTCTGGTGGCTGGAGGGGGATATAGATGGTTGAGTCCTGAAAGTCAGTAGGCAGTGATTGGTCTGAGTTGGTCTGATTCATAATTGCTGTGGTAACCACTCTTGCCAATCAGGAGTGAGCTTGTTGGCCACACCCCTACCACTTGAAAGTGGGCTAAATAAAATCCGTCAATCAAATATTTTGAACATTGGATGTGGGGGCGAGAAGGCTCCACCTACTTTTATTGAGGCATCTGATTTACCAGTTTATGACTTATATAGTTTTCACTGCAGAAAAAAAAACCTTCATGAAAAAAAGAGGATTGTCAAGAAGATGTTAAAAAAGTATCACAGTATTCTGACACTTAGAATAACAGCTGTTTATTTCTCTATAGACGTCTGTGACATTTTGGCTTCTGGCTTTTGGCAGTACTTTATGTTTGAAATGTGGGGGGGGGGGGGGGGGGGGGGGTGTCAATGAAACATACACATCACCCTTGGGAGGTCAGCCCTCAACAGCTACTTAACCCGCTTGTTTCCTTCTGATTAGAAACAAATAGGTCTAAAGAACTAAATATGCTTCAGTAATTGCTGCTCATCTCAATCAGGTGTGTTCAGTCAATCAGAAACTGGGCTGATTCAATCCAGCTAATCAGCATCTACTGAAGCAAGGTTAACTGCAAAACAAGCAGGGCGGTAGCTTTCGAGGAACAGGGTTGATGACCCCTGCTCTAGCAGCTTCTATATCCTCTGTTGGATTGACTCCACTAAACCTGGACCTGCACACAACAAGGGGAAACACAGACACAGACAGACAGGCCTGAAAGAGGGGAACACTGGGGTCGTACCAGCGTTAACACACACGATTAGTTTAAAAAAATTAACCCATTAATATATATTTACACTGATTAATTACACTCTGTGAAGGAACCATCTTCAGTTCAGGCTTCAGTGGCGTCCATCAAATTCTGAATGCAAACTTCATCTGGCACAATCCCGCTTTTAACATGGTCATTTACAACAATTTTTTTTTTTTATCGATTTCTAGTACTCTATTCTTATTTTTTCGGTTTAGATCACATTCTCACAAAAGGCAAACTATTCGATACTTAATGCGGCCTGTTGTCACATTAACAAGTCAAGGCGTCGCTGATGTGGCAGGCCTTGATTGCAGCGGCAAAGAAAAGCGATATATATATGCTGATCATCACGATAGGATGAGGAAAGCATTAGTTCAGTGAGAAAGTTCACCTCTTACTGCTTGTTTTTGTCCACATCATGAAGAAAAAAAAAACTCTTTTGAAGAAGCCTGCACATATAGAACATTGTGACCAGAATTTCTTCTGGAACACCCAGCTGCCAATCAGACTATTTACCCGGACGATTTAAGGTGCAGAAACACAATGTTTTTTCTTCCTGCTTTGCTACAGTGCAGACGTACACTGCTTTGCTCTCTCGTCTGCTTTTAATTTCTGCTGAATATTTTTCCTTTTTTCTTTTTAATCACACCAGCAATAATTTTTGAATACTTTTAAACTAACAGGTCATACTTTTTATTTTTTTTATTTAAAACAAAAATGATTCTTTTCTAACATTCCTTTGTAATTATTTTATCTTAAGCGCTACATGTGCGTGGCCCACACACACAGCTGAAGCGTGATATACGGTGTAGCAGCTAACTCAAGGCTAATTAGCAACAAAATGCTATCCTTCTCCACAAAGGATTACCAAAACCTTCTCGAGAAGATAACGGCGCTGGAAACAAAGGTTCGCCTCATTGAAGTGAATGTAGAAGTAAATGCACTTTATGGAAACAACACTACTTTGCCACTACCTCAGCTCAGCAGAGAAGACGAAGCTAACGCACAGCTAAAAGGTACAGATACCACGATGGAGAAAGAAACAGCATCTGTGCACAACAACAAAGTATCGAGAGATAATCCTGCCTGGAACCATCTTGGTGCAAAGCCAAAGAATAAATCATACAGCTCGAGAATTTAAGGACATGGGAGGACAGACTCAACACGGAGAGCTGAAGTCTTTTATGAGGCCAACTGGCCTCCTCTTCCAACGAGACAGAGGACCTGTTCTACTCCTGTGTGTGGAAGGACTGCAGAGAAGAAATCTGTGAATGGAGAAGTGAAACTGCATAACAGATTTGCAAACATCAAAAAAAGGGAAAGACTTTTTATCTGCCTTCAAGCGCCTGAAAAGCACAAACGAGGACGACGGATGTTTGTCACCCTCCTCAACACCACCAAATGAAATGATTTACCTTAAGAGGTCATATTACTCATATAGAAAAGTAAAGTACGGTAAGCCTTTATTGTCATTATTTTAATGTCTATGGCTTTCAGTTTATGAAACCCCCAAATTTAAAATCTCAGGAAGTTTGTAATAGTGTAATTCAGCTTCAGCGTCACGTTCATCACTGGCAAATGTCAGTCACAGCATGTCACAGCTCTCTGCAAACCTAGGTCTTTTGAACCTATGGAAAGCTGTTGACCAGACGTTTGCTCGACTGATGTGGATTATCCTTGTTCCTGGTTGTCACTGCAGCAGCAGCAGCCTGCCTGCTGCCAATCAGCTGATTCCCTCCACCTGTGTCTGCTACTATATATCTCTCCCTCTGTCCTTTAGTCTCTGCTGAATCGTTACACTACTGACTTCCAGAGTAACCTCCAGCAGTGCGCCCGCCCGCTCGCTCGACCGCCCGCCCGCCAGCCCGCCCGCCCGCTCCGCCCGCCCGCCCGCTCGCTCGCCCGCCCGCTCGCTTACGATCATGAACACTATCAGTTCCTAGATCCCCTTTTTCAGCAGAAATCATTTATTTGGGAATTGAGTTTGTTTGCTGTCATCTTAACAGGTGAAGGATTTCCAATGTTGGATCTGTGTGGTGACACACTTTACACACTGTATAATAAAACTGTACATTCAAATTCACAAGATGGTTTCACAACGATTTAGAGACTATTTCCAGTTATTTTTGTTCTTTTGGATTTAATGCAAATACAAATAATACAAAATAAATGACTGAACATACATATATATATATATATCCAAACCAACATGTCAAAAGACACCACAGACAACAGTGATACTTACAGAACCAGATTTCATGAACTGCTTACCATAGGTTTCTGCATCCCTGCCATTATATACAGACATTTCCTGGAACAAATTGAAGCAACCTCATTGCCCACCCCTACTCCCAACCCCCCCCAAAAAAGTGAAGTTGCAAGAAACATTGGGTTTCATGAGTTTTTTTGCTTCCTTGTAGTGTACTCAGATATTCAAATGAGACTGTCTGGTCCACAGGTAAGGCAAATATTCTTCTGAAAATGGCTGTAATTTCCTCTTTAAATTGTGCTTCACACCACTCAGATGTACACAATGTCCCTTGTATGCGGTTTGCAGGCTTTAAGTTTTCTCAATGTGTCCCAAGTGCAAAATTTGACGGAACTGATGGAAGAGGGATCTGCAAGAAATTAAAACAAACATGCCCAATTACACTGTTCATATTATGGTAGAGGTGATGTCATTTACACTTGTAAGGCACACTAAACAGTAAGGCAATTACATGGAAAACACAAAATGAGGTCTTTCTGTTGTCCCAATATGATTCGCTTGAAAGCCAAAAACCTCTGAAGTGAAAAGAAAAACCCACTGTACATATGACATCCACTTAGTTTCTCGCAATGTTCTTAACTTATTGTAAATACTGTACTAAATTCCAACAAATTTGAAAGTTCAGATTAAATGAAGTGCTGTCAATCAATTAATAAAGCACATCATGACATGTGTCTGCTGTAACACTAAGGTTTTATTATATAATTAGTTCATGAATGTTAAATAAGCTGTGATGGCTATGCAGCATGCTGCTGCAATAAGATACTATTGGAACACATAATTTCTGATTAGTTATTACTTTATTAATCATTAAGACTCTGCTGGAACACTGCAAATATTTTTGAGAAGCTGGTAACTTTATGTAATTAAAAAAGGAAAACACAAATAAAACAGAAATATTAAAGCAAACACAACATGACAGGTGGAGGCAGACTTCACTATCAGCCCAGATTTAAAGAATGCAAAAAAAACTTAAAAGGGAAGGGAGGACTGTGCAGGGAAGGTGTGGTTTGTATCTGTAATGAAAGTGATAGTGAGGTTAACATAGTCACTCTGCGTCTTCAATTGACCCTTAAAACGTAAAAGTGTGAACGCCTAACACTGTGAATGCGCAAAACGGTAAACGCGTAACACTGTGGATGTATAACACTGATTGCGCAAAACGGTAAATGCAAAACACGGTGGATGCATAACATTGTGAATGCGCAAAACTGTAAAAGCGTAACACTGTGAATCTGTAACAGTGTAAATGCGTAACACTGTGAATGCACAAAACTGTAAATGCGTAACACAATAAATGGGTAACACTGTGAATACGTAACACTGTGTATGTGCAACTGATATTGCATAAAACTGTGAATGCACAAAACTGTGAATGCGTATCACTGTAAATGCGTTACATTGTAAATGTGCTACACTGTGGATGCATAACACTGTTAATGCTCAGAACTGTAAATGCGTAACACAGTGAATGCGTGAAACTGGAAATGCGCAAAACTGTGAATGCGTAACACTGTGAATGTATAACACTGTGAATGCATAACACTGTGAATGCGTAAACTGTGAATGAGCATAACTGTAAATGCGTGAAACTTTGAATGCGTGACACTGTGAGAGCGTAAAACTGAATGTGTAATGCTGTAAATGCCTAACACAGTAAAAGAAAAACATTGTAAATGCGTAACATTGTGAATGCGTTAACTGTGAATGCGTAAATCTGTGAATGCGTAACACTATAAATGCGTAAAACTGTAAATAAATAACACTATAAATGCGCAAAACTGGGAGTGCGGAAAACTGAGAATACATAACACTGTAAATGCGTAACACCTGGAATGCGTAACATTGTGAATGCGTAACACTGTGAATGCGTAACACTGTGAATGCGTAACACTGTGAATGCGTAACACTGTGAATTTGTAACACTGTGAATGCGTAACACTGTGGATGCACAAAACTGTGAATGCGTAACACAGTGAATGCGTAACACTGTGAATGTGCATAACTGTAAATGCGTGAAACTTTGAATGCGTGACACTGTGAGAGCGTAAAGCTGTGAATGTGTAATGCTGTAAATGCCTAACATAGTGAAAGAAAAACATTGTAAATGCATAACATTGTGAATGCGTTAACTGTGAATGCGTAAATCTGTGAATGCGTAACACTGTAAATGCATAACACTATAAATGCGCAAAACTGGAGTGCGTAAAACTGGGAATGCATAACACTGTGAATGCGCAAAACTATTAATGCATACCACTTTAAATACATAACACTGTAAATGCGTAAGACCTGGAATGCATAAAATTGTGAATGCGTAACACTGTGAATGCGTAACACTGTGAATGCGTAACACTGTGAATGCGTAACACTGTGAATGAGTAAAACTGTGAATGCGTAAAACTGTGAATGCGTAAAACTGTGAATGCGTAAAACTGTGAATGCTTAACACTGTGAATACGTAACACTGTGAATGCGTAACACTGTGAATGCGTAACACTGTGAATACGTAACACTGTGAATGCGTAACACGGTGAATGCGTAACACGGTGAATGCGTAACACAGTGAATGCGTAACACCTGGAATGCGTAACATTGTGAATGCGTAACACCTAGGATGCGTAACATTGTGAATGCGTAACACTGTAAATGCGTAACACTGTAAATGCGTAACACTGTAAATGCATAACACTATAAATGCGCAAAACTGGAGTGCGTAAAACTGGGAATGCATAACACTGTGAATGCGCAAAACTATTAATGCATACCACTTTAAATACATAACACTGTAAATGCGTAAGACCTGGAATGCATAAAATTGTGAATGCGTAACACTGTGAATGCGTAACACTGTGAATGCGTAACACTGTGAATGCGTAACACTGTGAATGCGTAACACTGTGAATGAGTAAAACTGTGAATGCGTAAAACTGTGAATGCGTAAAACTGTGAATGCGTAAAACTGTGAATGCGTAAAACTGTGAATGCTTAACACTGTGAATACGTAACACTGTGAATGCGTAACACTGTGAATGCGTAACACTGTGAATACGTAACACTGTGAATGCGTAACACGGTGAATGCGTAACACGGTGAATGCGTAACACGGTGAATGCGTAACACTGTAAATGCGTAACACTGTAAATGCGTAACACTGTAAATGCATAACACTATAAATGCGCAAAACTGGAGTGCGTAAAACTGGGAATGCATAACACTGTGAATGCGCAAAACTATTAATGCATACCACTTTAAATACATAACACTGTAAATGCGTAAGACCTGGAATGCATAAAATTGTGAATGCGTAACACTGTGAATGCGTAACACTGTGAATGCGTAACACTGTGAATGCGTAACACTGTGAATGCGTAACACTGTGAATGAGTAAAACTGTGAATGCGTAAAACTGTGAATGCGTAAAACTGTGAATGCGTAAAACTGTGAATGCGTAAAACTGTGAATGCTTAACACTGTGAATACGTAACACTGTGAATGCGTAACACTGTGAATGCGTAACACTGTGAATACGTAACACTGTGAATGCGTAACACGGTGAATGCGTAACACGGTGAATGCGTAACACGGTGAATGCGTAACACCTGGAATGCGTAACATTGTGAATGCGTAACACTGTGAATGCGTAACACTGTGAATGTATAACACTGTGACTGCGTAAACTGTGAATGTGCATAACTGTAAATGCGTGAAACTTTGAATGCGTGATACTGTGAGAGCATAAAACTGTTAATGCATACCACTTTAAATACATAACACTGTAAATGCGTAACACCTGGAATGCATAAAATTGTGAATGTGTAACACTTTGAATGCGTAACACTGTGAATGCGTAACACTGTGAATGCGTAACACTGTGGCTGCACAAAACTGTAAATAAATATCACAGTGAATGCTTAACACAGTGAATGCGTAACACAGTGAATGCGTAACACAGTGAATGCGTAACACAGTGAATGCGTAACACTGTGAATGCGTAACACAGTGAATGCGTAAGACTGTGAATGCGTAACACTGTGGATGCACAAAACTGTAAATACACAACACTGTGAATGCGCAACACAGTGAATGCGTAAAACTGTGAATGCGTAACACTATAAATGCGTAAAACTGTAAACGCATAACATTATAAAACTGGGAGTGCGTAAAACTGTTAATACATACCACTTTAAATACATAACACTGTAAATGCGTAACACCTGGAATACATAAAATTGTGAATGTGTAACACTTTGAATACGTAACACTGTGAATGCGTAACACTGTGGATGCACAAAACTGTAAATAAATATCACAGTGAATGCGTAACACAGTGAATGCGTAACACAGTGAATGCGTAACACAGTGAATGCGTAACACAGTGAATGCGTAACACAGTGAATGCGTAACAAAGTGAATGTGCATAACTGTAAATGCGTGAAACTTTGAATGCGTGACACTGAATGCGTAACACTGAATGCGTAACACTGTGAATGTGCAAAACTGTAAATACATAACACTGTGAATGCGCAAAACTATTAATGCATACCACTTTAAATACATAACACTGTAAATTCATAACACCTGGAATGCATAAAATTGTGAATGCGTAACACTGTGAATGCGTAACACTGTGAAAGCGTAACACTGTGAATGCGTTAACTGTGAATGCGTAAATCTATGAATGCGTAACACTATAAATGCGTAACACTGTAAATGCATAACACTATAAATGCGCAAAACTGGGAGTGCGTAAAACTGGGAATGCATAACACTGTGAATGCGCAAAACTATTAATGCATACCACTTTAAATACATAACACTGTAAATTCATAACACCTGGAATGCATAAAATTGTAAATGCGTAATACTGTGAATGCGTAACACTGTGAATGCGTAACACTGTGAATGCGTAACACTGTGAATAAGTAACACTGTGAGTAAGTAACACTGTGAATGCGTAACACTGTGAATGCGTAACACTGTCAACAAATAAAACTGAATGCGTAACAATGTGAATGCGTAACACTGTGAATGTGTAACACTGTGAATGTGTAACACTGTGGATGCACAAAACTGTAAATGAATATCACAGTGAATGCGTAACACAGTGAATGCGTAACACTGTGAATGCGTAACACTGTGAATGCGTAAAATTGTGAATGCGTAACACTGTAAATGAATGTCATTGTGAATGCTTAACACAGTGAATGCGTAAAACTGTGAATGCGTAACACTGTAAATGCGTAACACTGTAAATGCGTAACACTGTGAATGCGTAACACTGTGAATGCGTAACACTGTGAATGCGTAACAGTTTAAATGCGTAACACTGTGAATTTCGCAATACTGGGAATACGTAAAACTGTGAATGCGTAACACTGTGAATGCGTAACACCTGGAATGTATAAAATTGTGAATGTGTAACACTGTGAATGCGTAACACTGTGAATGCGTAACACTGTGAATGCGTAACACTGTGAATGCGTAACAATGTGAATGCGTAACACTGTGAATGCGTAACACTGTCAATGTGCATAACTGTAAATGCGTGAAACTTTGAATGCGTGACACTGTGAGAGCGTAAAGCTGTGAATGTGTAATGCTGTAAATGCCTAACACAGTGAAAGAAAAACACTGTAAATACATAACACTATAAATGCGCAAAACTGGGAGTGCGTAAAACTGGGAATGCATAACACTGTGAATGCGCAAAACTGTTAATGCATACCACTTTAAATACATAACACTGTAAATGCGTAACACCTGGAATGCATAAAATTGTGAATGCGTAACACTGTGAATGCGTAACACTGTGAATGTGCAAAACTATAAATACATAAAACTGTGAATGCGCAACACAGTGAATGCGTAAAACTGTGAATGCGTAACGCTCTGAATGCATAACACTATAAATGCGTAACACTATAAATGCATAACACTATAAATGCATAACACTATAAATGTGCAAAACTGGGAGTGCCTAAAACTGTTAATGCATACCACTTTGAATACATAACACTGTAAATGCGTAACACCTGGAATGCATAAAATTGTGAATGCGTAACACTGTGAATGCGTAACACTGTGAATGCGTAACACTGAATAAGTAAAACTGTGAATGCGTAACACTGTGAATGCGTAACACTGTGAATGCGTAACACTGTGAATGCGTAACACTGTGAATAAATAAAACTGTGAATAAATAAAACTGTGAATGCATAACAATGTGAATGCGTAACCTTGTCAATGCGTAACACTGTGAATGCGTAAAACTGTGGATGCGTAACACTGTGAATGCGTAACACTGAATAAATAAAACTGTGAATGCATAACAATGTGAATGCGTTACACTGAATGCGTAAAACTGTGAATGCGTAACACTGTGAATGCATAAAACTGTGAATGCTTAACACTGAATGCGTAACACTGTGGATGCACAAAACTGTAAATGAATATCACTGTGAATGCATAACACTGTGAATACGTAACACTGTGAATGCGTAACACTGTGAATGCGTAACAATGTGAATGCGTAACACTGTGAATGCACAAAACTGTAAATGAATATCACAGTGAATGCTTAACACAGTGAATGCGTAAAACTGTGAATGCGTAACACTGTGAATGCGTTACACTGTGAATGCGTTACACTGTGAATGCGTTACACTCTGAATGCGTAACACTGTGAATGCGTAACACTGAATGCGTAACACTGAATGCGTAACACTGTGAATTTCGCAATACTGGGAATGCATAAAACTGTGAATGCGTAACACTGTGAATGTGCATAACTGTAAATGCGTGAAACTTTGAATGCGTGACACTGTGAGAGCGTAAAGCTGTGAATGTGTAATGCTGTAAATGCCTAACACAGTGAAATAAAAACATTGTAAATGCATAACATTGTGAATGCGTTAACTGTGAATGCGTAAATCTGTGAATGCGTAAATCTGTGAATGCGTAACACTATAAATGCGTAACACTGTAAATACATAACACTATAAATGCGCAAAACTGGGAGTGCGTAAAACTGGGAATACGTAACACTGTGAATGCGTAACACTGTGAATGCGTAACAATGTGAATGCGTAACACTGTGAATGCGTAACACCTGGAATGTATAAAATTGTGAATGTGTAACACTGTGAATGCGTAACACTGTGAATGCGTAACAATGTGAATGCGTAACACTGTGAATGCGTAACACTGTGAATGCGTAACACTGTGAATGCGTAACACTGTGAATGCGTAACACTGTGAATGCGTAACACCTGGAATGTATAAAATTGTGAATGTGTAACACTGTGAATGCGTAACACTGTGAATGCGTAACACTGTGAATGCGTAACAATGTGAATGCGTAACACTGTGAATGCGTAACACTGTGAATGCGTAACACTGTCAATAAATAAAACTGTGAATGCGTAACAATGTGTATGCGTAACACTGTGAATGCGTAACACTGTGAATGCACAAAACTGTAAATGAATATCACAGTGAATGCTTAACACAGTGAATGCGTAAAACTGTGAATGCATAACACTGTGAATGCGTTGCACTGTGAATGTGTTACACTGTGAATGCGATACACTGTGAATGCGTTACACTCTGAATGCGTAACACTGTGAATGCTCAACACTGAATGCGTAACACTGAATGCGTAACACTGTGAATGCTCAACACTGAATGCGTAACACTGAATGCGTAACACTGTGAATTTCGCAATACTGGGAATGCATAAAACTGTGAATGCGTAACACTGTGAATGCGTAACACTGTGAATGTGTAACACTGTGATTGCGTAACACTGTGAATGTGTAACACTGTGGATGCACAAAACTGTAAATGAATATCACAGTGAATACGTAACACAGTGAATGCGTAACACAGTGAATGCGTAACACAGTGAATGCGTAACACAGTGAATGCGTAACACTGTGAATGCGTAACACTGTGAAAGCGTAACACTGTGAATGCGTAAAATTGTGAATGCGTAACACTGTGAATGAATGTCACTGTGAATGCTTAACACAGTGAATGCGTAAAACTGTGAATGCGTAACACTGTGAATGCTTAACACTGTGAATGCGTAACACTGTAAATGCGTAACACTGTGAATGCGTAACACTGTGAATGCGTAACACTGTGAATGCGTAACACTGTGAATGCGTAACACTGTGAATGCGTAACACTGTGAATGCGTAACACTGTGAATGCGTAACAGTTTAAATGCGTAACAGTTTAAATGCGTAACAGTTTAAATGCGTAACACTGTGAATTTCGCAATACTGGGAATACGTAAAACTGTGAATGCGTAACACTGTGAATGTATAACACTGTGAATGCGTAAACTGTCAATGTGCATAACTGTAAATGCGTGAAACTTTGAATGCGTGACACTGTGAGAGCGTAAAGCTGTGAATGTGTAATGCTGTAAATGCCTAACACAGTGAAAGAAAAACATTGTAAATGCATAACATTGTGAATGTGTTAACTGTGAATGCGTAAATCTGTGAATGCGTAAATCTGTGAATGCGTAACACTATAAATGCGTAACACTGTAAATACATAACACTATAAATGCGCAAAACTGGGAGTGCGTAAAACTGGGAATGCATAACACTGTGAATGCGCAAAACTGTTAATGCATACCACTTTAAATACATAACACTGTAAATGCGTAACACCTGGAATGCATAAAATTGTGAATGCGTAACACTGTGAATGCGTAACACTGTGAATGTGCAAAACTGTAAATACATAACACTGTGAATGCGCAACACAGTGAATGCGTAAAACTGTGAATGCGTAACGCTCTGAATGCATAACACTATAAATGCGTAACACTATAAATGCATAACACTATAAATGCATAACACTATAAATGTGCAAAACTGGGAGTGCCTAAAACTGTTAATGCATACCACTTTGAATACATAACACTGTAAATGCGTAACACCTGGAATGCATAAAATTGTGAATGCGTAACACTGTGAATGCGTAACACTGTGAATGCGTAACACTGAATAAGTAAAACTGTGAATGCGTAACACTGTGAATGCATAACACTGTGAATGCGTAACCTTGTCAATGCGTAACCTTGTCAATGCGTAACCTTGTCAATGCGTAACACTGTGAATGCGTAAATCTGTGGATGCACAAAACTGTAAATGAATATCACTGTGAATGCGTATCACTGTGAATGCCTAACACTGTGAATGTGTAACACTGTGAATGCGTAACACTGTGAATAAATAAAACTGTGAATGCTTAACAATGTGAATGCGTAACACTGAATGCGTAAAACTGTGAATGCGTAACACTGTGAATGCATAAAACTGTGAATGCGTAACACTGTGAATGCGTAACACTGTGAATGCGTAACACTGTGAATGCGTAACACTGTGAATGCGTAACAGTCTAAATGCGTAACACTACATTTCGCAAAACTGGGAATGCGTAAAACTTGTAATGCGTAACAGTGTGAATGAGTGACACAGAATGCGTAAATCTGTAAATAAATGAACTGTGAATGTGCAAAACTGATTGCGTAACGCTGTGTAAACGTAACTTTATAAATGAGTAACACTGTAAATGTGTAACACTGTAAATGCGTGACAATTGTGATTGTGTAACACTGAGAAAGCGTAACACTGTCAAAGCGCAAGACTGTAAATGTGTAACACTGTTAAAGTGTTACAATGAAAATGCTTAACACTGTGAATGCATGATACTGTGAATGCGCAAATCTGTGATTGTGTAATACTACAAATGCGTAACACTTTGAATGTGTAACACTGTGAATGCATGATACTGTGAATGCGCAAATCTGTGATTGTGTAATACTATAAATGCGTAACACTTTGAATGTGTAACACTGTAAATGCGTAACGGTGTAAATGAGTAACACATTAATTGTGTAACACGGTGAATGCGCAACACTGTGAATGCATGACACTGTGAAAGCCTAACCCTGTTAAAGCATATTACTGTGAAAGTGCAACACTGTGAATGCGTAAAACTGTAAATGCAAAAAACTTTACAATAAAAATGCGTTAACACTGTAAATGCGTAACACTGTAAATGCTTGACACTGTAAAGGTGTGACACTGTAAAGGCGTGACACTGTGAATGCGCAAATCTGTGAATGTGTAATACTATAAATGCGTAACACTGTAAATGTGTAACACTGTGAAAGTGTAACACTGTAAATGCGTAACACTGTGAAGGCCAAGGACAGGAGTACAGGCGAGGCGAGGTCACTGCCAAAGACAGGCGCAGGAAGAGCCAAAAGCGAGGTCACGGCCAAAGACAGGAGCACAGACAATCCACCTGGAATCAGAAATCTGTCCCGCTCCCCCGTTGGGAAGTGGGAAAGAGGGACAACACGTGAATTGCACTGTACCAAACAGAGGCATGATAAACAAAATAAAATAAAGCATTGGCAGATGGCAAGTGATGTAATGAAGATTGCAGGTGGGGGGAGTGGGAGAAGGATACAGACCCTGGTTAGGGTAGGGGAGAGGGGGGGATACAGACCCAGGTTAGGGTAGGGGAGAGAGGAAGGGGGCGACGGTGTTGGAGGTGGACAAAGAGTGAGTAGGAGTGAGTAGAGCCAGTGTGGTAAACTTCATTACAGTAGGTGAGGTAGAGGAGCAGTAAGTTAAATATTCTCTGATTGCTAGCTAGCCTGGCAATAAACCTGTCCAAAGAAGAATGTTTTAAGTCTAATTTTGAATGTAGAAATTGTGTCAGCCTCTCTTACATGAGCTGGGAGCTTATTCCATAGAACAGGAGCTTGGTGGCTAAAGGCTCTACCTCCAACTGTGCTTTTAGAAATTCAAGGAACCACAAGCAGTCCTGCATTTAGTGAGTCAAGTGTTCTGTTTGGTTGGTAAGGCCCTATGAGATCTTTAGTATAGGATGGGGCCATACCATTCAAGGCCTTAAAGGTTAGCAGGAGTATTTTGAACTTGATTCTAGATTCAACTGGGATCCAGTGAAGTGAAGCTAATACAGGAGTAATGTGTTCTCTTCTGCTGGTTCCTGCTAACAATCTAGCTGCAGCATTTTTAACAAGATGAAGACTTTTCAAAGAACTTTTAGGACACGCTGCTGGCAAAGAGTTACAGTAATCCAGCCTAGACGTAACAAATGCATGGAGGAGTTTTTCAGCATCGCTTCAAGGTAATATGTTTCTGATCCTAGAAATATTGCGTAGGTGAAAAAATTCAGTTTTACAAGCCTGTGATATGTGAGCCTTAAATGATACATCCTGGTCAAATAAAACCCCCAGGTTTCTAACTGTGGGATTGGAGGCTGTATTTACACCATCCAGGGAGACCATCTGAACAGGTAGGGCATCTCTGAGGTATTTAGGACCTAGTATAATGACCTCAGTTTTTTCTGGGTTTAGGAGGAAGTAATTAACTGCCATCCAAATCTTGATGTCACTAATGTAGGCACCAAGTTTCTCCAAGTGGTCATTCTGGTTGGGTTTAATGGATAGATACAACTGTGTATCATCCGCATAACAGTGAAAATTAATCCCGTGTTTCCTGATTATATTCCCTAGAGGCAGCATGTAAAGCATAAACAGGATTGGGTCCTAGAACTGAGCCCTGTGGGACTCCGTGGCTAACTCGACTATAATGGGAGGAATGTCCATTTACATGAACAAACTGGTACCTATCAGACGAGTAAGATTTAAACAATTGAAGGGCAGATCCTCTGATCCCTGTGTCATGCTCTAGTCTCTGCAGTAAGATGCTGTGGTCTATAGTATCAAAGGCTGTGCTAAGATCTAACAGGACCAAAATAGAGATTAGTACCTTTTCTGTGGCCAGTAACAAGTCATTAGTGACTCTAACTAGTGCAGTTTCAGTGCTATGGTGAGGTCTGAACCCTGACTGGAAATCTTCGAAGAGGCTTTTGTCCTGTAGGTGGCAGTATAGCTGTTTAACTACAACTCTTTCTAATATCTTTGAGACAAAGGGTAGATTTGATATTGGTCTATAATTGGCCAGAATGCCAGGATCGAAACTGGGCTTTTTCGGAAGAGGTTTACCAACTGCATATTTAAAAGACTGTGGCACATAACCTGTTTCTATGGAAGTATTTATAATAGTTAAAATTGATTAATTAAGGGTGAAGTTTCTTTAAAAAGCTTATTGGGGATTGGGTCTAAAAGACAAGTTGAGCTTTTGAAGGATTTAATAAGTGATGTTAATTCTGCTAGATCTACAGTAGTGAAGCAGTCTAATGTTACAAAGGTTTCTATAGATGCCTTTGTTTCTACTGCTTTGTTTTTAGCCTGCTCCGGGCTGATAGTAGGGATAACGTCGTTCAGCTTTTGTTTAATATTTAGGATTTTACAATCGAAGAATGAAAGAAATTCCTCAGAGCTGAGAATAGCAAGAATATGTGGTTCCACTGAGCTGTGACTGCTGGTCAGTCCGGCTATAGTACTAAAAAGAAATCTCGGATTCTGTCCATTCTGTGATATTAAAGCTGAATAGTATTGGGTTCTGGCTTTACGATTTTTTATAGGCTATATTTCCAGTTATTCAGGGACTGCTCTGAGCCGGATCAGCATTCTCTTTCTAACTTACGGGTTACTTGTTTAAGGGAACGTGTTTCAGCGTACCACGGTGATACTTGGTTTTGTCTAAACAGTTTTGGTTTCAAAGGAGCAATAACATCAAGTGTTCTCCTGAGGGCCTCCATTGAGTCAACAAACCGATCATTGTTTCTGGGACTGAAACTATGGGAGCTGCTCTCAGAGTGTTTGCTCAGCATGTTACTAAATATTGGTTGGACTGTAAGTTTAAATTCAGATACAGAACGGTCAGTCAATGTTCTTCTGAGCTGTTCTTTATTTATTGGAGTGGTGAAATTTTCTAGAACAAACTGAAAGGTAACTAGAAAGTGATCTGAGAGTATGGGCAGTATGGGGCAGCACACTCAGCTGATCTCTATACCATGAGTGAAAACAAGGTCCAGGGTGTGCTTGTGACAGTGAGTGGGTCCCTTTACATTTTGTGTGAAACCAACATTATCTAATAAAGCTGAGAAAGAATTTCCTAGACAGTCACTAGGGTCATCGACATGAATATTAAAATCCCCTACTATTATTATTTTATCAGAATCTAAAACAATAGTTGATAAAATTCTGCAAACTCAGTTAAAAAGTCAGAGTACGGGCCAGGAGGACGATAAATAATTATGAATGAAACAGATTTTGGAGTTTTCCTGTTTGAGTGATTTATAGACAATATGATGTTTGGCTTTAGTGTTAGGAAGTAATCTAGATTGTGAAATTACTGCTAACCCACCACCTTTCCCAGAAATCCTGGATTTCTGATAGTTATTATAATTGGGGGGGAGGGGGGGGGGTCGAAATCGATCTCAATCTCCTCCGGGTTGGTGTCCCGCAGCGATGGCTCCCGGGACTGAATGATGTAAACTACACTAACACCTGACTATAGCTGACGGGAGCTTCACGTGTCTAACTTCAGAGGAGCCGATAACTAGAGTTGACTGTTCATCTGGCGTGTTGCAGAGGGGAGAAAACTTATTATGTATAGCTTCGGTAGCTTTGAGTGCTTACGTTAAGCACTATACTTCTTTCCCACCGGTACAAATCCATCCTGAATTTTCCCCGGCTGCTGCCCGAGAGGGGCTTTAGTGCTCGGCAGTTTCGTTCCGGTATTGCGAGCTGCACTGCGGGTAATAATCTGGCTAACAGGCTTAGCCTCCGATGTGTGTAGCCGCGCCTCTAACTGCTCTAGCCTGGCCTCCAAGTCTAAAATAAGGCTACACTTAACACATCTGCCACTATCTTCACTAAAGGAGGCAGTATCTTCACTGAACATTTTGCACATGGAGCAGGACAGAGCAGTGAAAGCACAATAGTCAGAATAACGGTTTTCGCGGCAGAAGGAGGTAGGCCGGTCACAAAGTCCAGAGCAATGTGTGACCAAGGCCGTCCCGGGATGGACAGTGGGTGTAATAGTCCAGCAGGCGGGTGCGTACTGACCTTGTTCTGGGCACAAACCAGACAACCTGAAACTTAGTCCCGGACGTCCTTGGTCATACTGGGCCACCAGAAACGGCGACGCAGAAAAAGAGCCAGTCCTGCGGATTCCTGGGTGGTAGGTGAGTCGCGTAGCATGAGCCCACTGGAGAACCTGGGACCCGAGTGAGCTGGGGACGAACAGTTTATTAGGAGGACCTCCTCCCGGGTCCGGCTCCTGAACCTGGCAACCTTAATGTCCCTCTCCAGCTGCCAGGAGAGGGGGCCCAGCACACAGGAGGAAGGAAGAATAGAGGCTGGTTGGCCGTCTTGCACAGCCGATTCCTGTTGACGGGAGAGGGCATCCGGCTTTACATTCTTAGAACCTGGTCGATAGGACACCACAAAATTAAATCGGTTGAAAAATAGAGACCACCGTGCCTGCCTGGAGTTCAACCGTTTGGCAGTTCGCAGATAGGACAGATTCTTATGATCTGTCCAGACCAAGAACTGCATTGCTGACCCCTCCAACCAGTGCCTTCATTCCTCGTGAGCTAGCTTAATTGCTAGCAATTCCTTATCCACATCATAATTGTGCTCCGCCGGAGTAAGCCGCAGTTTGCTGTCAGATACCCCTCGCTGAGACAATACCGCACCCACCCCCGTATCAGAGGCATCTACCTCAACAATAAATTGTCTGGAAGGGTTGGGTTGGGCCAGGATAGGTGCAGAGGTAAAAAGATGCTTAAGCCTGTTAAAGGCGGCCTCCGCCGCCTCTGTCCAGACGAACGGTGAAAAGGTAGAGGTGAGAGCCGTGAGGGGCGCGGCCACCGAGCTGTAGCCACGGATGAAGCGACGGAGGAAGTTGGCAAACCCCAGAAACCGCTGTAATTGTTTCCGGTTAGCAGGTGTAGGCCACTCCACCGCTTTCACCCTTAGCTGGATCGGGTCTCACCTCACCCTCTGCTATCACAAACCCCAAAAATGAAACAGACGGAGAGTGGAACTCACACTTCTCCGCCTTCACAAATAATTTATTTTCCAGTAACCGCTGGAGCACCAGACGAACATGCCGCCGATGTTCGCTGGCGTCCCTGGAAAAAACCAAAATATCATCTAGGTATGCAAAAACAAACCGATGAAGAAAGTCTCGTAATACATCATTTATCATTGCCTGGAACACAGCAGGAGCATTACAGAGGCCAAACGGCCTAACGAGGTACTCGAAATGTCCTAAAGGAGTGGTGAAGGCTGTCTTCCATTCGTCACCGGCTCTGATACGCACGAGATGGTAAGCGTTGCGAAGGTGCAGTTTGGTATAAATCCTGGCCTCCTGCAATGCCTCAAATGCTGAGTTCATTAAAGGCAGGGGGTAACTGTTTCTGACAGTGATCTCATTTAGCCCTCGATAATCAATACATGGTCAGAGAGACCCGTCCTTCTTCCCAACAAAAAAAAAACCCGGACCCCACTGGTGATGAAGACGGCCTGATAATTCAAGAATTCAGAGACTCAGCAATATATTGTTCCATAACCTCCCTCTCAGGTTTAGATAAACTATATAACCTGCTCTTAGGCAAGGTAGCGCTAGGTTGGAGGTCAATAGCGCAGTCATATGGTCTGTGAGGCGGTAAGGAGATGGCTCGTGATTTGGAGAACACCTCAGCTACCACTAGGAAGTTACCGGAAGTGGACACCAAACACAAATCTAACATATATCCAGGGTCCATAACCCCACAGGTTACCATTTAATAGAGGAAGACAGTACGCAACTTTCACAACCATTTGTTTTCTGCTCCGGTGCTCAAAACTGTAATCTTGACCATATAATCAACCTTCTTTTTGCAATAGCTTTAATTGTGAAAATCATAGCAGCATGAAAGTAGCCTCAGTCCATACAGGAAGACAGTACGCAACTTTCACAACCATTTGTTTTGGCCCTAGTGGTCAAACATGGAAACACACGCAAAAACTAATCTTCCTTTTGCAATAGCTTTTATTGTGAAAATCACAGCAGCATGAAAATAGCCTAATTCAATAGAGGAAGAGAGTATACGCAACTTTCACAACCATTTTTTTTGGCTTTAGTAGTTTAACGTAGAAATGCACGCAAAATTTCCTTTTGCAATAGCTTCTTGTTAAAACTTCCTTTAGTTGTTGTCAAAACAGTAATTTCACTCATAAAATTACCCTTTTTTTGCAATCATTTCTGTTGTGAAAGTCATATTAACATGAAAGTAGCATGAATTAATAGAGTAACACAGTTCTCAACTTGCGCAACCATTTTTTTCCAATAGTTTTCAGTAGTTAAAAGGGAAGGCAGCATCTAATTATTTTATGCACCTTAAGTTTTTATGGCCTTACTGGTCAAACAGCAGATGGTTTCTTGGGATGATCTCCCCCCATACCTGGGACACAGTATATTTCAACTCCCGGAAAGTATGTGGTGAAATTTGGCTTTGGGTAAGACCAATACATGCTTTCCTACATGTGGTCAACCCTTATTATGTTTTTTAAACAGTGGGTTAGTCTGTTACATAAATACCTTTGTCTAGCAGAGACTGCTGACAGACTTCAGACACGTATGGGCTGTCTCCGGCTAGCTCCTCCATGCTGTGGTACAATGCTTACACACAAAGCAAACCTTTTGTCACATCTCGCATTGATGGGTTGCCCTTTTTTAGTTGCATCACCTGGGCAGCTCGTGTGGGTTTTACAAAAGTAAAGTACCGCTGGATTGAGAACACTATCGTCATTTAATTTTTTTACCCTTACAATCGGGGGTTATAAATCATTGGGAACACAAAGTGTATGTTGGTATAAGCCCCTTTTGTAATTTAAACGAAACTTTATTAATATTAATTTTGTTTGTGTTCTTTTTGTTGGACCGGACGGAAAAAAGAAAGGGGGAAGGGGGGTTGGATTATAGATTTAAGGGGATGACTAATGGAAAGGGAAAGTAGAGTTGTAAGTCTACAGGCAACAAAATGCTGGAGCTTATACCCATTACAATAGTGAATGTTGGTCTAAAATGGGCAGGGCCTGTCCACACACTCAGCTGCTACAAACATACTTGCCGGCTCCAAGAGTGTTCACAAACTTGTCCACATCCAGTTCACACACACACTTTTGCATACCAACCAACACATGTAAAGCATTACATTCTGACACGCACACTATTTGAAGGTGCAAAGGTGAGCGGACGCCTCTGCTCAGGTGAATGTTATGTTAAGCTGAAGTGGATGAAGGAATGAAAAGAAAAAAAAAGGAGGGAAAGCTCCCAGACATCCCCACACCAAGACCCCCGCCGAGGCAGCAGCGCCGACCAGGGCCCGCCCCCGCAGCCATACTGTGGGGTCAATGGAGGAGATCCTCCCGCCAGGCAGCCCGGCCAAGCACCCAGACCAGGGCCCGCAGGACCACCACATGGGCCCCCAACATCCGAGCGCAGTGAGGTACGGAAGCGCAGAGCGCAAGGCCCAGCCCAGCCAGGAGAGCAGCCCTCGCACCGCGCCGGGCGGCCCAGCGCGGGGCCCCACCCCCGAGAGCCCCACCACCCCAGACAAGCCGCCCACCACCACCCAGGAGTTCTGAGCATCCCCCCGCCCCGGGTACGAGCCAGGGCCCCCCAAGGGAGACCCGCTCCGAAGCTCCAGGCAGTTACGAAGATCCAGAAGAGAGCACGGCGAGGGTCAGCTACCCCCACCTAGAGGAGGGATGACCAAGAGAAGTGGGGGTCCCCAAAGGAGTACGTAGCCTGGCCAGGCTATCCTATGTTGTAACTTAGAGGGGGCCCGGCACCCTGGGGTAAGGACCAGAACCCGCACCACAAGGACACAGACACCCTCCAGGCTCAGGTGGAATATGATCCCCCACTCATGGACTTGCCAGAGGACTGAGGGATCCCTCTCCCTGCGTGGGGAGGGGGCCGCCGGGCCCAGGAGGCCGACACCCAAGAGACGAGGCCGCCGCTGCTGAAGGTCCTGTTCCCCCCACCGGGGATGGGGTAGGGGACAGAAGATCAGTGGTCCCACCTTCCTTGTGTAATGTATTTGTGTGTGTTGAGGTGTGTTTCTTGTGATTGAAGGGTGTGTGTAATAAAGGGTGCAGTTAAAATTGGCGAGCAGGGCACTGGGGACATCTCTTGATTGCTGGCAGTAATGTCCTAGCAGCCCCCCACCAAGGGTCCTACATGTCTAAGGTGCATTTAAAACCAAGAGAAGGGGGCGAAACTGTGCGGAGAGGGGGGACCACTGCCAAGTGGTTCGGCCTCTCGAGGTATTCTGCAAGAACGCACCCCCCTCCAACCTGATTGGTGTTCGTATGAGGAAGGAGGGGAGGTCGGGGACAGCTACTAGACTGACCCCTGATGGTGAAATAACCGTCCCCCTGCCCCCCCCCAGCACTGGTCCCAAGTCTCCCCAGGGCAGAGGCCCCACGGCCCCCACCCCACACAAAGAGAGAGGAGCCAAGAGGGGGCCAGCCCCCAGGCACAAGCCCCAAGTTTCCTCTTATTGTCCTCAGCAGTATTATTTTGCTGTGTTTTGTTATTTATTTCTTTGAGACGGATCATTGTTAATCAACATTTGCGGGAGAGAGAATTACAATAAACCTTCAAACTCATTTTGACAGGTGCCCTTTGACCCCATAACAATAAATCATAATTTTTGACAGATACATTATGCATAATTTAATTAATGTAAATTTGATATTAAAATGATATATTCATAAATTACAGTGTACGTATAATGTACAATAAAATAATGCAATGTTTATGAATGTAAAATATTTTATTTGCATAATGAGTCTTCTTACAGTCCGAAGCATCAGTGTTTATCTGAAAAAAAAGCAGTGAGCAGATTAGCAGGCTACCCCCCTTCCCTCTCCCCCCAACCCCCCCACCCCTCCTCTATCCTTCCCTCCCCCGCGCCTGTAGGAGGCCACCCGCACACATCTGTTCACAGACCTACACGTTAGATTAGGAAATCTGTTTTGGATTAAAGAAATAAAATAAATAATTGAAAGCCCCTAAACATCAAAAAGATGTTTAGCTAGTCTTTCAGAGACGCCCGATAAGTACCCTGACAAGAGAAGCGAATGAGCGCGCTGCCCATTCACCTTACGGCTAGAAAAAAGGTTAGAAGTCGGGGTCTGAAATGACGAGAGTGACTGCAAAGAAGGTTTTTGTATTTCAGCCATTCCCTCAGTCACACTTTAAACCATATAGCCCCGCGCGCTCACCACCAACTTCCCACCCCCTCACCAGCCATTGGACAGACTTTTCGTCAAACTTACAGCTCCCCCAAACCCCCCTTTAGCCCACAACCCAGACCCGCCCTTCGGGAGGAGTGAAGTTAAGAGTGTGTTTAAAAGGATAGCGCGATCGGAGATGACGGTAGTAGTAGGACATAGTTAATGTTAAAGAACGAATAATTTTTCCTTTTTTTAAAAAAAAGACTTACCATAGATACGTTTCAGGTGAAACCTTCTTTTTTTGAACCACGAGAGGGGTCACCTTTCATTTGGAAAACCCCAATCTCCGTCGTCAAGATTATCCAGGAAGAAAGGGCGACCCCATCGGCTCCCAAGAAGCAGATAAAGTATCTCTGCCGCGTTCAACCCCCGCCCAAAGGAGATCTTCAGAGAGAGTGGTTTTTCCAAGAGTCCGGACGAACAGGATTTATTTGGCTACGTCTACGGTTGCCTGCTGATAGCCGCCGCGTTAACAGCCAATGACTGGTCTGTGGTCAAACACGATGCTGAATCGTGACGATTCCAACGATGAAAGTCAAGATGAGGAATTCACCCCTCCAGAAATGGATGATGACGACGAGGAGGAGAGGGTAGAAGTGAATGAGGTGGAGTTGTAGAAGGGGGATGAGGAAGCTCCCGTTGAGCCTAAAGAAATTCCAAAGTCCGGAAAAACTTTTAGCTGGCAAACAAAGTCTTCTACGAGCAACAGTTGGCTTTTTAATATCAGCAAGCAGTGGCCCGAGGATGGCGAGGGTGAGGCCTTTTTTGTTTTGGAGAGCTTCAACTCCAGTTGCGGGGTGTGCCGACTAGTCATGAAGATCCCATTCAACTTATGGCTGGAAAGATGCTGGAGGTGGAGCCTGAAATCACGGAGCTCTTCCATCGTTGTCGTGATTGGATTGAAACGATGACTGTGAAGAGGTCTCTGGAATTTTAAATTTGGGGCTCGCTGGCGAGCGCCTGGTGGCCGGGGCTCCTCCCACAGGCCCCGGTCGGGTAAAACCCAAACGATTGACGTGGCATCACTACCTAGTGGGCCCACCACCTGCAGGAGAGCTCAGAAGGGGCCGGTGCAATGTGGTTTGGGTGGCAGACGAGGGCGAGTGCCTTGGCGGCCTAAACCCCGGTCATGGAACTTGGCTTTTGGGACATGGAACGTCACCTCTCTGGGAGGGAAGGAGCCTGAGCGAGAGGTTGAGAGGTACCGG
The DNA here is from genome assembly GCA_016861445.1 of Oryzias woworae. Taxonomy (NCBI): domain Eukaryota; kingdom Metazoa; phylum Chordata; class Actinopteri; order Beloniformes; family Adrianichthyidae; genus Oryzias; species Oryzias woworae. The sequence goes on along the minus strand of BOLG01000333.1, from coordinate 697,479 downwards.
CTAGATATAGTTTGGCTCGCCTCTACACACAGTCTGGGCTCTGAAACTCAGTCACTCGAGAGGGGTTGGACTCTCTACCATTCTGGAGTTACACATGGTGAGAGGCGGCAGGCTGTGCTGGGCTTACTCGTGGGCCCCCAGCTTAGCCGCCAAGTGTTGGAGTTCACTCCGGCGGATGAGAGAGTTACGTCCCTCCGCTTTTCGGGTGGGGGACAGGTCTCTGACTGTGGCTTCGGCTTACGGGCCGAACAGCAGTTCGGAGTACCCAGCTGTCTTGGTGTCTCTCGGAGGGGTACTGAAAAGCGCCCCAACGGGGGGCGACTTCAATGCCCACGTGGGCAATGACAGTAGCACCTGGAGGGGTGTGATTGGTAGGAACGGCTTCCCTGATCTGAACCCGAGCTGTGTTTTGCTGTTGGGCTTCTGTGCTCATCATAGTTTGTCCATAACAAACACCATGTCTGAGCACAAGGGTGTCCATCAATACATGTGGCATCAGGACACCCTCGGCAGGAGATCAATGATCGACTTTGTAGTCGTTTCAGGCGACCTTCGGCCGTGTGTCTTGGACACTCGGGTAAAGAGAGGGGCAGAGCTGTCCACTGATCACTACCTGGTGGTGAGTTGGATTCGTTGGCAGGGAAGGAGGTCGGAAAGACTTGGCAGACCCAAACGTACTGTGAGGGTCTGCTGGGAATGTCTGGCTGAGCCCTCCGTCAGGGAAATCTTTAACTCCCACATCCGGGAGAGCTTCAAACAGGTACCGAGGGAGGCTGGTAACACTGAGTCTGAATGGACCATGTTTTCCACCTCCATTGTCAGAGCTGTGGTCGCAAGGTCTCTGGTGCCTGTCGTGGCAGCAACCCCTCAACCCGTTTGTGGACACCGGAAGTAAGGAATGCCGTCAAGATGAAGAAGGAGTCCTATCAGGTCTTGCTGGCTTGTGGGACTCCAGAGGCAGCTGACAGGTATCAGCAGTCTAAGCGAGCTGCGGCTCAGGCTGTAGTAGAGGCAAAAACTCGGTCCTGGGAGGAGTTCGGTGAGGCCATGGAGAAGGAATATCGGTTGGCTTCGAAGAGGTTCTGGCAAACCGTCCGGCGCCTCAGGAGGGGGAAGCAGTTTTCTGCAGGCACCATTTTCAGTGCAGGTGGGGAGCTGCTGACTTCGACTGGGGACATTGTCGGGTGGTGGAAGGAACACTTCAAGGATCTCCTCAATCCTGCTGACACGCCTTCTGTTGAGGAAGCAGAGGCTGAGAACTTTGGGGTGGGGCTGTCCATTACCCAAGCTGAAGCCACCGAGGTAGTCAAGAAGCTCCTCGGTGGCAAGGCACAGGGAGTGGACGAGGTCCGCCCTGAGTACCTCAAGTCTCTGAATGCTGTGGGAGTGTCTTGGCTGACACGTCTCTGCAGCATCGCGTGGCAGTCGGGAACAGTACCACTGGACTAGCAGACAGGGGTGGTGGTCCCCCTTTTCAAGAAGGGGGACCAGAGGGTGTGTTCCAACTACAGGGGAATCACACTCTTTAGCCTCCCTGGGAAAGTCTATGCCAGGGTACTGGAGAAGAGAGTCCGGCAAATAGTCGAACCTCAGATTCAAGAACAACAATGAGGTTTCCGTCCTGGTCGTGGAACTGTGGATCAACTCTACACCCTGTCTAGGGTACTGGAGGGTTCGTGGGAGTTTGCTCATTCTGTCCATATGTGTTTTGTGGATTTGGAGAAGGCGTTCGACCGTGTGCCCCGGGGTGTCCTGTGGAGGGTACTTTGGGAGTATGGGGTCCGGGGAGCCTTACTCAGGGCTGTCCGGTCTCTGTATGACCAGAGCAGGAGCTTGGTTCGCATAGCTGGCACTAAGTCAGACCTGTTCCCGGAGCATGTTGGACTCCGGCAGGGCTGCCCTTTGACACCAGTTCTGTTCATAGTCTTTATGGACAGAATTTCTAGGTGCAGCCAGGGTCCGGAGGGGGTCTGGTTTGGGAACCACAGGATTTCCTCTCTGCTCTTTGCAGATGATGTTGCCCTGTTGGCTTCATCGAGCCAGAACCTCCAGCATGCATTGGAACAGTTTGCAGCCAAGTGTGAAGCGGCTGGGATGAGGGTCAGCACCGCTAAGTCTGAGGCCATGGTTCTCGACTGGAGAAAGGTGGTTTGCCCTCTCTGGGTGGGTGGAGTGCTCCTTCCCCAAGTGGAGTAGTTTAAGTATCTTGGGGTCTTGTTCACGAGTGAGGGAAGATCGGAGCGTGAGATCGACAGGCGGATTGGTGCTGCGTCCACCGTCATGCGGTCTCTGTACCGGTCCGTCGTGGTGAAGAGAGAGCTAAGCCAGAAAGCAAAGCTGTCAATTTACCGGTCGATCTACGCCCCAATACTCACCTATGGTCATGAGCTCTGGGTCATGACCGAAAGAACAAGGTCCCGGATGCAAGCGGCTGAAATGAGCTTCCTCCGTAGGGTGGCTGGGCGCTCACTTAGAGATCGGGTGAGAAGCTCGGTCACCCGGGAGGAGCTCGGAGTAGAGCCGCTTCTCCTCCACATCGAGAGGAGCCAGGTGGCTCGGGCATTTGATGCGGATGCCCCCTGGACGCCTCCCTAGGGAGGTGTTCCGGGCATGTCCCACTGGGAGGAGGCCCCGGGGAAGACCCAGGACACGCTGGAGAGACTATGTCTCTCGGCTGGTCTGGGAACGACTCGGGGTCCCCCCAGTGGAGCTGTAGGAAGTGGCCGGGGAGCGGGAAGTCTGGACATCTTTACTTAGACTGCTGCCCCCGCCACCCGGTCCCGGATAAGCGGAAGAAGATGGATGGTATCCGTCAAAAATTATGATTTATTGTTATGGGGTCAAAGGCCACCTTTCAAAATGAGTTTGATTGAAGGTTTATTGTAATTCTCTCTTGCGGGCTATGTTTTCTTTCAATAGTTGTTAGATTTTGGTGAGGTCGCCCTAGCAGGGAGCTGCCGACTCCGAAGCTGATGGGGATGGGTCTTTTGTCTCCCTGAGTATTTTTATGTTTTGCAAAAGTTACAATCCCGTTGTTTTTAACTTTGTTTCAAACACTAATCATTTAATTTTGTTCTTGCTTCACAGGACACAGAATTTCCATGCACTAATAAACGTTTCTTATTATCTAGGAGTCTAGTTCATTTTGTGTTATGGCCCCTTTGTGGTTGGTTCCTCTAGACCGAGGCAGGTGTGCTTGTCGGTGCCCTAATAATGTAGTAAAATAAAACTAAAGTTATAACAAAAATCGTTAATCAATAAATCATCTTTTTGGCACAGCAGTGACCAACATTGCAATTAATGTAATGAATAACTGACTTGTAAAAAGCTAAGCATTGAAACTGTGACGCAGTGTGATTTCCTTGCCCTGGTACTATCGGGGCCAGCACCAAAGAATTTCTTCAATTGAAATATAAAAAACATAAATTTTATTACATTTTCTTGAGCATTGTGGCAGATTTGTTAAAGGCAAATACTGCAATATGTTCTCAAACATATTTTACTTTTTTTAACTTAGCCATGAAACAATGTTAACAATGTTTAATCTATGTTTCTATGTCTGCCTTGTGTACAGCACTTTGGGATTCCCTGGCTAGTGGTGGTGGAAGGTGCTCAATTGATAATTTGAATGAATTAATGAATTCTGCTTCCCATCTAGGTCTTCTGTGAACAGGGAATAGGATCAGATCTGTTGTATCATAAAAAGAAGAAAAGTTAACCATAAATAAACTTGGCCTTTGCTGAATGGTAATTATTCAAACAATTATTAAAGACATTTAACACATTTCATTATTTAATACCATACTGTGCACTCAAAGGTTGAATAATGGATAATGTCCTGTATGTGTGCGTAATAATACATTAATATACCATGTGGAAGCAATACTGTTGGATGTTTGATTAGGCTAAAGTCAATTAATTTCTTACTCTTCCTACGCTTATAATTATACCTCAAAGGGCATTATAAAAAATAACATGATGTTTTTGCCAGTGTCATGTTTCAACACAGTCTTATAAAATGTTGCTTCATGATAGGACAATAATTATCTCTCTTATTTATTTGAAAAATAAATAAATAAATAAAAGTAAAATGTCCAATACTCCAAAAGTTTTAATAAAAACCAGGAGCTGGTTCATGGCGGTCCCAGGGCCGACCTGGGCAGCTTGTGCTGTTCGTGTTTCTTTAAAAGTTTAAGTCTAAAAAAAGAATCAAGAGTTGCCCCCGGGGACAGCTTTAATATCAAAAAAGTGAATGAAGAGGATGAAATAGTGGCTCAAAGCAGAGGTATGTCTGTTTTATTTACATTCTACTGCATTTAAATTAACCCCCTTCCCTGCCTTCTGTCAAAACATACTCTTGTCTTTTGTAGAAAAAAAACGACATAACTGGCTATCTATTTTTTTTTCCTATCAATAAATCCTTAACAACATAAGCTCAAAGAGTTTAACAAAGGAGGATAGAGTTTAACAAAGGATAGTAGATCTACAAGTAACATTAATTGAGTACCACGGTGGTGTTGTGGTTAGAGCGATGAGCTCCATCCGCCCAAGATTGATGATTTGAGTCTTGTGAACTCAGAGTTTCTTTTTTTTTGTTTTTTTAAAAATACAATAATCACAACTGATTCCTACAACTGATGTTTTGATACAGTAGTTGCAAAAAAAAAAAAGATATTATTGCCACATTGTTCAAGCAGTTACTTTGTTTCTGTTGGTTTCTGGGTGTTTTGGAGATGTGGATAAGTGTGTGTGTGTGGGGGGGGGGGGGGGGGGGGGGGTCCGCGGGTCCACAAAAATAATTTGTCGTCTGTGGCGCAATGCAGCCCAGCCCAGTGCCGGGCCTGAGTGGGTTTTTATAACTAACATTTTGGTGATTGATGAAAATTGTTGTGGTCCAGCATGGTATCCACAGGCCATTAAACGCCAATCCAATCAACAAATTCTCATACCTGGAAAATGTTGCGCATGCGCACATTAAGAAACTTTACTGCAGAACGTTACTTTTACATTTACACGTCGTCATGGGCAGATTTAAAAAGGGACGAAAACTTTGTAAGATTGACTTATGGAGTTTATGTGGAGGACTAGACAAACTAATCAAAGTGTTCTGCAAAAATAACATTAAGAAGAACGCCCAATGGAATTCAGAAGTATGGTCGCAAGTATCGATCGCTGTTTTTGGAGAAAACAGATTACATTTTAAAAAAATGGCTTCATGTAGTTTGGACAGCAAACAGAAAAGGAGTCAGAACTCGTGTTTTAAAAATACTGCGTTCTGGGACTGGTACAAAGACTGATGGAGAGTGCAGCAAGCCTCGAGAACTGGACCAAAGTTTCTAACACAGGTCAGTAGGAACACTTAATTTCTCTAATCAAGAACAATTAAGAGTAATCTCACTGACATGGCAGATGCTAAAATTATTCTCTAGGCTAAACATGAAAAAAAAACAAATCCTAGACAAAGACACAGACATTTCATACACATTTTGGCCTGGATATATCCAGCATCTTCAAGTTGATCCTTTTGGAATTCATCTGTACACAGAGACTGGTCTTCTTATTTTGGTGCAGCACCTGCGTAAAGGACTGCCTATTACTCTTCATTTAGATGCTACAGGTGGTGTTGTCAGTAGAATACCAAATCAGCCCAAAAGGGTGTTCTACTACAGCATCACTCTACCAGGAAACGGGAAAGACAAGCCCCCTTTGCCTGTATCAGAACTAATAACAAATGACCACACTATTCCAAATCATGTTATTGAACTGTGGTCTTCGTCAAGACCTCTTGCCTGGCATCTGTACATTTAGCATCTTTCTGCCAATACATTGACTGTCTCTCCTCTGGACATGACCGAAACATCTCATTCTGGCCTCTGACTTTATCTACAAAACCTCTAACATGTGTTTTCCCTCTGATGTCTTCCTGCACTTTCTGATCCTTTCCATCCGGGTTACTCCAGAGAACATCAGCATCTTAATCTCTGCTACCTCCACCTGTACTTCCTGTTTTTTCCTTAGTGCCACTGTCTGTAGTCATCAAAATGGCTGTTTTGTTCACCTTTCCTTTCCATTATTTGCAGAAACTCTTCTATCACACATCACACCTGACACTTTTCTCCACCCATTTTAACCAGCCTGCACTCACTTCTTCACTTCTTTTCTATACTCTTCATTAGTCAGGACTGTTTATCAGAGATGCTTCACTCTTCCTCTTGGGTCCCTCACAATCACACACTTGTACTCCATCTTGCTGTGCCTAACCATCATTCATGTCCTTTCCAGGACAAACCTGTCTAACCTCACCTGCCAGCCTGTTCATCATCATTGCAAACAGGAAGGGGCTCTGAGTTGATCAAAGATGTAATCCTATGTGACGGGATTCTTCACAGTGTCGAATGCACTCTCAGAAAAACATAAGATGACCAAGCCAGCAGTCGTTTAAAGGTGGAAACAATAATTTTATTATTCCCCAAAAATGACAATGCCACAATACACTAGAGAGCGCTTGTTGCCACCACTGCAACCAAGACTGTGCTCTCTCCATACTGCCAGATTCCCTCCTTATAAAGGCTTAGCCCCTCCCACAGGCCAATTGACCAAACATTTACTGAAATAAAGTCCTGCCTTTAAACCTGTGAAATCAATAATACATAATCCAAAGTAGAAATAATTAAACATTTTTCAACCTGTGAAATACAGGACAGAGTATGAAACAAAAATTATTTAGACAGAAGAAAGAAAGAAAAAAGAAAACTTTTAACTCAGACATATGAGGTCACTTCCTGTTTCCTATGTATATGATGATGTGTACAAATGCTATGGCTCTGGTTTGAATGTTGTGGTCTAGATGGTGAGTAGAACTCCATCTAAAACTAAGTGTGCACCCTTAGAAATAAACAGAATTTGGGCTATGATGTTATGAATGATTTGTTTGCCTGTATGTGTGCATGTGTCTGGTGCAAACTATAAACTACAGGACTATGAAATTACAAAAACTGAGACTGGTGTTCAGGTGCTGTCCTGCAACCTGTGACGCTGCTTCGTCACATCATCCCCCTCCTCTTCAATGTTGGCGCTGTATGGCAACCTGGACAAATAATCTGCCACAATGTTCATCTTGCCGGATCGATGACGAACATTGAATCTAAATGGTTGCAGGGACAGATACCATCTGGTGAGTCGACTGTTTCTGTCTTTCATAGAGTTGATCCATGTCAGGGCTCGGTGGTCAGTCTCTAGGTCAAATTCTCTTCCCAAAAGATAATATTTCAGGCGTTCCAATGCCCACTTGATGGCAAGACCTTCTTTCTCTACAACAGAGTACCTTTGTCTCCCTTGGCAGCAGCTTTCAGCTTAGGTAGAGGATAGGATGTTCTTGTCCTGGCTCTCATTTTGCTAAGACAGCTCCAAGACCCACTGCAGAAGAGTCCACCTAAACCAGGAATCGCTTCTTAAAATCTGGGCTTCTGAGGACTGGAGCAGAACATAAATATGCTTTTAAGTCGTTAAAGGCTCGCTCACATTCCTCCGTCTAACAAAGTGGGCTCTTCTGGCCTTTAGCAGTTAATGCAGTGAGTGGTTCTGCAATAGTGGCAAAGTCTGTGACAAACCGACGGTACCAACCAGCTAGTCCAAGAAATGATTGGAGCTCTTTCTTGGTTTTTGGCCGTGGGCAATGTCCCCTTGTCTCCCAATGTCTCCCCTTTACCAAGCTGGAATCCCAGGTACTGGGTTTCTTGCTTCGCCCACTCACATTTAGAGATGTTCAGGCATAAACCTGCATCTTTGATTTTTCCCAGGACGTTCTTTAGGTGTTGGAGATGTTCCTTCCAGCTTCTACTGAAGATGACAACATCATCCAGGTATGCTGCACTGTACTCTTCACACCCTTGGAGAACCTTATTCAATGTGGCAGGTGTTCCATGCAACCCAAAAGGCATCACAGTGAACTGAAAGAGACCTGAGGATGTTCGAAAAGCAGTGTAAGGTCTACTGGATGCTGCTAAAGGTACCTGCCAGTATCCTTTGCACATGTCAAGTGTAGAGATGTATGAAGCTGACCCAATCTTCTCCAACAGGTCATCAATCCTAGGCATAGGGTAAGCGTCAAATTCTGAAACAGAATTGAGTTTGCGGAAGTCAATACAGATTCTCAATGAGCCATCTTTCTTCATAACAATTACCACTGGGCTGCACCACTCGGAGTTTGATGGTTCGATCACCCCTGAAGAAAACATGGTCTCCACTTCTACACGAAGCTTCCCAATCAGCTGCTGAGGAACCCTGTAAGGCTGCTGGCCAATTGGTTTCGTCTCCTTCAGTCTGATGGTGTGCTCTGCGAGTGGAGTCCTTCCTGGGTGATTGCTGAAGAGGGAAGGCACCTCCTGAAAAATCTGAGATAGTTGTGCGATTTGTTCACAAGTCAGGTGTTCCAACTCTGGTGTCATGGTTTCTTTCAGCGCTTCTTCCTTTACAACCCCCTTCTCCGGTTGTCCGACTACCAGTGTTGTTTTCACCAAGTGAGGTGCTGGCTCTTTCCATTCCTTAAGAAGGTTCACATGATATATTTGTCGTTTCTTTTTCTTCTCCGGATGTAATATTTCATATGTGACTGGGCTTCTTTTCCTTGTCACCTTGTATGGACCTTGCCATTTGGTCAGCATCTTACTGGTGGAGGAAGGTAACAGAAGGAGGACTTTCTGACCTGGATGGTACTCACGATGGCGTGCCTTTTGGTCATACCAGGTCTTCTGCATTTTCTGGGCTTTCTGCAAATGCAGCTCAGCTTCTTCTCTGTAGTTTTGTAATCACTCCCTCATCTCCAGTATGTACTGCACCACACTCCTTTCTTTATCTTTCGTGTTAACAGCAGAGTCCTCCCACGACTTTTGAAGCAAGTCCAGTGGTCCTTGGACATTCCAACCATACAGCAGCTCGAATGGTGAGAATCCAGTCGACGCTTGAGGAACCTCTCGATATGCAAAAAGAAGGAAAGGTAACCAACGGTGCCAGTCTCTGCCAGTGTCATCAACAAATTTTTGTAACATTCTTTTCAATGTTTGATTAAATCTTTCAACAAGACCGTCAGTTTGTGGATGGTATGGTGTGGTCTTGATTGCAGTGATTCCCAGCTGTTCATGGAAGAGCTGCATTAACCTTGATGTGAAGTTTGTACCTTGATCAGTTAGGATCTTATCCGGGATCCCTGTTCTAGAGAACAACTGGACCAAACATTGCATTACAGATGATGTGGTGATATTACGTAGAGGGTAGGCCTCAGGGAAGCGTGTTGCATAGTCACAGATGACCAAGATATACTGATGTCCCTGGCTGCTCTTCACCAGTGGTCCAACTATGTCCATCGCCAGCCTCCGGAATGGAGTATATATAATGGGGAGTGGTTGCAGGAGAGCCCTGTCAGACTTACGAGAGATAGAAGTTTTTTGACAGATAGGACAAGTAGCACAAAACCTTTGAACATTGGAGTACATACAAGGCCAATAGGATCTTGAACTAACACGCATGTATGTTTTGTGTCGACCAAGATGTCCGGCCAAAGGAATGGTGTGTGCTAAATGCATTATCAATGTTCTGCAACTTTCAGGAATTATAATCCGTTTTTCCCATCACAGAGAACATAAAGCACATTCCGTTCAACAATAAAGTACTCTTTTCCCATTTGAACTGCATTTGTCTCATCTGTAACCTTTGAAAACAAACTCTTCGGTGTCTCATCATTTTTCTGCAACTCACTGTTAGCTGGCACTTTCCACGTTTTGTTAATCAACAAGCCATCAGTATCTGAACCTGTAAGGTTTAGATTCCTCTCAAAACAACGTTGACTTTGTTTTTTTAAGCTTCTGGATGCTGTTCTCACACAGACTACTGTCCAAGTCTGGCAGTGGTTGGACCCCCATTTTTGCCTTGGATTGTGTAATTACTGGAGATGAAACATGAGTTTCATTTACATACTCCTCATCTCGTAACAAACCCAATAACATTGGAAAATCTCTACCCAAAAGGATATCAACTGGTAAATGCTCAACTATTCCAACAGTTATTAGATAGGGTTGATCATCAATAACAACAGTTAGTTCTGCACTTTGATATGTATGCTTGTCACCATGAACACACAAAATGTCTGTTTTGTCATTAAAGTCCACACTACTGATAGGTACAACACTTTTCTTTGCAAGAGATGTAAAGGTACCAGTGTCTAGTAAGGCAGTCACTTTCTGTCCATTCACAGTCACGGTTTTATGAGTGTTCTGTTGTAGTTCTTCCTGCCTCACATGTTCCTTTTCATCACGAGGTGTGTAGCAGGAACCAGTTACTTTCGTCTTACGTAGGGGACACAGTGAAGCCTTGTGGCCCGGCTGTTGACAGTAATAGCAAATAAAGGTCTTACCAGAATCATGCTGGTCTCGGCTACCGGTTGTGGTACCTGGACGTTCTGGCTGGCGTCCTCCCCTTGTCAAATGAACAGGTGGTGCTGGTTGTCCTGAACGAGCTGCACTGCTGGTACCTCGAAGCTGCAGAGATCCCTTCCGTGCATGCAGGTACTGTAGAGCAAGCTTGGCGGCTGTCATCCCATCAGTTGGCTCGTGCTCCTTCACCCAAGTCCGGACATCAGGAGGAAACACACGCAGAAGCTGCTCCAGGATGATCTTCTCACCGATCTCCTCCTTTGAATGCTGCTCTGGTCGTATCCATCGACGAAAAAGGCTTTTGAGACGGTAGTAAGTCCCTGTAGGTGTTTCACCTGCTGGCAGTGAAACTGCTCGGAATTGCTGCCTGTAGGTTTCCGGTGAAATGTCAAATTTTTCCAATAAAGCAGCTTTGAGGTCAGTGTACGAGTCTGCTTTGTCCTCATCCATAGCTGTATAGGCCTCCAATGCCTTTCCTGACAGAAGTGGAATGAGTCTGCAGGCCCACTCAATCTCTGGCCATCTCCATGTTTTCACAATGCGCTCGAAACGCAATAAATAGTTCTCAATGTCCTCACCCGCTTGAAAAGGCAGCATCTTGGGCTCTGAGTTAAATCGTCTGTCTGATCCCTTGTTATCATTGTCTGAAGACTGTGGTGAGGCCTGACCTGACCTCTGGGACCGCTGTGTAGCTGGGGTAGGTAGCAACCTTCTCACGCTGCCGATACTCACTGGACTTGGAGTGACACCCCCTGCTTGTCGTGATGTTGATGGTGCACCTGGTTGAGGCTGAAGGGACATCCTCAGGTTTCGCAGTTCCTCCAGAACTCCCTCCTCTCTTTGCTGCTGTGCAGTTAGAAAGTCTCTCATCAGGGTCACAAGCTCCCCATCTGCTGCACTTGATGAGACAGGTTTGGGCCTTTTGCACCCCACTCCCTCCAACGATGAAGAAGAAGACGAATTGGGTGGCACTGATTCAGAGGTCTCACCCTGGTCTGAAGCGTCTTTTGGATCACCTTTCTCCCATTTGTCCTGGAAACGAAGTCCACTCCTCCGCTTTGCAAGGCGTTTACCTCCACGGCTGGCCATCTTATCCCACTTCTGACACCATATGTGACGGGATTCTTCACAGTGTCGAATGCATTCTCAGAAAAGCATAAGATGACCAAGCCAGCAGACGTTTAAAGGTGGAAACAATAATTTTATTATTCCCCAAAAACGACAATGCCACAATACACTAGAGAGCGCTTGTTGCCACCACTGCAACCAAGACTGTGCTCTCTCCATACTGCCAGATTCCCTCCTTATAAAGGCTTAGCCCCTCCCACAGGCCAATTGACCAAACATTTACTGAAATAAAGTCCTGCCTTTAAACCTGTGAAATCAATAATACATAATCCAAAGTAGAAATAATTAAACATTTTTCAACCTGTGAAATACAGGACAGAGTATGAAACAAAAATTATTTAGACAGAAGAAAGAAAGAAAAAAGAAAACTTTTAACTCAGACATATGAGGTCACTTCCTGTTTCCTATGTATATGATGATGTGTACAAATGCTATGGCTCTGGTTTGAATGTTGTGGTCTAGATGGTGAGTAGAACTCCATCTAAAACTAAGTGTGCACCCTTAGAAATAAACAGAATTTGGGCTATGATGTTATGAATGATTTGTTTGCCTGTATGTGTGCATGTGTCTGGTGCAAACTATAAACTACAGGACTATGAAATTACAAAAACTGAGACTGGTGTTCAGGTGCTGTCCTGCAACCTGTGACGCTGCTTCGTCACATCCAACCTACACCTTGACCTCCTCTGTCACCCCTACAGCGTTGGGAATAATTTTGCTCCTTCCTGTCCTTGGGGTCGGATGGGCAACGTTGCAAGATTTTCGTCCAGATTACTTGAAAACTGTCTGCGGAATGTCCTCAAAAAATTGATTGTAACCAGATTACTTGAGAAGTGTTTTCGACAAAGATTCCAGGAAAAAACGATAACAAATCTGTTATTGGAACAACCAGTTCCAATAACAACCAGTTCCAATAACAGGGCTAAGTGACTCCTCCGGTAGAATTTGCCAGAATCACAGTTGTGTCTGTTGCAATTGGAGGGACACCCTTGAACTATAAGAGATGGGACGAGAAAGAATTCGGGGGTTTCTATCGATGATTGGGTTGTGAGATGCTGAAGATCTTCTGAGTTTATTCTGGAAAAAACAGACCCTCTGAGCAAACAGCAGATTCCAGTTTTTTATTCTGAGTCAACTTTTTTTGCTGAACAACAGCACACCTCACCACTGTCTTCCAGTCCTCATACATGTCCTGCTCTAACATACGTCTGTCACTCCAAACTTCCTCATACAATACCACAGTTCCTCTCTGTCCGAAGCTTTCTCCAGATCTACAAAGACAGTGTATCTCTCTCTGGCCTTCTCTGTACTTCATGTCAACATCCTCAAAGATAATTACACCTGTAGTGCACTTTTTTGTCACAAAACCATACTGCTGCTCACAAATGTTCACTTCTGCTCTTAGTCTAGCTTCAAGAGTTCTTTCCCATACCTCCATTGTTTGGCTCATCAGCTTTACCCACCTACAGTTGCCACAACTCTGCACATCTTAAAATTGGTCACCATCAAAAAAACAAAAAAAAAACATATTTTTCGATAAAAATTATGTTTTTTTTAAAATGATCATTAAATTAGAAAAATGTACCTTTTATACAATATGACCACATTTAGTTACTTTATTCAATAGTATATGAAAAACAAATAAAAATCAAATACCATGTTAAGGTACAATGTCTGAGGAATAGTTATTTAACATTGAAATTCTATATATAATAAGGCAATAATAAATTTTCAATGTGAAACATATTAAATTATTTCTATTTAGGTACCTTTTTAGTTTTTGCAAAAGACACAACATATAATTTTTTATAAACTGCCAATTAACGAAAATTAAATGATATTAGTATCTCAACAAGACACTCAAGAAGGTTTTTGTGTTGGATCCCCTTGGAAATAACGAAGAAAAAGATTCAGAAGTAGCAGCTTCAGGATTCAGGTATAGTACTTATGGGGGTAGGGGGTGGGGGGTGTCAGACTTTCCTTCTGATCCAATTTCATGACTTTTTTTGGTGGGATTAATTTTTATTTAACATTTTATTAGTATATTAAGAACATAGTTGTAAAGTATTTGAGTAAGTAGACTTAACTTTACTTGTAACTTTACTTCCGGATGTTTTTTGTCCACTTTGCACTCGTACTGAGTATGAAAAATATAAGCAACTTTTACTGTCTCCTCGAGTAAATGTTATGATTGAATATTTGTGCTCTTAACTACACTACATCTCAATGGAGACTTACATTTACTCAAGTAAATTACTCAAGTAAACATAATGCATAATCCTGAACTGGTTATAGTTTGAAAGAAATTGTGAGTTGTGGTTCAATTATAAATTACTATCAAAAATCTATGCTTGGCAATACTTCAAAATGCGACAGATCTGTCATGGAAAGACAGACTGGGTTCATGTAAAATAGACAGATGGTGTCTTGGATCACACCAAACAGCAAGATGGTTTTGTCATGCAGGTACATTCATTATGCTGTAATAATATATGAAGCTATATTGATAACATATTTAACTACTATGTTTAATGTAATTTTTGTATATTAATGTCATAGATGGCAAAGAAGGTGGTGGATGCTTTTCCACTTATGCCATCAGAGATGAAAATACCTTCCAGCAAACAACTCCTGGCAAAGTTACGCAAAGAGATGGCTGTACAGATCCTAGAAGCATCAGGTATGTTTAATGGAATCAGATTTCAATATAGTGATGCATTTGTGATGTGTCTGAATTTCCACTCAAGAGCTGTGTTATCACCAAAGGCAATTCGCTCTGCGAATTCACGGCGGCTGCCTCTCTTTCGCCACTGGCCAAAATGTCTTCCTTTAGGCTCGAGTCCCCTGCTGCAGCTAATTTATTCTTTGGAGAGATTGCTAAATGGAGCGGTGTCTGTGTTTATGTCATTAACAATTCATGGAAGACACAGATGATGTGTAGAGATCTGTTTCGTTTATTTCTGAGCTCTACAAAAACATTGGTTTTCACGTCTCCTCCATGTTTGGGTACATGACATCATTTAAAGCAAGGGTGCTGACATGGTGGTAGATCTCAGGCCATCAAAATTAAATAAACCAAAATAAATAATCTACTTAGAAAAAAAGCAAAAAGTTACCAAATGCAAACACTCGATCATGGTCATCACATTGTGGCGACAGCCGTTTGTCGTTTGCATGTAAATCATGAACACCTGAAGTAACTGTGCTTCAATCCCACAACAACTAAGGCAAAACGTTTAGATAGATACAGTAGATGCATTTCATTAGGCATACAAAATAATTGTTTTATTTCTATAAATATCAGTTTTAAAACATTTTTAAAAAACAGTCTTTCAAAAACTGCATTTATTTGTGTTAAAAATGAATTACTAAAAAAAATGAATGTCTATCAAGAGAAGTCATTCTGATGATGTTTCAAATCTATAGAGTTATAGATTATATAGAGTATTGTGTTTTTGAATAATATTTACATCAAAAAATGTTGATTCATAAATTTAAAAAAAGTATTATTCCAAGAACTACCAAAGCTGAATGTGGGTCTTTAGTAGCCTCGAGTACAGGAGAGTCAGAGAAGTTTTTTTCACTAAAAAAAGTCAACCACCCAAAAAATGCTGAGTGTAGGTGTCGTTTGGGTTTTCACGAAAAGATTTATTAATCAATGGATTCTTCATAGTTTTTAACAGGAAACAAATGATGCTGTTGCAACAGCATGTTGGTTGTTTATTCGAGCACTTAAAAATGTACCCACATTTGCAAAACAGTTGTCGGGACGGGTTCATGAAACCACCCTGCTCAAAAATGGAGACAGCAGGTAAAGAAAACGAATGTGAAATCAGAAGAAACAATACATCATGTTGAATGTGCTTTATACACGCTCTCAATGAAAACGTTAAATGCAGAAAGTGAAGTCCCTGGCTGTTTTGACCTGAAATTGCACTGTTGCTAGACCTTTGCACCGCACCAGTCACGCTGCAGGACCTGAGATTGCGTCTGTACCATGACTTAACACTGAAACTTGCCGCCGAACGCAACGGAACGCGCTGTAGATACTCTCAACTAAAATGAGCAGCATTTACTTATTTAAATTTTCCTAAGCATTTCATGTGATTATTTACTTTGGCTTTATTTTAATTATTTAATTTTTGGAATATTTCATTTATATATATAATTTTAAGGACAGACATGAAAAAAATATATAAGAATAGTGAACTTCATATAATATTTTTCTTTTTATCATGCACTGAACTTCAGAATCATACCTTTTTGGTGTATATTTACTCCATCCACACCAGGATGTATTAAAAAAATGAAAATAGAAACAATGCATTCTGCAAAGTTTGCAGCCTCCTCTCAACCTTTGCCACCAGCATACACAAAGAATACACGTAATGTTGTATAGGTGACATCCAGAGTGATTGGATGTAATGGCATTGGTTTGTATTTGATTATCTATTTTATATATTAGATGATATTGTCTTATATTAGAGTTAGTAATTATGAAATACGTAATTATTTTACTTTATGTTTTTTGTGATTTAATAGGCTACTATGTTAATAAATATCTTTACAGAATTCAACTCAATGGAACATTGCTCCATTTGTGGTCAAGAGACTCCACCAGGACATGTTGGTCCCAACACATGCGTTTGTATATTTTCATTACTAAATTGACTTTAAATCTTTTTTTGCAACAAATACATGTAATGTAATTCCGTTAGCAAAATCACATGAAAAAGAAAATATTACTGACGGTAAAGACTTGAAGGTATAAATATTACATATTTAAAACAAAGACTCTACTTCATGACTTTTATATTTTTTTAGTGAAAATATATTTCACACTACTTTTTGGTGTTTTAGGGGTCCTTAAGATAACATCAATCCTGAAATTGACCACACCCCCACCAAGAATGTTCTTTTTGATTTAAAGCAACACTGTACGACGATGGTAATAAAAAATGAGGATAATCATCAGTTTTAGTTGTATTGGTAGTACACATTACCATAAACACAATGTAAAAACAAAGAGGAACCATTTCATGTAACATAAAAACAAGAAAAATTGTCCAAAGCTTGTAATTATAAATATCTACACGGTTATCATTTTTACTCGGCGTGGAATTCCATGAAGCATTTGTGGTCACGTTGTAAACAGAGGTCTTGATTGCATTTCTTGCACATAGTTTTGGTGTATCATTGCACCTCTGCACCTTCATCATCTTTTTTATACCGGTCATTGTTATCCAGAGGCCAGAATAACCAAAGTGAACATCCAGGACTGGAACGGGAGTTTTGGGTGCTTTTCTTAGTCTTTTCCTCATAGCTTCCATCAACTGAGAGTTGTCTTGTCCAGGCTCTAAACACATTTTTATAGGCACTCTGCAATGTAGGACTTAAAGAAAAAGAGTCAGAGTTAAAATACAAAAAGTATAATAATATTATATTATATTATAATATAAAATAAGATCATGCGAAAAGTGCCCATGCAGTTTTTTTTTTAATATATATTTATATATATCAGGTAGTACTAGCACAAGAGGGACACTTATAAACCAATTATCAAATTAAAAACTTGTAGTTTTCCTTGATGGTTGTCAGTGACAGTCATAGGGTATTTCCAAAAGCTACAACATCTGGCAGCTTGTGACATTGACCAACTCTGTCAAAGTTGACCAAAAGGTTGTAAGGTATCCCATCTCATCATGCTAAAACTAGAAGTTTGTATCCCCTGTTGTTATGCTTTAATTGAAAGGTAATTCTTTTAATCTATGTGATAGCAAGGTGGCTTTGTTACAAGACATTCATGTTGGAGGCCAAAGAGGGACATGTATTACACAGTGCCAAAGACGGAAGTCAATGACATCTTTGAAGGATTTTTGTGGGTCACGCTGAATTGCGTTGAAAATACTTTACCATATAGTTTTGTCTATATTGTCTTTAGAGAATAACTTTACGAAATATTTTTGGGAGTTGAGAACATCATCAGCTTTTCAGAGCTCGGCTGTCTGGGTTATTTTATTTACTGTTATCCAACTTGGAAATATAAATACTGCACCCTCCTCTTCATTTGACAGTCCGACATCCTCATGTTCCACTTGCTCACATACAAATTCTATAGCTTGTTTTTTACCTTTTGTGATATAAAAAGAAGGATTAAATAATGATCAAAATTACAGTTTTGAGCACTGAAGCAGAAAACAAATGGTTGTGAAAGTTACGTACTGTCTTCCTGTTTTGACTGAGGCTACTTTCATGCTGCTGTGATTTTCACAATAAAAGCTATTGAAAAAGAAAGATTAGTCCTTGCGTGCCTTTCCGTGTTTGACCACTGTGGACAAAACAAATGGTTGTGAAAGTTGTGTACTGTCTTCCTGTATTGACTGAGGCTACTTTCATGCTGCTGTTATTTTCACAATAAAAGCTATTGCAAAAAGAAGGTTAATTTTATGATCAATATTACAGTTTTGAGCACTGAAGCAGAAAACAAATGGTTGTGAAAGTTGCGTACTGTCTTCCTGTGTTGACTGAGGCTACTTTCAAGCTGTTATGATTTTCCACAATAAAAGCTATTGCAAAAGGAAGATTAGATTTGGCGTGCATTTCCACATCAGACCACTACGGCGGAAACAAATGGTTGTGAAAGTTGTGTACTGTCTTCCTGTATTGACTGAGGCTACTTTCATGCTGCTATGACTTTCACAATAAAAGCTATTGCAAAAAGGTTAATTTTATGATCAATTTTACAGTTTTGAGCACTGAAGCAGAAATCAAATGGTTGTTAAAGTTGCGTACTGTCTTCCTGTATTGACTGAGGCTACTTTCATGCTGTTATGATTTTCAAAATAAAAGCTATTGCAAAAAGAAGGTTAATTTTATGATCAATATTACAGTTTTGAGCACTGAAGCAGAAAACAAATGGTTGTGAAAGTTGCGTACTGTCTTCCTGTGTTGACTGAGGCTACTTTCAAGCTGTTATGATTTTCCACAATAAAAGCTATTGCAAAAGGAAGATTAGATTTGGCGTGCATTTCCACATCAGACCACTACGGCGGAAACAAATGGTTGTGAAAGTTGCGTACTGTCTTCCTGTGTTGACTGAGGCTACTTTCAAGCTGTTATGATTTTCCACAATAAAAGCTATTGCAAAAGGAAGATTAGATTTGGCGTGCATTTCCACATCAGACCACTACGGACGGCGGAAACAAATGGTTGTGAAAGTTGTGTACTGTCTTCCTGTATTGACTGAGGCTACTTTCATGCTGCTATGACTTTCACAATAAAAGCTATTGCAAAAAGGTTAATTTTATGATCAATTTTACAGTTTTGAGCACTGAAGCAGAAATCAAATGGTTGTGAAAGTCGCGTACTGTCTTCCTGTGTTGACTGAGGCTACTTTCAAGCTGTTATGATTTTCCACAATAAAAGCTATTGCAAAAGGAAGATTAGATTTGGCGTGCATTTCCACATTAGACCACTAGGGCGGAAACAAATGGTTGTGAAAGTTGCGTACTGTCTTCCTGTATTGACTGAGGCTACTTTCATGCTGCTATGACTTTCACAATAAAAGCTATTGCAAAAAGAAAGTTGAATTTATGATCAATATTACAGTTTTGAGCACTGAAGCAGAAAACAAATGGTTGTGAAAGTTGCGTACTGTCTTCCTGTATTGACTGAGGCTACTTTCATGCTGCTATGACTTTCACAATAAAAGCTATTGCAAAAAGGTTAATTTTATGATCAATTTTACAGTTTTGAGCACTGAAGCAGAAATCAAATGGTTGTTAAAGTTGCGTACTGTCTTCCTGTATTGACTGAGGCTACTTTCATGCTGTTATGATTTTCACAATAAAAGCTATTGCAAAAAGAAGGTTAATTTTATGATCAATATTACAGTTTTGAGCACTGAAGCAGAAAACAAATGGTTGTGAAAGTTGCGTACTGTCTTCCTGTGTTGACTGAGGCTACTTTCAAGCTGTTATGATTTTCCACAATAAAAGCTATTGCAAAAGGAAGATTAGATTTGGCGTGCATTTCCACATCAGACCACTAGGGCGGAAACAAATGGTTGTGAAAGTTGCGTACTGTCTTCCTGTGTTGACTGAGGCTACTTTCAAGCTGTTATGATTTTCCACAATAAAAGCTATTGCAAAAGGAAGATTAGATTTGGCGTGCATTTCCACATCAGACCACTACGGCGGAAACAAATGGTTGTGAAAGTTGTGTACTGTCTTCCTGTATTGACTGAGGCTACTTTCATGCTGCTATGACTTTCACAATAAAAGCTATTGCAAAAAGGTTAATTTTATGATCAATTTTACAGTTTTGAGCACTGAAGCAGAAATCAAATGGTTGTGAAAGTCGCGTACTGTCTTCCTGTGTTGACTGAGGCTACTTTCAAGCTGTTATGATTTTCACAATAAAAGCTATTGCAAAAGGAAGATTAGATTTGGCGTGCATTTCCACATTAGACCACTAGGGTGGAAACAGATGGTTGTGAAAGTTGCGTACTGTCTTCCTGTATTGACTGAGGCTACTTTCATGCTGCTATGACTTTCACAATAAAAGCTATTGCAAAAAGAAAGTTGAATTTATGATCAATATTACAGTTTTGAGCACTGAAGCAGAAAACAAATGGTTGTGAAAGTTGTGTACTGTCTTCCTGTATCGAATGAGGCTACTTTCATGCTGTTATGATTTTCACAATAAAAGCTATTGCAAAAGGAAGATTAGTTTTGGCGTGCATTTTCACATTAGACCACTAGGGCGGAAACAAATGGTTGTGAAAGTTGTGTACTGTCTTCCTGTATTGACTGAGGCTACTTTCAAGCTGTTATGATTTTCCACAATAAAAGCTATTGCAAAAGGAAGATTAGTTTTGGCGTGCATTTCCACATCAGACCACTACGGCGGAAACAAATGGTTGTTAAAGTTGCGTACTGTCTTCCTGTATTGACTGAGGCTACTTTCATGCTGCTATGACTTTCACAATAAAAGCTATTGCAAAAAGGTTAATTTTATGATCAATTTTACAGTTTTGAGCACTGAAGCAGAAATCAAATGGTTTGTTAAAGTTGCGTACTGTCTTCCTGTATTGACTGAGGCTACTTTCATGCTGTTATGATTTTCACAATAAAAGCTATTGCAAAAAGAAGGTTAATTTTATGATCAATATTACAGTTTTGAGCACTGAAGCAGAAAACAAATGGTTGTGAAAGTCGCGTACTGTCTTCCTGTGTTGACTGAGGCTACTTTCAAGCTGTTATGATTTTCCACAATAAAAGCTATTGCAAAAGGAAGATTAGATTTGGCGTGCATTTCCACATTAGACCACTAGGGTGGAAACAGATGGTTGTGAAAGTTGTGTACTGTCTTCCTGTGTTGACTGAGGCTACTTTCATGATGCTGTGATTTTCACAATAAAAGCTATTGCAAAAAGAAGGTTGAAAATATTTTCAAAATTAAAGTTTTGAGCACTGAAGCAGAAAACAAATGGTTGTGAAAGTTGCGTACTGTCTTCCTGTATTGACTGAGGCTACTCTCATGCTGCTGTGATTTTCACAATAAAAGCTATTGCAAAAAGAAGGTTAATTTTATGATCAATATTACAGTTTTGAGCACTGAAGCAGAAAACAAATGGTTGTGAAAGTTGTGTACTGTCTTCCTGTATCGAATGAGGCTACTTTCATGCTGTTATGGTTTTCACAATAAAAGCTATTGCAAAAGGAAAATTAGTTTTGGCGTGCATTTTCACATTAGACCACTAGGGCGGAAAACAAATGGTTGTGAAAGTTGTGTACTGTCTTCCTGTATTGACTGAGGCTACTTTCATGCTGATATGACTTTCACAATAAAAGCTATTGCAAAAAGAAGGTTAATTTTATGATCAAAATTACAGTTTTGAGCACTGAAGCAGAAAACAAATGGTTGTGAAAGTTGTGTACTGTCTTCCTGTATTGACTGAGGCTACTTTCATGCTGATATGACTTTCACAATAAAAGCTATTGCAAAAAGAAGGTTAATTGTATGATCAAAATTCAGTTTTGAGCACTGAAGCAGAAAACAAATGGTTGTGAAAGTTGCGTACTGTCTTCCTGTATCGAATGAGAATACTTTCATAATGCTGTGATTTTCACAATAAAAGCTATTGCAAAAAGAAAGATTAGATTTGGCGCGCATTTCCACATTAGACCACTACGGCCTAAAAAAATGGTTGTGAAAGTTGCGCACTGTCTTCCTGTTTTGACTGAGGCTACTTTCATGCTGTTATGATTTTCACAATAAAAGCTATTGCAAAAGGAAGATTAGTTTAGGCGCGCATTTCCACATTAGACCACTACGGCCTAAAAAAATGGTTGTGAAAGTTGCGTACTGTCTTCCTGTATTGACTGAGGCTACTTTCATGCTGTTATGATTTTCACAATAAAAGCTATTGCAAAAGGAAGATTAGATTTGGCGTGCATTTCCACATTAGACCACTACGGCCTAAACAAATGGTTGTGAAAGTTGTGTACTGTCTTCCTGTTTTGACTGAGGCTACTTTCATGCTGCTATGATTTTCACAATAAAAGCTATTGCAAAAAGAAGGTTAATTTTATGATCAATATTACAGTTTTGAGCACTGAAGCAGAAAACAAATGGTTGTGAAAGTTGCGTACTGTCTTCCTGTATTGACTGAGGCTACTTTCATGCTGTTATGATTTTCCACAATAAAAGCTATTGCAAAAGGAAGATTAGATTTGGCGTGCATTTCCACATCAGACCACTAGGGCGGAAACAAATGGTTGTGAAAGTTGCGTACTGTCTTCCTGTATTGACTGAGGCTACTTTCATGCTGCTGTGATTTTCACAATAAAAGCTATTGCAAAAAGAAGGTTGAAATATTTTCAAAATTAAAGTTTTGAGCACTGAAGCAGAAAACAAATGGTTGTGAAAGTTGCGTACTGTCTTCCTGTATTGACTGAGGCTACTTTCATGCTGCTATGACTTTCACAATAAAAGCTATTGCAAAAAGAAAGTTGAATTTATGATCAATATTACAGTTTTGAGCACTGAAGCAGAAAACAAATGGTTGTGAAAGTTGCATACTGTCTTCCTGTATTGACTGAGGCTACTTTCATGCTGCTGTGATTTTCACAATAAAAGCTATTGCAAAAAGAAGGTTAATTTTATGATCAATATTACAGTTTGAGCACTGAAGCAGAAAACAAATGGTTGTGAAAGTTGTGTACTGTCTTCCTGTATCGAATGAGGCTACTTTCATGCTGTTATGATTTTCACAATAAAAGCTATTGCAAAAGGAAGATTAGTTTTGGCGTGCATTTTTACATTAGACCACTAGGGCGGAAACAAATGGTTGGGAAAGTTGCGTACTGTCTTCCTGTATTGACTGAGGCTACTTTCATGATGCTGTGATTTTCACAATAAAAGCTATTGCAAAAAGAAGGTTGAAAATATTTTCAAAATTAAAGTTTTGAGCACTAAAGCAGAAAACAAATGGTTGTGAAAGTTGCGTACTGTCTTCCTGTATTGACTGAGGCTACTTTAATGCTGATATGACTTCCACAATAAAAGCTATTGCAAAAAGAAGGTTAATTTTATGATCAAAATTACAGTTTTGAGCACTGAAGCAGAAAACAAATGGTTGTGAAAGTTGCGTACTGTCTTCCTGTATCGAATGAGGCTACTTTCATGCTGCTATGGTTTTCACAATAAAAGCTATTGCAAAAAGAAGGTTAATTTTATGATCAAAATTACAGTTTTGAGCACTGAAGCAGAAAACAAATGGTTGTTAAAGTTGTGTACTGTCTTCCTGTATTGACTGAGGCTACTTTCATGCTGCTATGATTTTCACAATAAAAGCTATTGCAAAAAGGTTAATTTTATGATCAATATTACAGTTTTGAGCACTGAAGCAGAAATCAAATGGTTGTTAAAGTTGCGTACTGTCTTCCTGTGTTGACTGAGGCTACTTTCATGCTGCTATGATTTTCACAATAAAAGCTATTGCAAAAAGAAGGTTAATTTTATGATCAATATTACAGTTTTGAGCACTGAAGCAGAAAACAAATGAGTGTGAAAGTTGCGTACTGTCTTCCTGTGTTGACTGAGGCTACTTTCAAGCTATTATGATTTTCCACAATAAAAGCTATTGCAAAAGGAAGATTAGATTTGGCGTGCATTTCCACATCAGACCACTAGGGCGGAAACAAATGGTTGTGAAAGTTGCGTACTGTCTTCCTGTATTGACTGAGGCTACTTTCATGATGCTGTGATTTTCACAATAAAGCTATTGCAAAAAGAAGGTTGAAAATATTTTCAAAATTAAAGTTTTGAGCACTGAAGCAGAAAACAAATGGTTGTGAAAGTTGCGTACTGTCTTCCTGTATTGACTGAGGCTACTTTCATGCTGCTATGACTTTCACAATAAAAGCTATTGCAAAAAGAAAGTTGAATTTATGATCAATATTACAGTTTTGAGCACTGAAGCAGAAAACAAATGGTTGTGAAAGTTGCATACTGTCTTCCTGTATTGACTGAGGCTACTTTCATGCTGCTGTGATTTTCACAATAAAAGCTATTGCAAAAAGAAGGTTAATTTTATGATCAATATTACAGTTTGAGCACTGAAGCAGAAAACAAATGGTTGTGAAAGTTGTGTACTGTCTTCCTGTATCGAATGAGGCTACTTTCATGCTGTTATGATTTTCACAATAAAAGCTATTGCAAAAGGAAGATTAGTTTTGGCGTGCATTTTTACATTAGACCACTAGGGCGGAAACAAATGGTTGGGAAAGTTGCGTACTGTCTTCCTGTATTGACTGAGGCTACTTTCATGATGCTGTGATTTTCACAATAAAAGCTATTGCAAAAAGAAGGTTGAAAATATTTTCAAAATTAAAGTTTTGAGCACTAAAGCAGAAAACAAATGGTTGTGAAAGTTGCGTACTGTCTTCCTGTATTGACTGAGGCTACTTTAATGCTGATATGACTTCCACAATAAAAGCTATTGCAAAAAGAAGGTTAATTTTATGATCAAAATTACAGTTTTGAGCACTGAAGCAGAAAACAAATGGTTGTGAAAGTTGCGTACTGTCTTCCTGTATCGAATGAGGCTACTTTCATGCTGCTATGGTTTTCACAATAAAAGCTATTGCAAAAAGAAGGTTAATTTTATGATCAAAATTACAGTTTTGAGCACTGAAGCAGAAAACAAATGGTTGTTAAAGTTGTGTACTGTCTTCCTGTATTGACTGAGGCTACTTTCATGCTGCTATGATTTTCACAATAAAAGCTATTGCAAAAAGGTTAATTTTATGATCAATATTACAGTTTTGAGCACTGAAGCAGAAATCAAATGGTTGTTAAAGTTGCGTACTGTCTTCCTGTGTTGACTGAGGCTACTTTCATGCTGCTATGATTTTCACAATAAAAGCTATTGCAAAAAGAAGGTTAATTTTATGATCAATATTACAGTTTTGAGCACTGAAGCAGAAAACAAATGAGTGTGAAAGTTGCGTACTGTCTTCCTGTGTTGACTGAGGCTACTTTCAAGCTATTATGATTTTCCACAATAAAAGCTATTGCAAAAGGAAGATTAGATTTGGCGTGCATTTCCACATCAGACCACTAGGGCGGAAACAAATGGTTGTGAAAGTTGCGTACTGTCTTCCTGTATTGACTGGGGCTACTTTCATGCTGCTGTTATTTTCACAATAAAAGCTATTGCAAAAAGAAGGTTAATTTTATGATCAATATTACAGTTTGAGCACTGAAGCAGAAAACAAATGGTTGGGAAAGTTGCGTACTGTCTTCCTGTATTGACTGAGGCTACTTTCATGCTGTTATGATTTTCAAAATAAAAGCTATTGCAAAAGGAAGATTAGTTTTGGCGTGCATTTTCACATTAGACCACTAGGGCGGAAACAAATGGTTGGGAAAGTTGCGTACTGTCTTCCTGTATTGACTGAGGCTACTTTCATGATGCTGTGATTTTCACAATAAAAGCTATTGCAAAAAGAAGGTTGAAAATATTTTTAAAATTAAAGTTTTGAGCACTGAAGCAGAAAACAAATGGTTGTGAAAGTTGCGTACTGTCTTCCTGTATTGACTGAGGCTACTTTCATGCTGCTATGACTTTCACAATAAAAGCTATTGCAAAAAGAAAGTTTAATTTATGATCAATATTACAGTTTTAGCACTGAAGCAGAAAACAAATGGTTGTGAAAGTTGCGTACTGTCTTCCTGTATTGACTGAGGCTACTTTCATGCTGCTGTGATTTTCACAATAAAAGCTATTGCAAAAAGAAGGTTAATTTTATGATCAATATTACAGTTTGAGCACTGAAGCAGAAAACAAATGGTTGTGAAAGTTGTGTACTGTCTTCCTGTATTGACTGAGGCTACTTTCATGCTGATATGACTTTCACAATAAAAGCTATTGCAAAAGGAAGATTAGTTTTGGCGTGCATTTTCACATTAGACCACTAGGGCGGAAACAAATGGTTGTGAAAGTTGCGTACTGTCTTCCTGTATTGACTGAGGCTACTTTCATGCTGTTATGATTTTCACAATAAAAGCTATTGCAAAAGGAAGATTAGTTTTGGCGTGCATTTTTACATTAGACCACTAGGGCGGAAACAAATGGTTGGGAAAGTTGCGTACTGTCTTCCTGTATTGACTGAGGCTACTTTCATGATGCTGTGATTTTCACAATAAAAGCTATTGCAAAAAGAAGGTTAATTTTATGATCAATATTACAGTTTGAGCACTGAAGCAGAAAACAAATGGTTGTGAAAGTTGCGTACTGTCTTCCTGTATTGACTGAGGCAACTTTCATGCTGTTATGATTTTCAAAATAAAAGCTATTGCAAAAGGAAGATTAGTTTTGGCGTGCATTTTCACATTAGACCACTAGGGCCTAAACAAATGGTTGGGAAAGTTGCATACTGTCTTCCTGTTTTGACTGAGGCTACTATCATGCTGTTATGATTTTCAAAATAAAAGCTATTGCAAAAGGAAGATTAGTTTTGGTGTGCATTTTCACATTAGACCACTAGGGCTGAAACAAATGGTTGGGAAAGTTGCGTACTGTCTTCCTGTATTGACTGAGGCTACTTTCATGATGCTTTGA
This sequence comes from Oryzias woworae, assembly GCA_016861445.1. Classification (NCBI taxonomy): domain Eukaryota; kingdom Metazoa; phylum Chordata; class Actinopteri; order Beloniformes; family Adrianichthyidae; genus Oryzias; species Oryzias woworae. The sequence continues at coordinate 670,794 of BOLG01000333.1, read as the reverse complement.
TTTTCACAATAAAAGCTATTGCAAAAAAAAGGTTGAAATTTTTTTTTCAAAATTAAAGTTTTGAGCACTGAAGCAGAAAAGAAATGGTTGTGAAAGTTGTGTACTGTCTTCCTGTATCGAATGAGGCTACTTTCATGCTGTTATGATTTTCACAATAAAAGCTATTGCAAAAGGAAGATTAGTTTTGGCGTGCATTTTCACATTAGACCACTAGGGCGGAAACAAATGGTTGTGAAAGTTGCGTACTGTCTTCCTGTATTGACTGAGGCTACTTTCATGCTGATATGACTTTCACAATAAAAGCTATTGCAAAAAGAAGGTTAATTTTATGATCAAAATTACAGTTTTGAGCACTGAAGCAGAAAACAAATGGTTGTGAAAGTTGTGTACTGTCTTCCTGTATTGACTGAGGCTACTTTCATGCTGATATGACTTTCACAATAAAAGCTATTGCAAAAGAAGGTTAATTGTATGATCAAAATTACAGTTTTGAGCACTGAAGCAGAAAACAAATGGTTGTGAAAGTTGCGTACTGTCTTCCTGTATCGAATGAGAATACTTTCATAATGCTGTGATTTTCACAATAAAAGCTATTGCAAAAAGAAAGATTAGATTTGGCGTGCATTTCCACATTAGACCACTACGGCCTAAACAAATGGTTGTGAAAGTTGCGCACTGTCTTCCTGTTTTGACTGAGGCTACTTTCATGCTGTTATGATTTTCACAATAAAAGCTATTGCAAAAGGAAGATTAGTTTAGGCGCGCATTTCCACATTAGACCACTACGGCCTAAACAAATGGTTGTGAAAGTTGTGTACTGTCTTCCTGTATTGACTGAGGCTACTTTCATGCTGCTATGATTTTCACAATAAAAGCTATTGCAAAAGGAAGATTAGATTTGGCGTGCATTTCCACATTAGACCACTACGGCCTAAACAAATGGTTGTGAAAGTTGTGTACTGTCTTCCTGTTTTGACTGAGGCTACTTTCATGCTGCTATGATTTTCACAATAAAAGCTATTGCAAAAAGAAGGTTAATTTTATGATCAATATTACAGTTTTGAGCACTGAAGCAGAAAACAAATGGTTGTGAAAGTTGCGTACTGTCTTCCTGTGTTGACTGAGGCTACTTTCAAGCTGTTATGATTTTCCACAATAAAAGCTATTGCAAAAGGAAGATTAGATTTGGCGTGCATTTCCACATCAGACCACTAGGGCGGAAACAAATGGTTGTGAAAGTTGCGTACTGTCTTCCTGTATTGACTGAGGCTACTTTCATGATGCTGTGATTTTCACAATAAAAGCTATTGCAAAAAGAAGGTTGAAAATATTTTCAAAATTAAAGTTTTGAGCACTGAAGCAGAAAACAAATGGTTGTGAAAGTTGTGTACTGTCTTCCTGTATTGACTGAGGCTACTTTCATGCTGCTATGACTTTCACAATAAAAGCTATTGCAAAAAGAAAGTTGAATTTATGATCAATATTACAGTTTTGAGCACTGAAGCAGAAAACAAATGGTTGTGAAAGTTGCATACTGTCTTCCTGTATTGACTGAGGCTACTTTCATGCTGCTGTGATTTTCACAATAAAAGCTATTGCAAAAAGAAGGTTAATTTTATGATCAATATTACAGTTTGAGCACTGAAGCAGAAAACAAATGGTTGTGAAAGTTGTGTACTGTCTTCCTGTATCGAATGAGGCTACTTTCATGCTGTTATGATTTTCACAATAAAAGCTATTGCAAAAGGAAGATTAGTTTTGGCGTGCATTTTTACATTAGACCACTAGGGCGGAAACAAATGGTTGGGAAAGTTGCGTACTGTCTTCCTGTATTGACTGAGGCTACTTTCATGATGCTGTGATTTTCACAATAAAAGCTATTGCAAAAAGAAAGTTGAATTTATGATCAAAATTACAGTTTTGAGCACTGAAGCAGAAAACAAATGGTTGTTAAAGTTGTGTACTGTCTTCCTGTATTGACTGAGGCTACTTTCATGCTGCTATGATTTTCACAATAAAAGCTATTGCAAAAAGGTTAATTTTATGATCAATATTACAGTTTTGAGCACTGAAGCAGAAATCAAATGGTTGTTAAAGTTGCGTACTGTCTTCCTGTGTTGACTGAGGCTACTTTCATGCTGCTATGATTTTCACAATAAAAGCTATTGCAAAAAGAAGGTTAATTTTATGATCAATATTACAGTTTTGAGCACTGAAGCAGAAAACAAATGAGTGTGAAAGTTGCGTACTGTCTTCCTGTGTTGACTGAGGCTACTTTCAAGCTATTATGATTTTCCACAATAAAAGCTATTGCAAAAGGAAGATTAGATTTGGCGTGCATTTCCACATCAGACCACTAGGGCGGAAACAAATGGTTGTGAAAGTTGCGTACTGTCTTCCTGTATTGACTGGGGCTACTTTCATGCTGCTGTTATTTTCACAATAAAAGCTATTGCAAAAAGAAGGTTAATTTTATGATCAATATTACAGTTTGAGCACTGAAGCAGAAAACAAATGGTTGGGAAAGTTGTGTACTGTCTTCCTGTATTGACTGAGGCTACTTTCATGCTGTTATGATTTTCAAAATAAAAGCTATTGCAAAAGGAAGATTAGTTTTGGCGTGCATTTTCACATTAGACCACTAGGGCGGAAACAAATGGTTGGGAAAGTTGCGTACTGTCTTCCTGTATTGACTGAGGCTACTTTCATGATGCTGTGATTTTCACAATAAAAGCTATTGCAAAAAGAAGGTTGAAAATATTTTCAAAATTAAAGTTTTGAGCACTGAAGCAGAAAACAAATGGTTGTGAAAGTTGCGTACTGTCTTCCTGTATTGACTGAGGCTACTTTCATGCTGCTATGACTTTCACAATAAAAGCTATTGCAAAAAGAAAGTTTAATTTATGATCAATATTACAGTTTTAGCACTGAAGCAGAAAACAAATGGTTGTGAAAGTTGCGTACTGTCTTCCTGTATTGACTGAGGCTACTTTCATGCTGCTGTGATTTTCACAATAAAAGCTATTGCAAAAAGAAGGTTAATTTTATGATCAATATTACAGTTTGAGCACTGAAGCAGAAAACAAATGGTTGTGAAAGTTGTGTACTGTCTTCCTGTATTGACTGAGGCTACTTTCATGCTGATATGACTTTCACAATAAAAGCTATTGCAAAAGGAAGATTAGTTTTGGCGTGCATTTTCACATTAGACCACTAGGGCGGAAACAAATGGTTGTGAAAGTTGCGTACTGTCTTCCTGTATTGACTGAGGCTACTTTCATGCTGTTATGATTTTCACAATAAAAGCTATTGCAAAAGGAAGATTAGTTTTGGCGTGCATTTTTACATTAGACCACTAGGGCGGAAACAAATGGTTGGGAAAGTTGCGTACTGTCTTCCTGTATTGACTGAGGCTACTTTCATGATGCTGTGATTTTCACAATAAAAGCTATTGCAAAAAGAAGGTTAATTTTATGATCAATATTACAGTTTGAGCACTGAAGCAGAAAACAAATGGTTGTGAAAGTTGCGTACTGTCTTCCTGTATTGACTGAGGCAACTTTCATGCTGTTATGATTTTCAAAATAAAAGCTATTGCAAAAGGAAGATTAGTTTTGGCGTGCATTTTCACATTAGACCACTAGGGCCTAAACAAATGGTTGGGAAAGTTGCATACTGTCTTCCTGTTTTGACTGAGGCTACTATCATGCTGTTATGATTTTCAAAATAAAAGCTATTGCAAAAGGAAGATTAGTTTTGGTGTGCATTTTCACATTAGACCACTAGGGCGGAAACAAATGGTTGGGAAAGTTGCGTACTGTCTTCCTGTATTGACTGAGGCTACTTTCATGATGCTTTGATTTTCACAATAAAAGCTATTGCAAAAAAAAGGTTGAAATTTTTTTTTTTTTAAATTACAGTTTTGAGCACTGAAGCAGAAAAGAAATGGTTGTGAAAGTTGTATACTGTCTTCCTGTATCGAATGAGGCTACTTTCATGCTGTTATGATTTTCACAATAAAAGCTATTGCAAAAGGAAGATTAGTTTTGGCGTGCATTTTCACATTAGACCACTAGGGCGGAAACAAATGGTTGTGAAAGTTGCGTACTGTCTTCCTGTATTGACTGAGGCTACTTTCATGCTGATATGACTTTCACAATAAAAGCTATTGCAAAAAGAAGGTTAATTTTATGATCAAAATTACAGTTTTGAGCACTGAAGCAGAAAACAAATGGTTGTGAAAGTTGTGTACTGTCTTCCTGTATTGACTGAGGCTACTTTCATGCTGATATGACTTTCACAATAAAAGCTATTGCAAAAAGAAGGTTAATTGTATGATCAAAATTACAGTTTTGAGCACTGAAGCAGAAAACAAATGGTTGTGAAAGTTGCGTACTGTCTTCCTGTATCGAATGAGAATACTTTCATAATGCTGTGATTTTCACAATAAAGCTATTGCAAAAAGAAAGATTAGATTTGGCGTGCATTTCCACATTAGACCACTACGGCCTAAACAAATGGTTGTGAAAGTTGCGCACTGTCTTCCTGTTTTGACTGAGGCTACTTTCATGCTGTTATGATTTTCACAATAAAAGCTATTGCAAAAGGAAGATTAGTTTAGGCGCGCATTTCCACATTAGACCACTACGGCCTAAACAAATGGTTGTGAAAGTTGCGTACTGTCTTCCTGTATTGACTGAGGCTACTTTCATGCTGCTATGATTTTCACAATAAAAGCTATTGCAAAAGGAAGATTAGATTTGGCGCGCATTTCCACATTAGACCACTACGGCCTAAACAAATTGTTGTGAAAGTTGTGTACTGTCTTCCTGTTTTGACTGAGGCTACTTTCATGCTGCTATGATTTTCACAATAAAAGCTATTGCAAAAAGAAGGTTAATTTTATGATCAATATTACAGTTTTGAGCACTGAAGCAGAAAACAAATGGTTGTGAAAGTTGCGTACTGTCTTCCTGTGTTGACTGAGGCTACTTTCAAGCTGTTATGATTTTCCACAATAAAAGCTATTGCAAAAGGAAGATTAGATTTGGCGTGCATTTCCACATCAGACCACTAGGGCGGAAACAAATGGTTGTGAAAGTTGCGTACTGTCTTCCTGTATTGACTGAGGCTACTTTCATGATGCTGTGATTTTCACAATAAAAGCTATTGCAAAAAGAAGGTTGAAAATATTTTCAAAATTAAAGTTTTGAGCACTGAAGCAGAAAACAAATGGTTGTGAAAGTTGCGTACTGTCTTCCTGTATTGACTGAGGCTACTTTCATGCTGCTATGACTTTCACAATAAAAGCTATTGCAAAAAGAAAGTTGAATTTATGATCAATATTACAGTTTTGAGCACTGAAGCAGAAAACAAATGGTTGTGAAAGTTGCATACTGTCTTCCTGTATTGACTGAGGCTACTTTCATGCTGCTGTGATTTTCACAATAAAAGCTATTGCAAAAAGAAGGTTAATTTTATGATCAATATTACAGTTTGAGCACTGAAGCAGAAAACAAATGGTTGTGAAAGTTGTGTACTGTCTTCCTGTATCGAATGAGGCTACTTTCATGCTGTTATGATTTTCACAATAAAAGCTATTGCAAAAGGAAGATTAGTTTTGGCGTGCATTTTTACATTAGACCACTAGGGCGGAAACAAATGGTTGGGAAAGTTGCGTACTGTCTTCCTGTATTGACTGAGGCTACTTTCATGATGCTGTGATTTTCACAATAAAAGCTATTGCAAAAAGAAGGTTGAAAATATTTTCAAAATTAAAGTTTTGAGCACTAAAGCAGAAAACAAATGGTTGTGAAAGTTGCGTACTGTCTTCCTGTATTGACTGAGGCTACTTTAATGCTGATATGACTTCCACAATAAAAGCTATTGCAAAAAGAAGGTTAATTTTATGATCAAAATTACAGTTTTGAGCACTGAAGCAGAAAACAAATGGTTGTGAAAGTTGCGTACTGTCTTCCTGTATCGAATGAGGCTACTTTCATGCTGCTATGGTTTTCACAATAAAAGCTATTGCAAAAGGAAAATTAGCTTTCGCATGCATTTCCGTGTTTGACCGCTGTGGACAAAATAAATGGTTGTGAAAGTTGCGTACTGTCTTCCTGTATTGACTGAGGCTACTTTCATGATGCTGTGATTTTCACAATAAAAGCTATTGCAAAAAGAAGGTTAATTTTATGATCAATATTACAGTTTGAGCACTGAAGCAGAAAACAAATGGTTGTGAAAGTTGCGCACTGTCTTCCTGTTTTGACTGAGGCTACTTTCATGCTGTTATGATTTTCACAATAAAAGCTATTGCAAAAGGAAGATTAGTTTAGGCGCGCATTTCCACATTAGACCACTACGGCCTAAACAAATGGTTGTGAAAGTTGCGTACTGTCTTCCTGTATTGACTGAGGCTACTTTCATGCTGCTATGATTTTCACAATAAAAGCTATTGCAAAAGGAAGATTAGATTTGGCGTGCATTTTCACATTAGACCACTAGGGGTGAAACAAATGGTTGGGAAAGTTGCGTACTGTCTTCCTGTATTGACTGAGGCTACTTTCATGATGCTGTGATTTTCACAATAAAAGCTATTGCAAAAAGAAGGTTGAAATTTTTTTTTCAAAATTAAAGTTTTGAGCACTGAAGCAGAAAAGAAATGGTTGTGAAAGGTGTGTACTGTCTTCCTGTATTGACTGAGGCTACTTTCATGCTGTTATGATTTTCACAATAAAAGCTATTGCAAAAAGAAGGTTAATTTTATGATCAATATTACAGTTTGAGCACTGAAGCAGAAAACAAATGGTTGTGAAAGTTGTGTACTGTCTTCCTGTATCGAATGAGGCTACTTTCATGCTGTTATGATTTTCACAATAAAAGCTATTGCAAAAGGAAGATTAGTTTTGGCGTGCATTTTTACATTAGACCACTAGGGCGGAAACAAATGGTTGGGAAAGTTGCGTACTGTCTTCCTGTATTGACTGAGGCTACTTTCATGATGCTGTGATTTTCACAATAAAAGCTATTGCAAAAAGAAGGTTGAAAATATTTTCAAAATTAAAGTTTTGAGCACTAAAGCAGAAAACAAATGGTTGTGAAAGTTGCGTACTGTCTTCCTGTATTGACTGAGGCTACTTTCATGCTGTTATGACTTCCACAATAAAAGCTATTGCAAAAAGAAGGTTAATTTTATGATCAAAATTACAGTTTTGAGCACTGAAGCAGAAAACAAATGGTTGTGAAAGTTGCGTACTGTCTTCCTGTATCGAATGAGGCTACTTTCATGCTGCTATGGTTTTCACAATAAAAGCTATTGCAAAAGGAAAATTAGCTTTCGCATGCATTTCCGTGTTTGACCGCTGTGGACAAAATAAATGGTTGTGAAAGTTGCGTACTGTCTTCCTGTATTGACTGAGGCTACTTTCATGATGCTGTGATTTTCACAATAAAAGCTATTGCAAAAAGAAGGTTAATTTTATGATCAATATTACAGTTTGAGCACTGAAGCAGAAAACAAATGGTTGTGAAAGTTGTGTACTGTCTTCCTGTGTTGACTGATGCTACTTTCATGCTGTTATGATTTTCAAAATAAAAGCTATTGCAAAAGGAAGATTAGTTTTGGCGTGCATTTTCACATTAGACCACTAGGGCCTAAACAAATGGTTGGGAAAGTTGCATACTGTCTTCCTGTTTTGACTGAGGCTACTTTCATGCTGTTATGATTTTCAAAATAAAAGCTATTGCAAAAGGAAGATTAGTATTGGCGTGCATTTTCACATTAGACCACTAGGGGTGAAACAAATGGTTGGGAAAGTTGCGTACTGTCTTCCTGTATTGACTGAGGCTACTTTCATGATGCTGTGATTTTCACAATAAAAGCTATTGCAAAAAGAAGGTTGAAATTTTTTTTTCAAAATTAAAGTTTTGAGCACTGAAGCAGAAAAGAAATGGTTGTGAAAGTTGTGTACTGTCTTCCTGTATTGACTGAGGCTACTTTCATGCTGTTATGATTTTCACAATAAAAGCTATTGCAAAAGGAAGATTAGTTTTGGCGTGCATTTTTACATTAGACCACTAGGGCGGAAACAAATGGTTGGGAAAGTTGCGTACTGTCTTCCTGTATTGACTGAGGCTACTTTCATGATGCTGTGATTTTCACAATAAAAGCTATTGCAAAAAGAAGGTTGAAAATATTTTCAAAATTAAAGTTTTGAGCACTAAAGCAGAAAACAAATGGTTGTGAAAGTTGCGTACTGTCTTCCTGTATTGACTGAGGCTACTTTCATGCTGTTATGACTTCCACAATAAAAGCTATTGCAAAAAGAAGGTTAATTTTATGATCAAAATTACAGTTTTGAGCACTGAAGCAGAAAACAAATGGTTGTGAAAGTTGCGTACTGTCTTCCTGTATCGAATGAGGCTACTTTCATGCTGCTATGGTTTTCACAATAAAAGCTATTGCAAAAGGAAAATTAGCTTTCGCATGCATTTCCGTGTTTGACCGCTGTGGACAAAATAAATGGTTGTGAAAGTTGCGTACTGTCTTCCTGTATTGACTGATGCTACTTTCATGCTGTTATGATTTTCAAAATAAAAGCTATTGCAAAAGGAAGATTAGTTTTGGCGTGCATTTTCACATTAGACCACTAGGGCCTAAACAAATGGTTGGGAAAGTTGCATACTGTCTTCCTGTTTTGACTGAGGCTACTTTCATGCTGTTATGATTTTCAAAATAAAAGCTATTGCAAAAGGAAGATTAGTATTGGCGTGCATTTTCACATTAGACCACTAGGGGTGAAACAAATGGTTGGGAAAGTTGCGTACTGTCTTCCTGTATTGACTGAGGCTACTTTCATGATGCTGTGATTTTCACAATAAAAGCTATTGCAAAAAGAAGGTTGACATTTTTTTTTCAAAATTAAAGTTTTGAGCACTGAAGCAGAAAAGAAATGGTTGTGAAAGTTGTGTACTGTCTTCCTGTATTGACTGAGGCTACTTTCATGCTGTTATGATTTTCACAATAAAAGCTATTGCAAAAGGAAGATTAGTTTTGGCGTGCATTTTCACATTAGACCACTAGGGCTGAAACAAATGGTTGTGAAAGTTGCGTACTGTCTTCCTGTATTGACTGAGGCTACTTTCATGATGCCGTGATTTTCACAATAAAGCTATTGAAAAAGAAAGATTAGTTCTTGCGTGCCTTTCCGTGTTTGACCACTGTGGACAAAACAAATGGTTGTGAAAGTTGTGTACTGTCTTCCTGTATTGACTGAGGCTACTTTCATGCTGCTATGATTTTCACAATAAAAGCTATTGCAAAAAGGTTAATTTTATGATCAATATTACAGTTTTGAGCACTGAAGCAGAAATCAAATGGTTGTTAAAGTTGCATACTGTCTTCCTGTATTGACTGAGGCTACTTTCATGATGCCGTGATTTTCACAATAAAAGCTATTGCAAAAAGAAGGTTGAAATTATTTTCAAAATTAAAGTTTTGAGCACTGAAGCAGAAAACAAATGGTTGTGAAAGTTGCGTACTGTCTTCCTGTATTGACTGAGGCTACTTTCATGCTGCTATGACTTTCAGAATAAAAGCTATTGCAAAAAGAACATTAGTTTTGGCGTGCATTTTCACATTAGACCACTAGGGCGGAAACAAATGGTTGGGAAAGTTGCGTACTGTCTTCCTGTATTGACTGAGGCTACTTTCATGCTGCTGTGATTTTCACAATAAAAGCTATTGAAAAAGAAAGATTAGTTCTTGCGTGCCTTTCCGTGTTTGACCGCTGTGGACAAAACAAATGGTTGTGAAAGTTGTGTACTGTCTTCCTGTATTGACTGAGGCTACTTTCATGCTGTTATGACTTTCACAATAAAAGCTATTGCAAAAAGAAAGTTTAATTTATGATCAATATTACAGTTTTGAGCACTGAAGCAGAAAACAAATGGTTGTGAAAGTTGTGTACTGTCTTCCTGTATCGAATGAGGCTACTTTCATGCTGCTATGATTTTCAAAATAAAAGCTATTGCAAAAGGAAGATTAGTTTTGGCGTGCATTTTCACATTAGACCACTAGGGCGGAAACAAATGGTTGGGAAAGTTGCGTACTGTCTTCCTGTATTGACTGAGGCTACTTTCATGATGCTGTGATTTTCACAATAAAAGCTATTGCAAAAGGAAGATTAGTTTTGGCGTGCATTTTCACATTAGACCACTAGGGCCTAAACAAATGGTTGGGAAAGTTGCATACTGTCTTCCTGTTTTGACTGAGGCTACTTTCATGCTGTTATGATTTTCAAAATAAAAGCTATTGCAAAAGGAAGATTAGTTTTGGTGTGCATTTTCACATTAGACCACTAGGGCGGAAACAAATGGTTGGGAAAGTTGCGTACTGTCTTCCTGTATTGACTGAGGCTACTTTCATGATGCTGTGATTTTCGCAATAAAAGCTATTGCAAAAAGAAGGTTGAAATTATTTTCAAAATTAAAGTTTTGAGCACTGAAGCAGAAAAGAAATGGTTGTGAAAGTTGTGTACTGTCTTCCTGTATTGACTGAGGCTACTTTCATGCTGTTATGATTTTCACAATAAAAGCTATTGCAAAAGGAAGATTAGTTTTGGCGTGCATTTTCACATTAGACCACTAGGGCGGAAACAAATGGTTGGGAAAGTTGCGTACTGTCTTCCTGTATTGACTGAGGCTACTTTCATGCTGCTATGGTTTTCACCAATAAAAGCTATTGCAAAAGGAAAATTAGCTTTCGCATGCATTTCCGTGTTTGACCACTGTGGACTAAACAAATGGTTGTGAAAGTTGCGTACTGTCTTCCTGTATTGACTGAGGCTACTTTCATGCTGCTATGACTTTCACAATAAAAGCTATTGCAAAAAGAAGGTTAATTTTATGATCAATATTACAGTTTGAGCACTGAAGCAGAAAACAAATGGTTGTGAAAGTTGTGTACTGTCTTCCTGTGTTGACTGAGGCTACTTTCATGCTGTTATGATTTTCAAAATAAAAGCTATTGCAAAAGGAAGATTAGTTTTGGCGTGCATTTTCACATTAGACCACTAGGGGTGAAACAAATGGTTGGGAAAGTTGCGTACTGTCTTCCTGTATTGACTGAGGCTACTTTCATGATGCTGTGATTTTCACAATAAAAGCTATTGCAAAAAGAAGGTTGAAATTTTTTTTTCAAAATTAAAGTTTTGAGCACTGAAGCAGAAAAGAAATGGTTGTGAAAGGTGTGTACTGTCTTCCTGTATTGACTGAGGCTACTTTCATGCTGTTATGATTTTCACAATAAAAGCTATTGCAAAAAGAAGGTTAATTTTATGATCAATATTACAGTTTGAGCACTGAAGCAGAAAAGAAATGGTTGTGAAAGTTGTGTACTGTCTTCCTGTATCGAATGAGGCTACTTTCATGCTGTTATGATTTTCACAATAAAAGCTATTGCAAAAGGAAGATTAGTTTTGGCGTGCATTTTTACATTAGACCACTAGGGCGGAAACAAATGGTTGGGAAAGTTGCGTACTGTCTTCCTGTATTGACTGAGGCTACTTTCATGATGCTGTGATTTTCACAATAAAAGCTATTGCAAAAAGAAGGTTGAAAATATTTTCAAAATTAAAGTTTTGAGCACTAAAGCAGAAAACAAATGGTTGTGAAAGTTGCGTACTGTCTTCCTGTATTGACTGAGGCTACTTTCATGCTGTTATGACTTCTACAATAAAAGCTATTGCAAAAAGAAGGTTAATTTTATGATCAAAATTACAGTTTTGAGCACTGAAGCAGAAAACAAATGGTTGTGAAAGTTGCGTACTGTCTTCCTGTATCGAATGAGGCTACTTTCATGCTGCTATGGTTTTCACAATAAAAGCTATTGCAAAAGGAAAATTAGCTTTCGCATGCATTTCCGTGTTTGACCGCTGTGGACAAAATAAATGGTTGTGAAAGTTGCGTACTGTCTTCCTGTATTGACTGAGGCTACTTTCATGATGCTGTGATTTTCACAATAAAAGCTATTGCAAAAAGAAGGTTAATTTTATGATCAATATTACAGTTTGAGCACTGAAGCAGAAAACAAATGGTTGTGAAAGTTGTGTACTGTCTTCCTGTGTTGACTGATGCTACTTTCATGCTGTTATGATTTTCAAAATAAAAGCTATTGCAAAAGGAAGATTAGTTTTGGCGTGCATTTTCACATTAGACCACTAGGGCCTAAACAAATGGTTGGGAAAGTTGCATACTGTCTTCCTGTTTTGACTGAGGCTACTTTCATGCTGTTATGATTTTCAAAATAAAAGCTATTGCAAAAGGAAGATTAGTTTTGGCGTGCATTTTCACATTAGACCACTAGGGGTGAAACAAATGGTTGGGAAAGTTGCGTACTGTCTTCCTGTATTGACTGAGGCTACTTTCATGATGCTGTGATTTTCACAATAAAAGCTATTGCAAAAAGAAGGTTGAAATTTTTTTTTCAAAATTAAAGTTTTGAGCACTGAAGCAGAAAAGAAATGGTTGTGAAAGTTGTGTACTGTCTTCCTGTATTGACTGAGGCTACTTTCATGCTGTTATGATTTTCACAATAAAAGCTATTGCAAAATGAAGATTAGTTTTGGCGTGCATTTTCACATTAGACCACTAGGGCTGAAACAAATGGTTGTGAAAGTTGCGTACTGTCTTCCTGTATTGACTGAGGCTACTTTCATGATGCCGTGATTTTCACAATAAAAGCTATTGAAAAAGAAAGATTAGTTCTTGCGTGCCTTTCCGTGTTTGACCACTGTGGACAAAACAAATGGTTGTGAAAGTTGTGTACTGTCTTCCTGTATTGACTGAGGCTACTTTCATGCTGCTATGATTTTCACAATAAAAGCTATTGCAAAAAGGTTAATTTTATGATCAATATTACAGTTTTGAGCACTGAAGCAGAAATCAAATGGTTGTTAAAGTTGCATACTGTCTTCCTGTATTGACTGAGGCTACTTTATGATGCCGTGATTTTCACAATAAAAGCTATTGCAAAAAGAAGGTTGAAATTATTTTCAAAAATAAAGTTTTGAGCACTGAAGCAGAAAACAAATGGTTGTGAAAGTTGCGTACTGTCTTCCTGTATTGACTGAGGCTACTTTCATGCTGCTATGACTTTCAGAATAAAAGCTATTGCAAAAAGAACATTAGTTTTGGCGTGCATTTTCACATTAGACCACTAGGGCGGAAACAAATGGTTGGGAAAGTTGCGTACTGTCTTCCTGTATTGACTGAGGCTACTTTCATGCTGCTGTGATTTTCACAATAAAAGCTATTGAAAAAGAAAGATTAGTTCTTGCGTGCCTTTCCGTGTTTGACCGCTGTGGACAAAACAAATGGTTGTGAAAGTTGTGTACTGTCTTCCTGTATTGACTGAGGCTACTTTCATGCTGCTATGACTTTCACAATAAAAGCTATTGCAAAAAGAAAGTTGAATTTATGATCAATATTACAGTTTTGAGCACTGAAGCAGAAAACAAATGGTTGTGAAAGTTGTGTACTGTCTTCCTGTATCGAATGAGGCTACTTTCATGCTGCTATGATTTTCAAAATAAAAGCTATTGCAAAAGGAAGATTAGTTTTGGCGTGCATTTTCACATTAGACCACTAGGGCGGAAAACAAATGGTTGGGAAAGTTGCGTACTGTCTTCCTGTATTGACTGAGGCTACTTTCATGATGCTGTGATTTTCACAATAAAAGCTATTGCAAAAGGAAGATTAGTTTTGGCGTGCATTTTCACATTAGACCACTAGGGCCTAAACAAATGGTTGGGAAAGTTGCATACTGTCTTCCTGTTTTGACTGAGGCTACTTTCATGCTGTTATGATTTTCAAAATAAAAGCTATTGCAAAAGGAAGATTAGTTTTGGTGTGCATTTTCACATTAGACCACTAGGGCGGAAACAAATGGTTGGGAAAGTTGCGTACTGTCTTCCTGTATTGACTGAGGCTACTTTCATGATGCTGTGATTTTCGCAATAAAAGCTATTGCAAAAAGAAGGTTGAAATTATTTTCAAAATTAAAGTTTTGAGCACTGAAGCAGAAAAGAAATTGTTGTGAAAGTTGTGTACTGTCTTCCTGTATTGACTGAGGCTACTTTCATGCTGTTATGATTTTCACAATAAAAGCTATTGCAAAAGGAAGATTAGTTTTGGCGTGCATTTTCACATTAGACCACTAGGGCGGAAACAAATGGTTGGGAAAGTTGCGTACTGTCTTCCTGTATTGACTGAGGCTACTTTCATGCTGCTATGGTTTTCACAATAAAAGCTATTGCAAAAGGAAAATTAGCTTTCGCATGCATTTCCGTGTTTGACCACTGTGGACTAAACAAATGGTTGTGAAAGTTGCGTACTGTCTTCCTGTATTGACTGAGGCTACTTTCATGCTGCTATGACTTTCACAATAAAAGCTATTGCAAAAAGAAGGTTAATTTTATGATCAAAATTACAGTTTTGAGCACTGAAGCAGAAAACAAATGGTTGTGAAAGTTGCGTACTGTCTTCCTGTATCGAATGAGGCTACTTTCATGCTGCTATGGTTTTCACAATAAAAGCTATTGCAAAAAGAAGGTTAATTTTATGATCAAAATTACAGTTTTGAGCACTGAAGCAGAAAACAAATGGTTTTTAAAGTTGTGTACTGTCTTCCTGTATTGACTGAGGCTACTTTCATGCTGCTATGATTTTCACAATAAAAGCTATTGCAAAAAGGTTAATTTTATGATCAATATTACAGTTTTGAGCACTGAAGCAGAAATCAAATGGTTGTTAAAGTTGCGTACTGTCTTCCTGTGTTGACTGAGGCTACTTTCATGCTGCTATGATTTTCACAATAAAAGCTATTGCAAAAAGAAGGTTAATTTTATGATCAATATTACAGTTTTGAGCACTGAAGCAGAAAACAAATGAGTGTGAAAGTTGCGTACTGTCTTCCTGTGTTGACTGAGGCTACTTTCAAGCTATTATGATTTTCCACAATAAAAGCTATTGCAAAAGGAAGATTAGATTTGGCGTGCATTTCCACATCAGACCACTAGGGCGGAAACAAATGGTTGTGAAAGTTGCGTACTGTCTTCCTGTATTGACTGGGGCTACTTTCATGCTGCTGTTATTTTCACAATAAAAGCTATTGCAAAAAGAAGGTTGAAAATATTTTCAAAATTAAAGTTTTGAGCACTGAAGCAGAAAACAAATGGTTGTGAAAGTTGCGTACTGTCTTCCTGTATTGACTGAGGCTACTTTCATGCTGTTATGATTTTCAAAATAAAAGCTATTGCAAAAGGAAGATTAGTTTTGGCGTGCATTTTCACATTAGACCACTAGGGCGGAAACAAATGGTTGGGAAAGTTGCGTACTGTCTTCCTGTATTGACTGAGGCTACTTTCATGCTGCTGTGATTTTCACAATAAAAGCTATTGCAAAAAGAAGGTTGAAAATATTTTCAAAATTAAAGTTTTGAGCACTGAAGCAGAAAACAAATGGTTGTGAAAGTTGCGTACTGTCTTCCTGTATTGACTGAGGCTACTTTCATGCTGCTATGACTTTCACAATAAAAGCTATTGCAAAAAGAAAGTTTAATTTATGATCAATATTACAGTTTTAGCACTGAAGCAGAAAACAAATGGTTGTGAAAGTTGCGTACTGTCTTCCTGTATTGACTGAGGCTACTTTCATGCTGCTGTGATTTTCACAATAAAAGCTATTGCAAAAAGAAGGTTAATTTTATGATCAATATTACAGTTTGAGCACTGAAGCAGAAAACAAATGGTTGTGAAAGTTGTGTACTGTCTTCCTGTATTGACTGAGGCTACTTTCATGCTGATATGACTTTCACAATAAAAGCTATTGCAAAAGGAAGATTAGTTTTGGCGTGCATTTTCACATTAGACCACTAGGGCGGAAACAAATGGTTGTGAAAGTTGCGTACTGTCTTCCTGTATTGACTGAGGCTACTTTCATGCTGTTATGATTTTCACAATAAAAGCTATTGCAAAAGGAAGATTAGTTTTGGCGTGCATTTTTACATTAGACCACTAGGGCGGAAACAAATGGTTGGGAAAGTTGCGTACTGTCTTCCTGTATTGACTGAGGCTACTTTCATGATGCTGTGATTTTCACAATAAAAGCTATTGCAAAAAGAAGGTTAATTTTATGATCAATATTACAGTTTGAGCACTGAAGCAGAAAACAAATGGTTGTGAAAGTTGCGTACTGTCTTCCTGTATTGACTGAGGCAACTTTCATGCTGTTATGATTTTCAAAATAAAAGCTATTGCAAAAGGAAGATTAGTTTTGGCGTGCATTTTCACATTAGACCACTAGGGCCTAAACAAATGGTTGGGAAAGTTGCATACTGTCTTCCTGTTTTGACTGAGGCTACTATCATGCTGTTATGATTTTCAAAATAAAAGCTATTGCAAAAGGAAGATTAGTTTTGGTGTGCATTTTCACATTAGACCACTAGGGCGGAAACAAATGGTTGGGAAAGTTGCGTACTGTCTTCCTGTATTGACTGAGGCTACTTTCATGATGCTTTGATTTTCACAATAAAAGCTATTGCAAAAAGAAGGTTGAAATTTTTTTTTCAAAATTAAAGTTTTGAGCACTGAAGCAGAAAAGAAATGGTTGTGAAAGTTGTGTACTGTCTTCCTGTATTGACTGAGGCTACTTTCATGCTGCTATGATTTTCACAATAAAAGCTATTGCAAAAAGGTTAATTTTATGATCAATATTACAGTTTTGAGCACTGAAGCAGAAATCAAATGGTTGTTAAAGTTGCGTACTGTCTTCCTGTATTAACTGAGGTTACTTTCATGCTGTTATGATTTTCACAATAAAAGCTATTGCAAAAGGAAGATTAGTTTTGGCGTGCATTTTCACATTAGACCACTAGGGCTGAAACAAATGGTTGTGAAAGTTGCGTACTGTCTTCCTGTATTGACTGAGGCTACTTTCATGATGCCGTGATTTTCACAATAAAAGCTATTGCAAAAAGAAGGTTGAAATTATTTTCAAAATTAAAGTTTTGAGCACTGAAGCAGAAAACAAATGGTTGTGAAAGTTGTGTACTGTCTTCCTGTATTGACTGAGGCTACTTTCATGCTGCTATGACTTTCAGAATAAAAGCTATTGCAAAAAGAACATTAGTTTTGGCGTGCATTTTCACATTAGACCACTAGGGCGGAAACAAATGGTTGGGAAAGTTGCGTACTGTCTTCCTGTATTGACTGAGGCTACTTTCATGCTGCTATGATTTTCACAATAAAAGCTATTGCAAAAAGAAGGTTAATTTTATGATCAATATTACAGTTTTGAGCACTGAAGCAGAAAACAAATGCTTGTGAAAGTTGTGTACTGTCTTCTTGTATTGACTGAGGCTACTTTCATGCTGCTATGACTTTCACAATAAAAGCTATTGCAAAAAGAAAGTTGAATTTATGATCAATATTACAGTTTTGAGCACTGAAGCAGAAAACAAATGGTTGTGAAAGTTGTGTACTGTCTTCCTGTATCGAATGAGGCTACTTTCATGCTGCTATGATTTTCAAAATAAAAGCTATTGCAAAAGGAAGATTAGTTTTGGCGTGCATTTTCACATTAGACCACTAGGGCGGAAACAAATGGTTGGGAAAGTTGCATACTGTCTTCCTGTATTGACTGAGGCTACTTTCATGATGCTGTGATTTTCACAATAAAAGCTATTGCAAAAGGAAGATTAGATTTGGCGTGCATTTCCACATTAGACCACTACGGCCTAAACAAATGGTTGTGAAAGTTGTGTACTGTCTTCCTGTTTTGACTGAGGCTACTTTCATGCTGCTATGGTTTTCACAATAAAAGCTATTGCAAAAGGAAAATTAGCTTTCGCATGCATTTCCGTGTTTGACTGCTGTGGACAAAACAAATGGTTGTGAAAGTTGCGTACTGTCTTCCTGTATTGACTGAGGCTACTTTCATGCTGCTATGATTTTCACAATAAAAGCTATTGCAAAAGGAAGATTAGATTTGGCGTGCATTTCCACATTAGACCACTACGGCCTAAACAAATGGTTGTGAAAGTTGTGTACTGTCTTCCTGTTTTGACTGAGGCTACTTTCATGCTGCTATGATTTTCACAATAAAAGCTATTGCAAAAAGGTTAATTTTATGATCAATGTTACAGTTTTGAGCACTGAAGCAGAAATCAAATGGTTGTTAAAGTTGCGTACTGTCTTCCTGTATTGACTGAGGCTACTTTCATGCTGCTATGATTTTCACAATAAAAGCTATTGCAAAAAGAAGGTTAATTTTATGATCAATATTACAGTTTTGAGCACTGAAGCAGAGAACAAATGGTTGTGAAAGTTGCGTACTGTCTTCCTGTGTTGAATGAGGCTACTTTCAAGCTGTTATGATTTTCCACAATAAAAGCTATTGCAAAAGGAAGATTAGATTTGGCGTGCATTTCCACATCAGACCACTAGGGCGGAAACAAATGGTTGTGAAAGTTGCGTACTGTCTTCCTGTATTGACTGAGGCTACTTTCATGATGCTGTGATTTTCACAATAAAAGCTATTGCAAAAAGAAGGTTGAAAATATTTTCAAAATTAAAGTTTTGAGCACTGAAGCAGAAAACAAAAGGTTGTGAAAGTTGCGTACTGTCTTCCTGTATTGACTGAGGCTACTTTCATGCTGCTATGACTTTCACAATAAAAGCTATTGCAAAAAGAAAGTTGAATTTATGATCAATATTACAGTTTTGAGCACTGAAGCAGAAAACAAATGGTTGTGAAAGTTGCATACTGTCTTCCTGTATTGACTGAGGCTACTTTCATGCTGCTGTGATTTTCACAATAAAAGCTATTGCAAAAAGAAGGTTAATTTTATGATCAATATTACAGTTTGAGCACTGAAGCAGAAAACAAATGGTTGTGAAAGTTGCGTACTGTCTTCCTGTATCGAATGAGGCTACTTTCATGCTGTTATGATTTTCACAATAAAAGCTATTGCAAAAGGAAGATTAGTTTTGGCGTGCATTTTCACATTAGACCACTAGGGCGGAAACAAATGGTTGTGAAAGTTGCGTACTGTCTTCCTGTATTGACTGAGGCTACTTTCATGCTGTTATGATTTTCAAAATAAAAGCTATTGCAAAAGGAAGATTAGTTTTGGCGTGCATTTTCACATTAGACCACTAGGGCCTAAACAAATGGTTGGGAAAGTTGCATACTGTCTTCCTGTATTGACTGAGGCTACTTTCATGATGCTGTGATTTTCACAATAAAAGCTATTGCAAAAAGAAGGTTGAAATTTTTTTTTCAAAATTAAAGTTTTGAGCACTGAAGCAGAAAAGAAATGGTTGTGAAAGTTGTGTACTGTCTTCCTGTATTGACTGAGGCTACTTTCATGCTGTTATGATTTTCACAATAAAAGCTATTGCAAAAGGAAGATTAGTTTTGGCGTGCATTTTCACATTAGACCACTAGGGCGGAAACAAATGGTTGGGAAAGTTGCGTACTGTCTTCCTGTATTGACTGAGGCTACTTTCATGCTGCTGTGATTTTCACAATAAAAGCTATTGAAAAAGAAAGATTAGTTCTTGCGTGCCTTTCCGTGTTTGACCACTGTGGACAAAACAAATGGTTGTGAAAGTTGTGTACTGTCTTCCTGTATTGACTGAGGCTACTTTCATGCTGCTATGATTTTCAAAATAAAAGCTATTGCAAAAGGAAGATTAGTTTTGGTGTGCATTTTCACATTAGACCACTAGGGCTGAAACAAATGGTTGGGAAAGTTGCGTATTGTCTTCCTGTATTGACTGAGGCTACTTTCATGCTGCTGTGATTTTCACAATAAAAGCTATTGAAAAAGAAAGATTGGTTCTTGTGTGCCTTTCCGTGTTTGACCACTGTGGACAAAACAAATGGTTGTGAAAGTTGCGTACTGTCTTCCTGTATCGAATGAGGCTACTTTCATGCTGCTATGGTTTTCACAATAAAAGCTATTGCAAAAGGAAAATTAGCTTTCGCATGCATTTACGTGTTTGACCGCTGTGGACAAAATAAATGGTTGTGAAAGTTGCGTACTGTCTTCCTGTGTTGACTGAGGCTACTTTCATGCTGTTATGATTTTCACAATAAAAGCTATTGCAAAAGGAAGATTAGTTTTGGCGTGCATTTTCACATCAGACCACTAGGGCGGAAACAAATGGTTGTGAAAGTTGCGTACTGTCTTCCTGTATTGACTGAGGCTACTTTCATGCTGCTGTGATTTTCACAATAAAAGCTATTGAAAAAGAAAGATTAGTTATTGCGTGCCTTTCCGTGTTTGACCACTGTGGACAAAACAAATGGTTGTTAAAGTTGCGTACTGTCTTCCTGTATTAACTGAGGTTACTTTCATGCTGCTATGATTTTCACAATAAAAGCTATTGCAAAAAGAAGGTTAATTTTATGATCAATATTACAGTTTTGAGCACTGAAGCAGAAAACAAATGGTTGTGAAAGTTGTGTACTGTCTTCCTGTGTTGACTGAGGCTACTTTCATGCTGCTGTGATTTTCACAATAAAAGCTATTGCAAAAAGAAGGTTAATTTTATGATCAATATTACAGTTTTGAGCACTGAAGCAGAAAACAAATGGTTGTGAAAGTTGTGTACTGTCTTCCTGTGTTGACTGAGGCTACTTTCATGCTGTTATGATTTTCACAATAAAAGCTATTGCAAAAGGAAGATTAGTTT
This sequence comes from Oryzias woworae, assembly GCA_016861445.1. Taxonomy (NCBI): domain Eukaryota; kingdom Metazoa; phylum Chordata; class Actinopteri; order Beloniformes; family Adrianichthyidae; genus Oryzias; species Oryzias woworae. Next base: position 650,032 of record BOLG01000333.1, on the reverse strand, counting down.
TGGCGTGCATTTTCACATCAGACCACTAGGGCGGAAACAAATGGTTGGGAAAGTTGCGTACTGTCTTCCTGTATTGACTGAGGCTACTTTCATGATGCTGTGATTTTCACAATAAAAGCTATTGCAAAAAGAAGGTTGAAAATATTTTCAAAATTGAAGTTTTGAGCACTAAAGCAGAAAACAAATGGTTGTGAAAGTTGCGTACTGTCTTCCTGTATTGACTGAGGCTACTTTAATGCTGATATGACTTCCACAATAAAAGCTATTGCAAAAAGAAGGTTAATTTTATGATCAAAATTACAGTTTTGAGCACTGAAGCAGAAAACAAATGGTTGTGAAAGTTGCGTACTGTCTTCCTGTATCGAATGAGGCTACTTTCATGCTGCTATGGTTTTCACAATAAAAGCTATTGCAAAAGGAAAATTAGCTTTCGCATGCATTTCCGTGTTTGACCGCTGTGGACAAAATAAATGGTTGTGAAAGTTGCGTACTGTCTTCCTGTATTGACTGAGGCTACTTTCATGATGCTGTGATTTTCACAATAAAAGCTATTGCAAAAAGAAGGTTAATTTTATGATCAATATTACAGTTTGAGCACTGAAGCAGAAAACAAATGGTTGTGAAAGTTGTGTACTGTCTTCCTGTGTTGACTGAGGCTACTTTCATGCTGTTATGATTTTCAAAATAAAAGCTATTGCAAAAGGAAGATTAGTTTTGGCGTGCATTTTCACATTAGACCACTAGGGCCTAAACAAATGGTTGGGAAAGTTGCATACTGTCTTCCTGTTTTGACTGAGGCTACTTTCATGCTGTTATGATTTTCAAAATAAAAGCTATTGCAAAAGCAAGATTAGTTTTGGCGTGCATTTTCACATTAGACCACTAGGGGTGAAACAAATGGTTGGGAAAGTTGCGTACTGTCTTCCTGTATTGACTGAGGCTACTTTCATGATGCTGTGATTTTCACAATAAAAGCTATTGCAAAAAGAAGGTTGAAATTTTTTTTTCAAAATTAAAGTTTTGAGCACTGAAGCAGAAAAGAAATGGTTGTGAAAGTTGTGTACTGTCTTCCTGTATTGACTGAGGCTACTTTCATGCTGTTATGATTTTCACAATAAAAGCTATTGCAAAAGGAAGATTAGTTTTGGCGTGCATTTTCACATTAGACCGCTAGGGCTGAAACAAATGGTTGTGAAAGTTGCGTACTGTCTTCCTGTATTGACTGAGGCTACTTTCATGATGCCGTGATTTTCACAATAAAAGCTATTGCAAAAAGAAGGTTGAAATTATTTTCAAAATTAAAGTTTTGAGCACTGAAGCAGAAAACAAATGGTTGTGAAAGTTGTGTACTGTCTTCCTGTATTGACTGAGGCTACTTTCATGCTGCTATGACTTTCAGAATAAAAGCTATTGCAAAAAGAACATTAGTTTTGGCGTGCATTTTCACATTAGACCACTAGGGCGGAAACAAATGGTTGGGAAAGTTGCGTACTGTCTTCCTGTATTGACTGAGGCTACTTTCATGCTGCTGTGATTTTCACAATAAAAGCTATTGAAAAAGAAAGATTAGTTCTTGCGTGCCTTTCCGTGTTTGACCACTGTGGACAAAACAAATGGTTGTGAAAGTTGTGTACTGTCTTCCTGTATTGACTGAGGCTACTTTCATGCTGTTATGATTTTCACAATAAAAGCTATTGCAAAAGGAAGATTAGTTTTGGCGTGCATTTTCACATTAGACCACTAGGGCGGAAACAAATGGTTGGGAAAGTTGCGTACTGTCTTCCTGTATTGACTGAGGCTACTTTCATGCTGCTATGGTTTTCACAATAAAAGCTATTGCAAAAGGAAAATTAGCTGTCGCGTGCATTTCCGTGTTTGACCACTGTGGACAAAACAAATGGTTGTGAAAGTTGCGTACTGTCTTCCTGTATTGACTGAGGCTACTTTCATGCTGCTATGACTTTCACAATAAAAGCTATTGCAAAAAGAAGGTTAATTTTATGATCAAAATTACAGTTTTGAGCACTGAAGCAGAAAACAAATGGTTGTGAAAGTTGCGTACTGTCTTCCTGTATCGAATGAGGCTACTTTCATGCTGCTATGGTTTTCACAATAAAAGCTATTGCAAAAAGAAGGTTAATTTTATGATCAAAATTACAGTTTTGAGCACTGAAGCAGAAAACAAATGGTTGTTAAAGTTGTGTACTGTCTTCCTGTATTGACTGAGGCTACTATCATGCTGCTATGATTTTCACAATAAAAGCTATTGCAAAAGGTTAATTTTATGATCAATATTACAGTTTTGAGCACTGAAGCAGAAATCAAATGGTTGTTAAAGTTGCGTACTGTCTTCCTGTGTTGACTGAGGCTACTTTCATGCTGCTATGATTTTCACAATAAAAGCTATTGCAAAAAGAAGGTTAATTTTATGATCAATATTACAGATTTGAGCACTGAAGCAGAAAACAAATGAGTGTGAAAGTTGCGTACTGTCTTCCTGTGTTGACTGAGGCTACTTTCAAGCTATTATGATTTTCCACAATAAAAGCTATTGCAAAATGAAGATTAGATTTGGCGTGCATTTCCACATCAGACCACTAGGGCGGAAACAAATGGTTGTGAAAGTTGCGTACTGTCTTCCTGTATTGACTGGGGCTACTTTCATGCTGCTGTTATTTTCACAATAAAAGCTATTGCAAAAGAAGGTTAATTTTATGATCAATATTACAGTTTGAGCACTGAAGCAGAAAACAAATGGTTGGGAAAGTTGCGTACTGTCTTCCTGTATTGACTGAGGCTACTTTCATGATGCTGTGATTTTCACAATAAAAGCTATTGCAAAAAGAAGGTTGAAAATATTTTCAAAATTAAAGTTTTGAGCACTGAAGCAGAAAACAAATGGTTGTGAAAGTTGCGTACTGTCTTTCTGTATTGACTGAGGCTACTTTCATGCTGCTATGACTTTCACAATAAAAGCTATTGCAAAAAGAAAGTTGAATTTATGATCAATATTACAGTTTTGAGCACTGAAGCAGAAAACAAATGGTTGTGAAAGTTGCGTACTGTCTTCCTGTATTGACTGAGGCTACTTTCATGCTGCTGTGATTTTCACAATAAAAGCTATTGCAAAAAGAAGGTTAATTTTATGATCAATATTACAGTTTGAGCACTGAAGCAGAAAACAAATGGTTGTGAAAGTTGTGTACTGTCTTCCTGTATCGAATGAGGCTACGTTCATGCTGTTATGATTTTCACAATAAAAGCTATTGCAAAAGGAAGATTAGTTTTGGCGTGCATTTTTACATTAGACCACTAGGGCGGAAACAAATGGTTGTGAAAGTTGCGTACTGTCTTCCTGTTTTGACTGAGGCTACTTTCATGATGCTGTGATTTTCACAATAAAAGCTATTGCAAAAAGAAGGTTAATTTTATGATCAATATTACAGTTTGAGCACTGAAGCAGAAAACAAATGGTTGTGAAAGTTGTGTACTGTCTTCCTGTATTGACTGAGGCTACTTTCATGCTGATATGACTTTCACAATAAAATCTATTGCAAAAGGAAGATTAGTTTTGGCGTGCATTTTCACATTAGACCACTAGGGCGGAAACAAATGGTTGTGAAAGTTGCGTACTGTCTTCCTGTATTGACTGAGGCAACTTTCATGCTGTTATGATTTTCAAAATAAAAGCTATTGCAAAAGGAAGATTAGTTTTGGCGTGCATTTTCACATTAGACCACTAGGGCCTAAACAAATGGTTGGGAAAGTTGCATACTGTCTTCCTGTTTTGACTGAGGCTACTATCATGCTGTTATGATTTTCAAAATAAAAGATGTTGAAAAAGGAAGATTAGTTTTGGTGTGCATTTTCACATTAGACCACTAGAGCGGAAACAAATGGTTGGGAAAGTTGCGTACTGTCTTCCTGTATTGACTGAGGCTACTTTCATGATGCTGTGATTTTCACAATAAAAGCTATTGCAAAAAGAAGGTTGAAATTTTTTTTTCAAAATTAAAGTTTTGAGCACTGAAGCAGAAAAGAAATGGTTGTGAAAGTTGTGTACTGTCTTCCTGTATTGACTGAGGCTACTTTCATGCTGCTATGATTTTCACAATAAAAGCTATTGCAAAAAGGTTAATTTTATGATCAATATTACAGTTTTGAGCACTGAAGCAGAAATCAAATGGTTGTTAAAGTTGCATACTGTCTTCCTGTATTAACTGAGGTTACTTTCATGCTGTTATGATTTTCACAATAAAAGCTATTGCAAAAGGAAGATTAGTTTTGGCGTGCATTTTCACATTAGACCACTAGGGCTGAAACAAATGGTTGTGAAAGTTGCGTACTGTCTTCCTGTATTGACTGAGGCTACTTTCATGATGCTGTGATTTTCACAATAAAAGCTATTGCAAAAAGAAGGTTGAAATTATTTTCAAAATTAAAGTTTGAGCACTGAAGCAGAAAACAAATGTTGTGAAAGTTGTGTACTGTCTTCCTGTATTGACTGAGGCTACTTTCATGCTGCTATGACTTTCAGAATAAAAGCTATTGCAAAAAGAACATTAGTTTTGGCGTGCATTTTCACATTAGACCACTAGGGCGGAAACAAATGGTTGGGAAAGTTGCGTACTGTCTTCCTGTATTGACTGAGGCTACTTTCATGCTGCTATGATTTTCACAATAAAAGCTATTGCAAAAAGAAGGTTAATTTTATGATCAATATTACAGTTTTGAGCACTGAAGCAGAAAACAAATGCCTTGTGAAAGTTGTGTACTGTCTTCTTGTATTGACTGAGGCTACTTTTCATGCTGCTATGACTTTCACAATAAAAGCTATTGCAAAAAGAAAGTTGAATTTATGATCAATATTACAGTTTTGAGCACTGAAGCAGAAAAACAAATGGTTGTGAAAGTTGTGTACTGTCTTCCTGTATCGAATGAGGCTACTTTCATGCTGCTATGGTTTTCACAATAAAAGCTATTGCAAAAGGAAAATTAGTTTTGGCGTGCATTTTCACATTAGACCACTAGGGGCGGAAACAAATGGTTGGGAAAGTTGCATACTGTCTTTTTGTATTGACTGAGGCTACTTTCATGATGCTGGTGATTTTCACAATAAAAGCTATTGCAAAAAGAAGGTTGAAAATATTTTCAAAATTAAAGTGTTGAGCACTGAAGCAGAAAACAAATGGTTGTGAAAGTTGCGTACTGTCTTCCTGTATTGACTGAGGCTACTTTCATGCTGCTATGACTTTCACAATAAAAGCTATTGCAAAAAGAAAGTTGAATTTATGATCAATATTACAGTTTTGAGCACTGAAGCAGAAAACAAATGGTTGTGAAAGTTGTGTACTGTCTTCCTGTATCGAATGAGGCTACTTTCATGCTGTTATGATTTTCACAATAAAAGCTATTGCAAAAGGAAGATTAGTTTTGGCGTGCATTTTTACATTAGACCACTAGGGCGGAATCAAATGGTTGTGAAAGTTGCGTACTGTCTTCCTGTATTGACTGAGGCTACTTTCATGCTGTTATGATTTTCAAAATAAAAGCTATTGCAAAAGGAAGATTAGTTTTGGCGTGCATTTTCACATTAGACCACTAGGGCCTAAACAAATAATTGGGAAAGTTGCATACTGTCTTCCTGTTTTGACTAAGGCTACTTTCATGCTGTTATGATTTTCAAAATAAAAGCTATTGCAAAAGGAAGATTAGTTTTGGCGTGCATTTTCACATTAGACCACTAGGGCGGGGAAACAAATGGTTGGGGAAAGTTGCGTACTGTCTTCCCTGTATTGACTGAGGCTACTTTCATGCTGCTATGGACTTTCACAATAAAAGCTATTGCAAAAAGAAGGTTTAATTTTATGATCAAAATTACAGTTTTGAGCACTGAAGCAGAAAACAAATGGTTGTTAAAGTTGTGTACTGTCTTCCTGTATTGACTGAGGCTACTTTCATGCTGCTATGATTTTCACAATAAAAGCTATTGCAAAAAGGTTAATTTTATGATCAATATTACAGTTTTGAGCACTGAAGCAGAAATCAAATGGTTGTGAAAGTTGCGTATTGTCTTCCTGTATTGACTGAGGCTACTTTCATGCTGCTATGATTTTCACAATAAAAGCTATTGCAAAAAGAAGGTTAATTTTATGATCAATATTACAGTTTGAGCACTGAAGTAGAAAACAAATGGTTGTGAAAGTTGTGTACTGTCTTCCTGTATTGACTGAGGCTACTTTCATGCTGCTATGATTTTCACAATAAAAGCTATTGCAAAAAGAAGGTTAATTTTATGATCAATATTACAGGTAGAGCACTGAAGCAGAAAACAAATGGTTGTGAAAGTTGTGTACTGTCTTCCTGTATTGACTGAGGCTACTTTCATGCTGTTATGATTTTCAAAATAAAAGCTATTGCAAAAGGAAGATTAGTTTTGGCGTGCATTTTCACATTAGACCACTAGGGCGGAAACAAATGGTTGGGAAAGTTGCGTACTGTCTTCCTGTATTGACTGAGGCTACTTTCATGATGCTGTGATTTTCACAATAAAAGCTATTGCAAAAAGAAGGTTGAAAATATTTTCAAAATTAAAGTTTTGAGCACTGAAGCAGAAAACAAATGGTTGTGAAAGTTGCGTACTGTCTTCCTGTATTGACTGAGGCTACTTTCATGCTGCTATGACTTTCACAATAAAAGCTATTGCAAAAAGAAAGTTGAATTTATGATCAATATTACAGTTTTGAGCACTGAAGCAGAAAACAAATGGTTGTGAAAGTTGCGTACTGTCTTCCTGTATTGACTGAGGCTACTTTCATGCTGCTGTGATTTTCACAATAAAAGCTATTGCAAAAGAAGGTTAATTTTATGATCAATATTACAGTTTGAGCACTGAAGCAGAAAACAAATGGTTGTGAAAGTTGTGTACTGTCTTCCTGTATCGAATGAGGCTACTTTCATTCTGTTATGATTTTCACAATAAAAGCTATTGCAAAAGGAAGATTAGTTTTGGCGTGCATTTTTACATTAGACCACTAGGGCGGAAACAAATGGTTGGGAAAGTTGCGTACTGTCTTCCTGTATTGACTGAGGCTACTTTCATGATGCTGTGATTTTCACAATAAAAGCTATTGCAAAAAGAAGGTTAATTTTATGATCAATATTACAGTTTGAGCACTGAAGCAGAAAACAAATGGTTGTGAAAGTTGTGTACTGTCTTCCTGTATTGACTGAGGCTACTTTCATGCTGTTATGATTTTCACAATAAAAGCTATTGCAAAAGGAAGATTAGTTTTGGCGTGCATTTTCACATTAGACCACTAGGGCGGAAACAAATGGTTGTGAAAGTTGCGTACTGTCTTCCTGTATTGACTGAGGCTACTTTCATGCTGTTATGATTTTCAAAATAAAAGCTATTGCAAAAGGAAGATTAGTTTTGCCGTGCATTTTCACATTAGACCACTAGGGCCTAAACAAATAATTGGGAAAGTTGCATACTGTCTTCCTGTTTTGACTGAGGCTACTTTCATGCTGCTGTGATTTTCACAATAAAAGCTATTGAAAAAGAAAGATTAGTTATTGCGTGCCTTTCCGTGTTTGACCACTGTGGACAAAACAAATGGTTGTGAAAGTTGTGTACTGTCTTCCTGTATTGACTGAGGCTACTTTCATGCTGCTATGATTTTCAAAATAAAAGCTATTGCAAAAGGAAGATTAGTTTTGGTGTGCATTTTCACATTGGACCACTAGGGCTGAAACAAATGGTTGGGAAAGTTGCGTATTGTCTTCCTGTATTGACTGAGGCTACTTTCATGCTGCTGTTGGTTTTCACAATAAAAGCTATTGCAAAAGGAAAATTAGCTTTCGCATGCATTTACGTGTTTGACCGCTGTGGACAAAATAAATGGTTGTGAAAGTTGCGTACTGTCTTCCTGTGTTGACTGAGGCTACTTTCATGCTGTTATGATTTTCACAATAAAAGCTATTGCAAAAGGAAGATTAGTTTTGGCGTGCATTTTCACATCAGACCACTAGGGCGGAAACAAATGGTTGTGAAAGTTGCGTACTGTCTTCCTGTATTGACTGAGGCTACTTTCATGCTGTTGTGATTTTCACAATAAAAGCTATTGAAAAAGAAAGATTAGTTATTGCGTGCCTTTCCGTGTTTGACCACTGTGGACAAAACAAATGGTTGTTAAAGTTGCGTACTGTCTTCCTGTATTAACTGAGGTTACTTTCATGCTGCTATGATTTTCACAATAAAAGCTATTGCAAAAAGAAGGTTAATTTTATGATCAATATTACAGTTTGAGCACTGAAGCAGAAAACAAATGGTTGTGAAAGTTGTGTACTGTCTTCCTGTGTTGACTGAGGCTACTTTCATGCTGTTATGATTTTCACAATAAAAGCTATTGCAAAAGGAAGATTAGTTTTGGCGTGCATTTTCACATCAGACCACTAGGGCGGAAACAAATGGTTGTGAAAGTTGCGTACTGTCTTCCTGTATTGACTGAGGCTACTTTCATGCTGTTATGATTTTCACAATAAAAGCTATTGCAAAAAGAAAGTTGAATTTATGATCAATATTACAGTTTTGAGCACTGAAGCAGAAAACAAATGGTTGTGAAAGTTGTGTACTGTCTTCCTGTATTGACTGAGGCTACTTTCATGCTGCTGTGATTTTCACAATAAAAGCTATTGCAAAAAGAAAGTTGAATTTATGATCAATATTACAGTTTGAGCACTGAAGCAGAAAACAAATGGTTGTGAAAGTTGTGTACTGTCTTCCTGTATCGAATGAGGCTACTTTCATGCTGTTATGATTTTCACAATAAAAGCTATTGCAAAAGGAAGATTAGTTTTGGCGTGCATTTTCACATTAGACCACTAGGGCGGAAACAAATGGTTGGGAAAGTTGCGTACTGTCTTCCTGTATTGACTGAGGCTACTTTCATGATGCTGTGATTTTCACAATAAAAGCTATTGCAAAAAGAAGGTTAATTTTATGATCAATATTACAGTTTGAGCACTGAAGCAGAAAACAAATGGTTGTGAAAGTTGTGTACTGTCTTCCTGTATTGACTGAGGCTACTTTCATGCTGTTATGATTTTCACAATAAAAGCTATTGCAAAAGGAAGATTAGTTTTGGCGTGCATTTTCACATTAGACCACTAGGGCGGAAACAAATGGTTGTGAAAGTTGCGTACTGTCTTCCTGTATTGACTGAGGCTACTTTCATGCTGTTATGATTTTCAAAATAAAAGCTATTGCAAAAGGAAGATTAGTTTTGGCGTGCATTTTCACATTAGACCACTAGGGCCTAAACAAATGGTTGGGAAAGTTGCGTACTGTCTTCCTGTATTGACTGAGGCTACTTTCATGATGCTGTGATTTTCACAATAAAAGCTTTTGCAAAAAGAAGGTTGAAATTTTTTTTTCAAAATTAAAGTTTTGAGCACTGAAGCAGAAAAGAAATGGTTGTGAAAGTTGTGTACTGTCTTCCTGTATTGACTGAGGCTACTTTCATGCTGTTATGATTTTCCACAATAAAAGCTATTGCAAAAGGAAGATTAGTTTTGGCGTGCATTTTCACATTAGACCACTAGGGCGGAAACAAATGGTTGGGAAAGTTGTGTACTGTCCTCCTGTATTGACTGAGGCTACTTTCATGCTGCTGTGACTTTCACAATAAAAGCTATTGCAAAAAGAAGGTTGAATTTATGATCAAAATTACAGTTTTGAGCACTGAAGCAGAAAAACAAATGGTTGTTAAAGTTGTGTACTGTCTTCCTGTTTTGACTGAGGCTACTTTCATGCTGCTATGATTTTCCGATAAAAGCTATTGCAAAAAGAAGGTTAATTTTATGATCAATATTACAGTTTTGAGCACTGAAGCAGAAAACAAATGAGTGTGAAAGTTGCGTACTGTCTTCCTGTGTTGACTGAGGCTACTTTCATGCTGTTATGATTTTCAAAATAAAAGCTATTGCAAAAAGAAGGTTAATTTTATGATCAATATTACAGTTTTGAGCACTGAAGCAGAAAACAAATGGTTGTGAAAGTTGTGTACTGTCTTCCTGTATTGACTGAGGCTACTTTCATGCTGTTATGATTTTCAAAATAAAAGCTATTGCAAAAGGAAGATTAGTTTTGGCGTGCATTTTCACATTAGACCACTAGGGCGGAAACAAATGGTTGGGAAAGTTGCGTACTGTCTTCCTGTATTGACTGAGGCTACTTTCATGATGCTGTGATTTTCACAATAAAAGCTATTGCAAAAAGAAGGTTGAAAATATTTTCAAAATTAAAGTTTTGAGCACTGAAGCAGAAAACAAATGGTTGTGAAAGTTGCGTACTGTCTTCCTGTATTGACTGAGGCTACTTTCATGCTGCTGTGATTTTCACAATAAAAGCTATTGCAAAAAGAAGGTTAATTTTATGATCAATATTACAGTTTGAGCACTGAAGCAGAAAACAAATGGTTGTGAAAGTTGTGTACTGTCTTCCTGTATTGAAGGAGGCTACTTTCATGCTGTTATGATTTTCACAATAAAAGCTATTGCAAAAGGAAGATTAGTTTTGGCGTGCATTTTTACATTAGACCACTAGGGCGGAAACAAATGGTTGGGAAAGTTGCGTACTGTCTTCCTGTATTGACTGAGGCTACTTTCATGATGCTGTGATTTTCACAATAAAAGCTATTGCAAAAAGAAGGTTAATTTTATGATCAATATTACAGTTTGAGCACTGAAGTAGAAAACAAATGGTTGTGAAAGTTGTGTACTGTCTTCCTGTATTGACTGAGGCTACTTTCATGCTGTTATGATTTTCACAATAAAAGCTATTGCAAAAGGAAGATTAGTTTTGGCCTGCATTTTCACATTAGACCACTAGGGCGGAAACAAATGGTTGTGAAAGTTGCGTACTGTCTTCCTGTATTGACTGAGGCTACTTTCATGCTGTTATGATTTTCAAAATAAAAGCTATTGCAAAAGGAAGATTAGTTTTGGCGTGCATTTTCACATTAGACCACTAGGGCCTAAACAAATGGTTGGGAAAGTTGCATACTGTCTTCCTGTTTTGACTGAGGCTACTTTCATGCTGTTATGATTTTCAAAATAAAAGCTATTGAAAAAGAAAGATTAGTTCTTGCGTGCCTTTCCGTGTTTGACCACTGTGGACAAAACAAATGGTTGTGAAAGTTGTGTACTGTCTTCCTGTATTGACTGAGGCTACTTTCATGCTGTTATGATTTTCACAATAAAAGCTATTGCAAAAGGAAGATTAGTTTTGGCGTGCATTTTCACATTAGACCACTAGGGCGGAAACAAATGGTTGGGAAAGTTGCGTACTGTCTTCCTGTATTGACTGAGGCTACTTTCATGATGCTGTGATTTTCACAATAAAAGCTATTGCAAAAAGAAGGTTGAAATTATTTTCAAAATTAAAGTTTTGAGCACTGAAGCAGAAAACAAATGGTTGGGAAAGTTGCGTACTGTCTTCCTGTGTTGACTGAGGCTACTTTCATGCTGTTATGATTTTCACAATAAAAGCTATTGCAAAAGGAAGATTAGTTTTTGTGTGCATTTCCATGTTTGACCACTATAGACAAAACAAATGGTTGGGAAAGTTGCGTACTGTCTTCCTGTATTGACTGAGGCTACTTTCATAATGCTGTGATTTCCACAATAAAAGCTATTGCAAAAAGAAGGTTAATTTTATGATCAATATTACAGTTTTGAGCACTGAAGCAGAAAACAAATGGTTGTGAAAGTTGTGTACTGTCTTCCTGTATCGAATGAGGCTACTTTCATGCTGTTATGATTTTCACAATAAAAGCTATTGCAAAAGGAAGATTAGTTTTGGCGTGCATTTTCACATTAGACCACTAGGGCGGAAACAAATGGTTGGGAAAGTTGCGTACTGTCTTCCTGTATTGACTGAGGCTACTTTCATGATGCTGTGATTTTCACAATAAAAGCTATTGCAAAAAGAAGGTTAATTTTATGATCAATATTACAGTTTTGAGCACTGAAGCAGAAAACAAATGGTTGTGAAAGTTGTGTACTGTCTTCCTGTATTGACTGAGGCTACTTTCATGCTGTTATGATTTTCAAAATAAAAGCTATTGCAAAAGGAAGATTAGTTTTTGTGTGCATTTCCATGTTTGACCACTATAGACAAAACAAATGGTTGGGAAAGTTGCGTACTGTCTTCCTGTATTGACTGAGGCTACTTTCATGCTGTTATGATTTTCACAATAAAAGCTATTGCAAAAGGAAGATTAGTTTTTGTGTGCATTTCCATGTTTGACCACTATAGACAAAACAAATGGTTGTGAAAGTTGCGTACTGTCTTCCTGTATTGATGGAGGCTACTTTCATAATGCTGTGATTTCCACAATAAAAGCTATTGCAAAAATAAGGTTTAATTCATGATCAAAATTAAAGTTTTGAGCACTGAAGCAGAAAACAAATGGTTGTGAAAGTTGTTTACTGTCTTCCTGTATTGACTGAGGCTACTTTCATGCTGCTATGATTTTCACAATAAAAGCTATTGCAAAAGGAAGATTAGTTCTGGCGTGCATTTCCATATTTGAGCTCTAGGGCCAAAACAAATGGTTGTGATAGTTGCGTACTGTCTTACTCTATGAAAATAGTCTACTTTCATGCTGCTCTGATTTGTAGAAAAAATTTGATTGGAAAAGGAAGATTAGTTTTTTTGTGCAATTTCTAGAATGACCACTAGGGCCAAAAAAATTTTTGTGAAAGTTGAGTACTTTCTTCCTCAAACGAATGGGCCTATTTTTATGTTGCTATGACTTTTACAAAATATATATCTATATATTTTGCCAAAAGAAGAGTCTTTTCCTGTATGCAATTTTTCATTTGACCAGTAAGAGTTAAAAAAGAAGTTTAAAAATTGCACTTTATATATTTTTAGATTGGTTTGTTTTCATGTTAATATGATTTTTTTAAAAGAAAAATAGTTTTTTGCATCAAATCAATGAGAATTGTATTTTTTTTTTCTTCACTAATAATGACACTGGTTGGTTCTTAGTTTTTACAAAACGCCTTACGTTGCACTTTGTAGACGGTCCCTTATTTTCAGCAACCCTGTGCTCAAGGTGGAGGTTTCCCCAGTTTGGAGTGACGTGTCTTGGTGGAAGGGTCTCATGAGTGGGGTGATTCAGGTTTTGTTCTTTTGGGAGCCTCCACCTCCCTTAGTAATCAGGTCCTCAGCAGACTGAATCTTCCACAAACACCCATCCACTGTGTGCCACCCTCACTGTCTCTGCCCCGACCTGCACAAAGACCTCAAAATGAATGGGACCACAGCTGTGGCTCCATGTCACCTCCAATGGTTAGCTCACAGCCACTGCCTCCTGACACTCCCAACCATCTCCCACCACCTCCATTCTCTGCGTTCCCCAGGTTAAGTGAAGATGGGGAGATGCAGAGCACCCCGGCTTTCTCCTTTCCTGACCCACCGCGTGAACTGTGTCCAATATCTAAACTCAGACCAGGAGGACATGGCCTGCTGTCTCGTCGGCCTCTCCTTCCCCGCCTCACTTTGGATATCCTCACTTCTGCTGACAGTCAGCCTGGACCTCTAAGGCTCCATCAAGGAGGGCGCGTTTGATCTCAGGGAACATGCTTTTTTATTTTTGTTATTTTTTTTAGTCCTAGAATAAAGTGCAATTGCACTTCCACTACATTAGGGGGCAGTGGTGCTCTCATTAGCAGAGTGTGCGCAGGAACATTCGCTCGGTGGTGTAGGAGTTTTTTTTGCGCAAAAAAATAACTAAGCAACATATTTCGCCACTGATGGGATTCTTTACAAAGTACTTCCCTGAAAACAGTTCCCAGTATGACTGGGTGAGAGATCCTTTTAATGCAGCAGCTCCAACTGGTTTCAGCTCTGCAGCGGAGGAGCAGAAAGACTTTAAATGAAAATCAACACCTTTTACAGACAGATAAATCAAGAGGAGGAGGAAAGAAGTTGTACTTTATTATTCAAAAATAACAAAAAAATATCAGCTTTTATAGAACAGTCTACAGTAAGAGTACTGCATCAGTAGACAAATATTACTTTGTTCCAGCAGGGGGTGAATGCCACACAGCAGAGCTGGTGCGTTTAAAATACCGAGGCTTGCTCTTATAAAATATGTTCTCAAGTTTTGGTGGTTCAATAATCCCAAAGAAAGAATCTAGATCAGGGGGGTTGAAGTATTGCTTCATAATAATCTGCTTCAGATTGGGACCTAGAAGAAGAACAGATGCACGTTTCTACACAGCAAACAGCAAGGAGACCTGATGTACAACTCTAAAAATCCATCATGTGTACCTTCTGCCCAGGAAGGAATGGGTTTCCTAGGAGCTGATTCGTCATCTGTGGAGTCATCACTGTTTTGATCCATCCCATAATCGTCAAGATTCTTTGAGTTCACCAGCGGTTTGTTGGAACCTTTTGGAGTGATGACGTACGACTGTGGCGAGGAATGCTGCAGGAGGAAAACATATATGATTATCAGCACGTAGAGTATGGAAGCTTTAGAGAAAATCCAAAGTGTCCAAACATTCATTACCACAATATCCACAGTGACATTTAGTTCTTTTTTGTCAGGTGTGTTCAGGACAGACTTCTGAAAATATGAAATAGAGAACATATTAACTAACCTCCCAACATGAAATAGACACAAACTGAAACCCATGTATAGTCCAGCGCGACAAGTGAGGACATTTCAAATAACTAAAAATAGTTTTTAAATAAATAAACATGAGATTTGAGGAAATCTTCCTCTCAAGTATTTATTACTAAGCAACCATAATAAGCTTGTGTACGGAAAAGCTCAGTTCTTACCTCCAAATTTACAGTCACATTCAAGCCAGCAGTGGTCTATTTTATGTGAAAAAGAAAAAAAAACGAGAAAGTTACACCTTTGTAAAAAAAAAAAAAAAACAATTTTTAACAGTGAAAAACAAATACTTTCATTCATTTTAACAATTCATAGCTGTGCTTCCGGTTTATGTTGATTTTAAGTGAAATGATGATTAATTGATCGTAAACATAAAAATCGATTATGCAGCTTAAGAATAGCAAAACTGAAGAAACTGATGCTTCAAATGCTTTATAAAAAGTACAGTTATGAAATGGCAATTAGACTGAATGTTGACACTTTCAATTTTACACAACAAAGCTAAAGTCTGAAACACTTAAGACACAAAGAATGAGTTCAATTTGATTAACAGATTTACGTTACTGTTTCAACATTTTTTTTTTTAATACCATGACCCAACTTCTGAGACCAGAAGTAAAACTGACATTTTCAGTCAACCAAAAATTAAAAACATTTTCCATTTAAGGGAGAAAAATGTCTGTTCAATATATAGATCTATGTAAATCCAGAGGGGGTGGGTATAAAGATTAAAACAGCTATTTGTTGGATGAGCAGTACTTTATCTGTTTGACTTAACCCTGAGTTTACCTTTTTCTCAGCAGCAACCTCGTTCAGTTTGGCCTTTTCTCTCTCTTTAAGAGCTTTCTCGTTTGCAGCCGCCCTCTGCTGCTCCTCCTAGAGAATGGAAACAGTGCCACACATTAAGCATTGAGTTTTGAGAATTACAGTGCGTCAATAACAGGATTGAATGTAAGACGAGAAAGCGTCTTTGAAAGGCAAGAACAGCTGTTGATCCTTCTTACTGCAAAATCTTTGCTGTTTGGCGATACATAATTTGTTTTAGAAATTTTCTTACCAGTTTTCGTTTTTCCTCCAACGCCTTCCGTCTTTCCTCTAGCTCCCGCATTTCTTTCTCTCTCGCTGCTCTCTCAAGTTCTCGTTGAAGGGCAAATGCTTTTTCCTTTTCTATTCTTGCGCTTTTGAAAATGAAAAGCTTTGTTTAAAGCTTTGTTGTATTAAAAAAGGCCTTTTTTAAATAGAAAATAGAGTATGATGTGAAAGTGTTGCTTAAAATAAACAAGAAAATCCCAAACCTTTCAGCAGCAGCTTGCCGTTCTCTCTCCAGCTCACGCTCCTGCTCCCTTTTCAGCTCAAGTGCTCTGCGAACTCGTTCTTCTTCCTCTGCCTTCTTCTTTGCCATCAACTCCTGCTGCCGCTTTTCCTCCTCCTGAGAAAGCCAAAGTGAACAGATATGTATAGTCTGGAGAATGAAGTCAAAGCACATGGGAGTAAACGCTAAAGTCCAAAACAAGACCGTAATCCTTTAATCTGAGCAATTTAAAAAACTAAAATCTATTGCTTAAAAAATTGTTGACACAAAATGTGGCACAATTTAGCAACAAGAGCATTATCTTACCTGCTGCTGAAGTTTCTTCTTTTTGGCTTCTTCTTCCAGCTTCTTTTTTAGCTCCAGCTCCTCTTGACGTTTCAAGGCCACTTTCTTCTTGGCCTTCTCATCTGCCAGCCGCTGCAGGATGGTAAAGGATCCCAAATGAGAAAAGTCTTTCATCGTTACACCGACAGACAGAAGTTCTTAAATACCTTGTCGTTTTTCTCGTCAATCTGTGCCATCTTTTGTTCAATCTTCTTTTTCTTTTCCTCCTCCCTTTGCTCCTCTTTCACTTTGGCTTCAAACACCCTTCTAATCCTCTCCTCTCTTTTCCTGTAGCAGAATGTTTTAAAATAAAGTTTCAATTTTGCACAACAACCCGCTAAAGTGTATTTAGTGTTAAAAGATGCGTGACTTTTTAAGTTCTTCTTGTTTCTTTCTCTTCTCCTCCTCCATTTTTCTCATCCTTTCCTCCTCTTGCTCCTGCTTCTTTTTAAGCGCCTCCAGTTTATAACGTTCCTTTGTCTGGAAAAAAAGAGACAAAAAAATGACAAAAACATACACAACAAACAGAACTTATTGTGTGATAGTGATGCCTTTAGTCTAAAAACTTTAATAAGAGAACAAAAATGAGCTAATTCTTGGTCTAGTTATCTATGGATGATGATGAACATTTTTGAAAGACAAACAAATACACCACCACAAGGATTCAGGTTTTAAGAACTGGTGTAAAACCCACAAAAAAAAAGTCACCCATGATGTTACAACAAGAATGTGCCTCTCAGTGTAATATTAAAGCAGTTGCACCTATGATCAGAGCTTTAGACACTACTGATGAAGTAACAGTCTGTTAAGGAGTGATGTTAGTAAATGTGACCTTGAAAACAAAGAAAAACGTGCTATTAGAGCAGCCCCTCACACACATGTGCTATTTGCTTCATTTATAATGTTGATAATTGTACATGTTTGACCACAAACATCTCCTAATTTGTCATCTTTTCTATGAAATGTTGTGTTTGGAATTCTCCTAAAGTAAAATCCATTAAAGTCCCACTCCAATCATGTTTTGACCTAGCAAAAGAGTTCAAAGTGGTCTTTAAATCATGATTAAGCTGTAGCCAAAAGAAAAAAAACAAGTAACATTTACCAGGACATGATTTCTGCAGAGCGACAGTATTTTATTAGAAATTCACCTCCGAGTTGTGGGCAGGATTCTCTCCCGCTCGTTTACAGCCCCTCACATCCCCAGCCTAACATTACTGCTGAAGCAAAAATGGCAAACAGCATTGGAGCCATCCAGCCGTACAGCTTTGAACCAGATACCAGCTCAGACGAGGGAAATCAAGACGTACATGGATCTATTTATCTGCAGGAGGCTGCATCAGAATGGAGCAGAGCAGGGAGCTTGTGGTCTGCTGATTGTAACTTCTACGCCACAACTATAAGTTTTTTCAAAACCGCATTCGTTTTTTCTCCTCCTGATTCACAACAATTTGAACAAAAATTCAATTTTAATCTTAATTATCTTAACATATGTCCTCCATCACCAGGGGAAAAAATCTACAAGAACATGTCAAAAAAACAAAGAAAAGGCCATTTTATCAGAGTGGGTCTCTAACGGTGGCAGTGGAAAAGGGGCTTATCTACAGTGTGCATTTCAATGACCACACCAGGAGCTCCCCACAACACGTTACACTTACCACAAAACCAACACTCATCTGAAGGGGAAGAAAACATCCATATCAGAGGGTCATGTCACAAAAAGAAATATTTAACTAGAGATGCGTTAATAGACTGCGGTAAATCCCAAAGGGACCTGCTGGGTATGGATGTGCTGGCACATCTCCAGTTTTACCAGTTACATGCCTTTAGATTCATCAGGTTGTTAGTAGAAACATTAATGTTTACAACTAAAATTTGACAGAAATTCATTTTCAAGTCACAACATTAGATCAAAAAGTATAACCACATCTGGATTGTCTGCATTAATCATCAGAAAACTCCAATGCAGGTCTAGACTAGAAAAATGGGGTTCCCCTGATAAATTTGGTCAGTTGTTAATGTTAATATAATTAGGTGGTCTTATCCGTTTCTGTGAGTAAACGTCAGTTTACCTTGGAATCAATTTTCAAAGGAGTTGTGTGCTTGATGAAGGATTTGATGACACCGGTACGGCCCAGAGAGTTTGGAGTCATCATTAACATCTGATTCTTCTGCACCGTGTGGAGAAAAGATCGCATGCTGGGCTTAACTGCCTGCACATTGCAGGAAAGATGTTCAATTATTCAACAAGGTCAACAACATTGATTAGTTTGGTTCATTATTTTTAACCACATAGTGCAAATCCGTGCAACTTACACTTTGAGTTTTTTTGGGAGGAGATAACCTCTTTGTTGGACTGTCTTCTGTGGTATCTGGTGCTTTACGTTTAGTGCTGCGGCTTGACCTGAAGCCATAAAAGGAAAAAATAGAGCAGACATTTTATGGTTTACTTAACCTCTTAAGACCTGCATTTTGGGTTATATTTCCACAGTAGTTCATTCTGCTTAACTGGGGCCCTGTGACTACATGTTTAGTTGGTTAGCTCAATCATAGCTCAGGTCCTAAGAGGTTAAAACACAAACGCCTGTTTACATATGCAGAAGACATTAGAGGTTACATTTAAAAAAAAAAGACAAAGAAAAAATATATAGGTTAACAGTATGTGTGGAGCACGAAAAAAAAAAAAGCTCCACATTTAATGAGAACTTACCGCCGAACTACCTGGGACATCTGCTGGTCCTCACCATAATCTGAGGAATGGAAAACAATCCTAGCAATTAAATCATGGGAAAACCGTTCATGAACTCACAATAATAAAAGATTTTTTTTTTAAAAAAAGGCTCAAACCTGTTTTAACTGGAGAACTGACTTCAGGTTTACTGGTCAGCAGTGCTGAGGAGGCAAGCCTATCTAAATTTGCAGCCATGGAGCGAGTGATTCGTTCAGGAGGTGTGTTTATGTGCTCCTTGGTTGTTTTGGGGCCAGGAGTTGAAATACAAGAACAATTTAAAAAACCACTTCATTAAAAACAATTCTAGTACATGTGGCTGGTTAAATGAGCCGTTACCTGTGAATTATCCTTGGAGATCTCAGGTACAGCCTCCACAGATAGAGCTTCTCCAGGTACAGCCTCAGTTTCAATATGGCTGTGAATACAGAGCAACAGAACTTTTTTTTTTTTTTTAAAAAGGTGTTTGTTGTAAACACTAAGAACAATAAAGACCTGCAGTCCATTTATACAAGTGATGTGCATCTAAGATCTGAAAAATATCAGTTTTCAGCTCCTCAGACAAATAAATCATCAGAAAGGATGTGGGATTTTTTTGTATCAAAAATCAGTAAATCAGTCTTAAAGGAGCTTTTCACTGTAACCCAAAGAATACTAGATGACTTACACATCATCATTTTCATCAGCAGTATCCATGGGAGAGTCCTCTAATGGAGCCAAAGCAGAAGGTGAATGATTTTCACATAAAAAATCTAAACATTTAGTAAGGACAAGTGTTTGTTTCTTACCATCAATATCGCTGCTACATGTGGAGTTATTTGTGCGAGCAGCTTTTCTTTTCAGCATAGAGCGCTGTGAGGCGCGGTGCACAGACGCCTGGGTCATACTGTGCCGAAGGCCAGCCAGTGAATGGCGCACCTTGAGGGAGCAGCGCACTGAGCTCCGCCTCGTCTTCCGAGGAGGTTTGGCTATGGGGACTTTAACTGCTTTGCGGCCAGGAGAATCCTCAAGCTTTTGGATCAACTCAGCAGACAAAAGCTCTTCATTGGAGATTCTTACAACCACCTCAGGTGAAGGTATTTTAAGTGGAGACAGAGCGGCGTCACATGCTTGTTCATATGTGACTTCTTCAGCATTTGTATCTTCCTTTTTATCCACATCTTTGTTCAGAAGAACCGGCTTCTTGTTCTGCACTGCTTCTGCTTCATTGTTGTCGACTGATGTGTTCTCATCCTCTGGCACATCAGGCTTTGTTTGCTTGTTTTTGCGTGTGGTGCGCTTTGGTTGCGCTGTGCTGCTCGCTTCAGAGCTAGACCCTTCAGGGATGGGCTCTTCAGCAATCAAGTTTAGAGATTTGACAGGAGAACCACGGAGGTTGCTGCGCCTTCCCTTTGAAAATCTGCGTGGTCAGAAGAACCAAAGAAATTATTTTAGATAAAAGAAAATGAAACTTAAAAACGGATTTTTCTTCTCTTTTTTAAGCTTAGTAGTTCTGACAACTGGCCTTCTTCTCGTTTGATTTTCTTCCTGACGCCCCAAAGAAACACGCTTCCTTCGACTGTTCTTTTTTTGTGATGGCGTTTTTGGCATCAACTCTGGGGCAGCATTAAAATCTCTGAAGAAATCATAAGAAAAATAAATTAGCTAAATTAAAATAAGCAAAACTAAGACAATATAGACAAAATTTCACAACATCAAGTCAAACTCACCGAGAAAAAATTCGATTAGCTTCCTGCTGGATCTCCTCCAGCCAAACCATGTGAACATTGTCGATTTCAATGATAAACTCCTTTGCTTTGCCCTCAAACATTTGCATTAAAGAGTGTACTGATGATAATACAGAATTCATGGTGGTGACCTGAAAGCAAACTGATAAATTAAAAAATGTAATGGAGATGAAATGAAAGTGTTTCCTTATATAGATACTTGTTTTGTTGGTGAATGGTGACGTCCTATCTTGCACACGTTTAAAACAAGATCGATATTTTCGACGACTTCAAATATTATGAACTAAATCATAGCTGGACGTATTTTGAAAGCTCGTGCATTGATTGGAGTTGTAATTGTTTCCCAAAAATATGGAGGAGACCATTTTTAAAACTTAAAATAAATTTTAAAAAGTCAAATTCGAAGCAAAAACTTCTGAACCTGACATTCGTGTAACAGGAAAACCACAAACAAGTGAAATCGATGATGAGTAGTTGAAGAAAACCTACTAAATGCATTCGATATAAGGCTTGGGTTGAAACACCAACCTAAGTATTGTAGAGACAACAACTCACCGTAGTTTTAAGTATTAAAAACGTACTTAAGTAAGCTAAGGAGCTTGTAGGATGTTGGCTAACCAAAGCTAATGTCCACTAGGGAGAAAAACAACACGAATCGTTTAGTTTTAATCTCAAGAACAAAAACTACCACTAAGACAAATCTAAGACAGTTTCTTTTCATCGCAAAAATAATGCTATTAAACACTGACAAACGCCAGCACATTAGCATGCTAACAGCAGGTAACAATGCTAACATGTAAGAGAGCCATAAAAGCGTCCCTTAACGCTAGAGTTCTGGAACACAAATATTTGTTTCTGCTTTGCTCCTTGAAAGCTGAGGCTTCTTCCTAACCGTAATAAAATGAACGCGTTAGTATTTTTTGAGTGTACAAACCCGGCTACATAGACGTCTCGAACAACAACAGTGCTCCTCCACAATAACCCGCTGGAACCGTTTAGATCGAGTTCAAACCGTTCCAGCTAATCATAAAGCTCGATAGTAGCGGTGGCTCAATTTGTTCACCGTGTAGTCCGAACGGGCGGTGTTTACATGGGAAACAAAAGCTTCCAAAGCGTGCGGAGAGTGGAAACGGAAGGCTACGGCATAACAGTGACATAAAGCAAACGAAACTTTAGGGCGGAGCTGTGGCAGCACACAGATTTAAACCAACCAATTATGAATTAGGTTGACACAGTTTTTCTCCGCCCACGCATGCTTGCTAAGTAGAGAAAGATTGACGTGGATTTTGGTAAAGAGGTATTATGATTTCAGAGGTTTACAGAGTGACTACCTAACAGAATAATGCTGTTTTGATCTGTCATAATTTAAAAAAGAAAGTATATGGTTTTTGTCACCAAACTTATTTAGATGAACTTTATTTCAGAGGACACATTTTTACTGAATATAATCTACTACCTATTAATTGTTTCAACCTTTTTTCAAAGCATTTTGAACTTTACACTCACTGCCACTTTAGTAGGCACACGTTTCCAACTGCTCATTAACATATATTTCTAATCAGTCAAAACATGGTAACAACTCCATGCATTTAGGCAGGTAGACATGGTCAAGAAGATGATCTGCTGCAGTTCAAACTGACCATCAGAATGGGGAAAACATGTGATTGAAGTGACTTTGAAAGCGGCATGGTTGTTGGTCTGAGTATTTTAGAATCTGCTGATCTACTGGGATTTTCACACACAACCTTCGCTAGGGTTTACAGAGATCCGAAAAAGAGAAAGTGAGGGGTAGTTCTGTAAATGAAAAGGCCTTACTGATGCCAGAGGTCAGAGGAGAATGGGCAGACTGGTTCCAGCTTATAGAATAGTTATAGTTATGGACAACAGTACCTCAAATACCCACACGCCCAACTTTGAGGTAGATGGGCTACAGCAGCAGAAGACCACACCGAGGGGGCACTACCATCAGCCAAGAACAGGAAACTGAAACTGCAATACACACATGCTCATCAAAATTGGACAATAGAAGATTGGAAAAACTTTACCTGGTCAGACAAGTCTCCATTTTTGCTGCAAAATTCAGATGAGAATTTGGATCAGAAGATTGAACAGAATGTGGCGTCAACAGCATGAAAGCATGGATCCATCCTACCTTGTATCAACGGTTCAGGCTGGTGGTGGTATGGGGAATGTTTTCTTGGCACACTTTTGGCCCCTCAGTACCAATTGAGCATCATTACAACACCACAGCCTACTTGAGTATTGTTGCTGACCATGTCCATCCCTTCATGACCACAGCGTACCCATCCTCTGATGGCTACTTCCTGCAAGATACGGCGTCATGTCAATAAGCTGGTTTCTTGAACATAATGACTTCACTGGACTCAAATGGCCTCCACAGTCACCAGATTTCAACCCAATAGGGGTTCTTTGGGACGTGGTGGAACGAGAGATTGTCATCATGGATGTGCAGCTGGCAAATCTGAAGCAATAGTGTGAAGCTATCATTGAATATTCATGTTTTTTAAAGGTTTTTTTATCCAAATTTTCGTAAAATTTATGCCATCAAAATTTACGCATTTGTACCTGTGCATTGTTTAGCACATTTTAAAACTCTTTAACCAGGAGCTGCAGTTTATATTTTTGGCAACCTAATTGGTTTCTATGCATTCGTTTATTTTCAGGATGCATTCTAAAATTCAAAACCTTTCAGGAAAAATAATCAGTACTTATTTCATGAAGCTTTTTCAACATTGATTTATTGAAAAGTGAAGATGCAATATTACAAAATACAAAGATGTATATATAAAAAATCAACTTCTGCAGACTTGATCTACATGCTACTGTTGCTTGGTGAATAAAGTTATAGGCTCAATGCTATTGGTTCAGAAAGGCCAGCAGGATGTTGCAGGTTCCACTTTGCAAATGGAACCAGGCTGGCGAGGAAAAGTTACTGGTTGTCCTGAAATGACAGGTGAGAAATGTTTGAGCAAATTTACACTTAATTGAAGAAATTAAAACTATATGCAAGCAAAATTAACATTTGTTGGATAATGTTTTTTATTTGTTAGGGTGTCCAAAAGAACAGTTGCTTCTATCTGGTGTAAGAGGGATTTTCATACCAGAGTCTTTTAGAACAACTTGCAGATGAAAGGTGCCAGCGCTGTGAGACTGCTCTCTGAGTATGATGCAGACTTCCTCTTTCCTGAGCAGCCAGTCCATTTTACTTACCCAGATAGTTCATTCCACGAAGACACAGCTCATTTATGTCATTGGGAAGTAGGGGGGAAAAGGCCAGGCATTCCTTCTGAACTCTTAAGAAAAAAGGTGAACGGATCAAGTACTTTTAATTGCATTTTTAATGGTTTGTTTCTGGCGAGAGGACTCACCACGACCTGCATCCTGTGTAACCAAACAACACAGCTTGCAGAAATCCCCTCATACCCGTGAGAAAGCTGACTGCGCCGGAGCCATCCGATGACTCACTCCACACCTGTGAAGACAGGTAAAGACACTTTCAATAAATAATGACTGTAATTCTAAGACTATGCTTGCTGAGGATACCTGGAATGGCCCCTGGATGTTCTTGAAGCACTTTTCAAGTAAACGCTGAGCTTTCTCAGCTTCTCCCAGCTCCAGCCAGCCAATAGCAAACATGCCCTTAAAAAGGGGGGGGGGGAAGAAACAAAGGCAAAGATTCATGAGTTGATAGAACAAATTTAGGCTTAACTGGATTTATGAGTAATTCTTTATTCAATTTGAAGGGAATCAGAAGCAAATTTAAATCGCAGCAACTGAAAGGGGTGAACCAAAGTCTCCCTCTTTTCCTGAGCTGGCATCTGGCTCAATATGTACGGCTGGATAGCTCCAATATTGCTTTCCATTTTTGTTACACTGCTAATGTTTGCTTGGGTTTGAGGGGATGTAAACGTGTGGGAGAAAGTGTAAACAAAAGGCATGATGGGATATCAGCTGAGGCTTCCATCTGTGCCAACGGTCACGCCCACAACTCGTTTTGATAAATGCCTTTTACTCTGCACGAACTTGGTCCTAGAAAATGACACGTTTTTTTTGACAGATCAAGCATTGATTAATCCAAACCTCCTTGGTGTTGAGGCTTGGTCCGCGGTCTCCGGGATAATCATAATTAAAATACCACTGGGAACGCTTTTACAATAGATCAAAAGATGATTGGAGTGAGACTTCAAAAGGTAGACTATAGACTATGCATTATAAATGTAATTTCTAAGTATTAGATGTTAAATGTAGGTAATTGAGTAATAATGGAGGAATCCTGAGTGTTGCTGGTAGTTTCCTTATGTCCTATCCTTTATTTATACTACAAATGTGCATTTTTTTTTTTTGTAAACACTTTGTATGGCTTACCCACGTCATCGCAGGGCCGTTAGGATCAGTTACTTGCTCATAAATCGTCAGATCATTCCTCCTAACCTCTGGGGGCATCGGAAGTCCAAGAGGATATCCCAGCAAAACCGTGTCTGCTTGTTTCACCGGGTGTACTTCACCAGATTTCAAAACAAAACATAGATGTCATCCAACTGCTTGCTCATTTAATTTGGGTCAGTGGTGTATAAGCATTCACCTTTGGTGTAGCCATCAAACTCAGGATGGTACTGGATCTCCAGGTCAAAGTAGATTTTTATGTGTTCTGCCACTTCCTGCCATTCTTTTGGTGCCGCATCTTGGAGAAGATCGGCCAACTCAACAGCAAACTGCAGGCTAAAGGACACAACATTTGTGGAAAATTGGGGCTTGCAAGCTGACATCTAAAAACTGGCATCAGTACCTGAGTTTGGCCGCTGCGTTTGTGTACACAGAGTTGTTGACATTGTAGTAATACTCATCAGGTGGCATGACACCTGAATATTAGAGAAGAGAAATGGAGCATTTGGCAACATTTATCTCCAAAAATCCATTCTGTGCACCCCAACATTCCCAAACATAACATTTCCAACTTGGTCTCAGACTGATCTTTACCTAAGAGGTCATACATCCGATCATCTGGGTTCCACTTTGCTCTGGAAACCCAGTAATCAGCAACACCGTAGACGACTTCACTGCCCCGCCCCTCTTTCAACATGGATACATCCTTCAAGAGGTAGAAAATGTCTTATCACAATGCTAAAACAAAAGAAAAAGATGGGAATTAGAGATTAATTTGAAAACCTCAGTGAGGTAGAGATAGTGTTGGAAGGCCAGCATCACGTCTCTGTTGATGTGAATCTCTTGTTGTCCGTTAATGTCTTCCGGACACACCTCTCTCCCAGAAGCAGCACCCTCCCACGGGAACTTCAGCCCCTGCAGGGACAGCATCTGATCTTCAGAGTTCAAATCTGAAAGTGGAGCTAAACTCGACCTAAAGGGGCTTCGCTGCTGTTGGTTCAGCAAACGATAAAATTAGATAATTTATTGTTGTTGTTAATTGAATCCTCTTTGGACATTGGATGGTGGCTTCAAAAAAGGCAGCAAAAATCCCCACAGGAATTTGCCCCAAGGAGGGAAAAAAACAACTTTAAAAGATGTTATTCTCATTTCAGGAGTAAATGCATTAAGTTTGTCATGGTATAAATGACTGTAGAAAGTGAATGCTTTAGAATGATTATGAAATGTGATGTTGTAATACCTTTAACAATCAATAGTTTTGATATTGCAGAGCAGCCAAACCCTGGTTCTTGAGATCCTTCACCCTGCTGGTTTCCATCCATTACTATCCAATACACCTGATGATTGGCTGGATCAGCTTATTCTAGGTTCTGATTGGCTGAACACATGTGATCCAGTTAACTGGCAGCAAATAGGTGTTGAGGTTGTAATAGATGGTTATAAGAAATGATTTTAAAGTTTGCTTTTTTGATTGGCTTTAGTGTTTCATCCAACACTTCCTATTTTTTCCTCCAGATTTAATGACGGAGAAAACTGTGTTGATGGTGAGACCAAAGAACCATTAGAGTTACCTTTTAGCCCTGCTTTTGCGCATTGGCTTTAGCTCCATCTACAGTCCCCACCCTGTACTCCAGCACTGCTCGGGCCAACTTGGGGTAAAAGAGGACTATCCCAGGATACATCCAAATGTCCTATTACAGGAAGGTTTGGATATTTTAGAATTCACTGTACAACACAAAAATAAAGGTTTATTGCCATTAGCTTCACCTGGTCCCAGAAAACATGGCCCCAGTAATCCTGACCATCCCCGCCATTAGAAAGCCCACCGGGACTGACTCCTCCAAAAGATCTGGAATCGTCATGTAGAGATGGGAAGGCACTGAGGAGGTAGAACATGCATCCGATCAGAGCCTTGATGAGATCACTCGATCCTGATACCTCCACCTTGCTCTGCAGTCTGTACTCGTAAGTTGGAAAACGTATACTGTGACCCTTACCTCCCTCCTTTATAACAAGGGCCGGTTTCAAAAACGATGTCTTTGCTTTGAGGGGTGAATGAACTGACCAGGTTAACAGAGACTGGCTGATCTGAGGTCACCTGGCGCTCCAGCAGAACCTCCATCACCATAATGTTTGGGTAGAATCTGTGACAGTACAAGGACTGTGAGGCTGTTGCATTGGCTGAGGTCGAGGTGTGGGTGAAAATCCCTGGATAGTTTTGAGAAAAAATCAAAAAACACTAAAAATGCAAGTCTCTTGTTTTGTTTTTCTGTTTTAATCAGAACTAGCAGCTCTGCGGGTTTACATGTGTGGGTGTTTAGGCTGTAGACGTGTTGGGCAGCATCTTCCATTTCAGCCTTCACAGCTACAGGACAGGGAACATCCGCTCTGTGGCAGTGTCCACCCTCTCCATTTAAGACACCATCCATGTGCAAGACGCTGTTGAACACCCTCCAACCCAAAAGCCCGTTTGCCAGGGGAGGAAGGAAACGGGGATCTGAGGGTAACGTGTCAGTGGACAAGATGTAAGGGTCCAAATCAGAGGACATGGCCAGTTGGTGATCCCTCCACACTCACGCAGGGACTCCTCAGCTAAAAGAACAAAACAAATACAATAAAAGTATCAACAAAAATGTTTTAAATCATTTCTTCCACGTCTGCAGACTGATTGATGTCTGTACACTGTGTACTTTGACACATATGTGACATGCTTTGACAGAATCAAAATTTCATGCAAATAGTTGAAGTAAAGTTTCTTAACTGAGACATGCTTATACCAAAATGTATTTTCAACACAGTTTCATAAAGTCAAAGGAAGCTGATTGGTTACTGTCAGCGCTCTAAGCAAACATACCTTGAAAGTCTCAGCCTCACGTGAACAGAAGGTAGTGTCAGTTTCTGCCCCCAAAAATAAAATAAAATAAAGGAATGTGGTTGTGAGGAAATGCAGACGTGTCCCCTTTAGTTTCCAGACAGCTTCTTCTTTACATCTTAATTTTGACGGAAGGAAAAAAGCTTCTGGAACTTCTAGAACAGTTGAAATCTAAGGTGATCCAAAGTTGTAAAGGGGAGTCAAAAGGCCTTGCAGAGTCCAAAGAAGGCCCCAGTTCTTTGTGCTGCACAGAAACTCTGGATGTGAGTCAAGGTCTGCAGGAAAACACAACATGGATTTCTATCAAGGGACTTATA
This sequence comes from Oryzias woworae, assembly GCA_016861445.1. Classification (NCBI taxonomy): domain Eukaryota; kingdom Metazoa; phylum Chordata; class Actinopteri; order Beloniformes; family Adrianichthyidae; genus Oryzias; species Oryzias woworae. The sequence continues at coordinate 621,652 of BOLG01000333.1, read as the reverse complement.
CATAGTGATTGGGTCTTCTGTCAGATCTGGCAGCGCAAGGAATTGTGGGATATCATTCATTTCATCTTTCTGGGTGGATTGGGGTTTAAGCGTGGCTTTTTGTCTGTGTGCTCTGTAGTCTGGATTGCTTAACTCTGTGTTGCTCTTAGTTATTGTATTCTGTTATGTTTATTTCTTTCTGAATCTTGAGTGAAAAGGATGTAGAAAGGTCATAATCATAATTAAATACTTTACAATAGCGCTTTTACAAAAGATCAAAAGAGTTGAGTGGATCTTTAAAGAGGAATTTTAAAAATCTTCAACAACTCAAGCAAAAAAATACATGAGAACAAGATGACAGACATAAATAACCGCATAGATCATTTAAAGCATATTTCAAAAACTATTTAGTCACACTGTGTTAATGTAAGGATCCAGAGAAAAATATAAATGTCATTTGAAATTCAGAGAAGTGATATCCCATGTGTTCAAGGTAAAACTCCCTGTGGGGACGGAACCAGTAGAATTTACACAGACGTGAAGCAAAAGCAAATGAAGTCATGACGCCAAACCTGATCACACCATCATTGCTCATTGCAGCGGCTCTCAGTCGAGTCCTCATCATGCAGCCGGACCATTCAAGCTCAAACCAAGCTGCTCAAGCAGAAACATGCAAAGTGTCGGTAGCCTTGATGAGAGCCTCACCTTCAACTTCTGCTCCAGCTCTGCCAAGTGCCGTTCCAACACCCTCCGGTCCTGATGCCAGCCAAACGTGTGGCGGGGCAGCGTGGGGGATGGATGCAAGAAAAAGGAGCACAAAAGTTGAGTGAAAACAAGTGAGGAAGTGATTTAAGTAGGTGAGAGAACAACATGACAAAACGGAAGAGGTGGCAGTGGTGAGGCGGAGGAAGCTGCAGAAAGAAAACCCCAGCACCCACGGCAGAGACGTGCTACCTTCCTCTGCAGCTCCAGCAGGGACGAGCAGTCACTGAAGCGCTCCTGTCTCTGCGGGAGACAACAAACCATCAGCGTTACCCCCAAAGGACATTTAAACCCTAACCTCCTCTGCCCTCACCTGTGTGGCCTTATCCAGGTCCAACCTGGTCTGATGACATCCTCTGAGTGTCCTGCAGCTGGGACTGGAGCTGGCTGTTTTCTCTGGACACCTCCTCAAACAGCTGACGCAAACAGAAAACAGATGACTGTTAGAGGAGAAAAGAATCCACTTAATGCTTTGTTTTGGGTCCTGCCACAGACTGGTGACCTGTCCAGGGTGTAACCTACCTTTGCTAACGGTAGCTGGGACAGGCTCCAGCAACCGGAAAAGGAATTCAACGATTAATACATTATTTGTTTTGTGCTTTCAGGGTTTTATGTAAGCAAACAAAATTATTATTTATTGACATTAAATGTTTGAATTATTAATAAATACCGTCTGTGCCATCACTATTAGAACAAAATAGTAATAAAACAGATTTTTGGCTAAACTTAAGTTTTTTAGTTTTTTGGTTGAATCTGTAATATACTTTTGTTGTTTTACTACATTTGATTCCATAAGGACCAAAGCAGAAAACTAAACCAGTTCACTTATCTGTTATTGTCTCAGACAGCAGCTAGTCAGATTTATAATCATAGATCAATCATATCATATGGATTAAAATGTGATATTTAATTTTAATTCTAAATTGCAAAATGTATTTTAATTTTAAAAGCCTGAATTTCATATTGAATTGTCAATTGAAAAATGCATTTTCAAATTGCATGGTTAAATTGCCAGTTGAATTTCAATTAAGAATTGAATATTACTTTGAATTATGAATCCAAAAACTTCCATAATTTAAGGCACGAATACAACAAATTTAGTTTTTATTCCCTGGAGCTGATTTTTGTTAAATCCAGCTCAAAATCCAGAAAAGCAGGATTGGTGTTTCCACACTTCTTCTCCTGGGTTTTCAGATTCAGTTTCCCGCTGCGTTTCTTTAGCTAAAACAAAACCAAGACAAAACAGAAACTCAGGAGCTTCTCTAGTGTCAGTTTGTGGTGTCGCATTTTGAACTCACTCCTCCTTCAAAAAGTTTAATGAGATGGTAGAAAGTTGTGTCTTCTTTCTGTAGCATAAGCTTCAGTTGCACTTCAAGTTTATATCCTCCTTATATGATGTGTCCATGCAGCTGTCATGAGGACTTATTACAGTTATCATAACGCGGTTTACTGTCTTCTGTCTTTCAGTGATTCCTGAGGAAGTTTGGTAAGTCTGTTCTAGAACCAGTGATTTTCAAACAAAGTATTTTATATCATGGGATTTAGGAATCTTGAAGTGTTTCAGATCAGGATGTTTTGGGTCAAAAGTCTTTTTGGTTTCAAGTATCTGAGGTCATAGTTTTAAAGATTAGGTTCTTTAGATGAATGCTTTCTATAGATGTGTGTATTTTTACCTGTGTGTCATGAGGTTTGATAAGTCTGTTCTTGATCCAAAGGTTTTCAAGCTAAAGTAATTTTATCTCATGAGCTTTAAATGTTTTTTTTTTAATTTATAACAATCAAAGCTTTATTAGTTCTCTCATTTCAAATCAGTGTACTATTTTTCTCTGGATTTTTTAAACAATAGTGGTTCAAGGTCTTATTTGATGGGAAACAGTCGACTGATCAGGGATAATGGTCTTTTATGGTCTGTTCTTGGTTTCCAGCATGTTAGGCCTCTGCATCTACCCGGGTCGGGTTTGGGTTGGTAGATGCAAAAGCCTAACCTGTTTCAGTCGCTGTTTAGATGCTGCTCAAACTGCCCCTCAGAAAGCAGCTGCTCTGACTGCAGCACCTGCTTTCTGATCCAAACCAGCTGATCCCCTCAGTGGGACTGGGTCAGGGAGACGGGGTAGGCTTAGTGGCATCTTTTGTTGTTTTTTTTTCATCATTTTCTCATCTCTGGATAAAAGCAGTGGTTTCAGCCAACTGCAAACTGTGCAGACACATGTTAGGAGTTTGTAGAAGACACGTGTGGACAGGTTTCCTGTTTTCTGCTCAACAGGATACTGCGACCCCATGTGTGACCAGAGAACTGCATGTCACCAAGTTTTATTTGTTTTGTTTGATATGTACAGAACCAACCCTAAGGAGGGTCATCAATAAAAAGACCAGCAACCAGCAGATGTTCATGGTCCAGAGTCCTTTTGTCTTCTCAACAGAACACAACGCAGAAGTTTTTTTGGGTTAACGGATGCGGTGGTCAGACAGATACACGCCCGTTACACTTGAATATAAATGACATGACATTCATTTGAGTTTTGTTGGTTTTTTGTCGTGTTTTGACTTGTATTTCTGCTCTCTTGGCTCATGTCAGGTGGAGATTGTTTCTCCAGTGTTTTGCGGCTTCTTCCTCCTGCTTGTCTAAATGGTTTTGTTTCAGTTTGTTGGAGATGAAGGTCACTTGTCAAAAGAGGCTCATGCTTTTCTGAATCCAGCTGCAGACAAACCACTGCAGCTCACATTCCACTTTTGATAAACCAGTTAGAATCAGACCCTGCATTTGTATCACTGGGGCCACTCCATGTCTGTTCCTTAAGAGTTCCTTGGTCCAGCATGCTGGAGGTAAACTAACTCTCTGAATAACATGAACTGTTGAATGTGAAACTTGATTAAACATAGGTAATCTTACAATTTGTTGTTTCCTTTGGTTGAGCTCAATCTTCTCCCAAATAAAAACTGGGCTACAACACTATTTCCAGCTGGAAAAACATGATCCATCACTCCAGAGAAGGCGTCTCCACTGCTCTAGAGTCCAGTGGCGGCGTGCTTTACACCACTGAATCAGACGCTTTGGGTAACCCAGTAGAGAAAAGCCCTTTATAAGAAGTACCATTTCTAAGTAAAAAATAACATAAAAAAAGAATAAACAAGGATAATAGAAAATAGTAAAATAGTAAAATAGATACTGCCTGCAGCATTAGAAATGGTCTCTGTCATGCTGGATGATGCAAGTGCTGCAAAAATAAAAACTATCCCTCTGTCCAATGACACTGTTGCTAGACGTATAAATGACATCGCTGACGATCTTAAAGAACAGCTGGTAGATAAACTCAAAGACAAACGTTTTGCCTTACAATTTGATGAAGCAACTGACAGCAACAAAGACTGTTTGTTTATTGCTTATGTACGTTTTGACACGACTAATTCCCTGTGTGAGGATCTACTTTTTTGTAAATATGTCAGAGACAGAGCCACAACTGAAGAGCTCTTCCAAATGCTAGACTGCTTCCTGACTGAGAATGGACTAAAGTGGGAGAACTGCTTTGGTGTTTGCAGTGATGGTGCACAGACCATGGCTGGGATGAGAAAAGGACTTCAGACTCTCATCAGGAAGGCCTCAGCTAATGCTGAGTGGACAAGTGTGTTATACACAGAGAAGCACTGGCATCAAGGCACCTTTCCTCTGAATTAAGTGAGGTTATGACTGACATTGTAGATGTAGTCAATTTAATAAAGACCAGACCACTAAAAACAAGAGTCTTCTCTGCTATCTGTGAGGAGATGGAAGCTGAACATCAGCTGTGCTGTTTCACAGAGAGGCAAGGTGGCTGTCACGAGGAAAAGTCTTGTCCCGAGTTTTTGAGCTCAGAGAGGAGATACGAATGTCTTTGGAGCAGGAGCACAAGTATGAAGTCGCAAGCAAGTTTAGTGATAAGAACTTTCTGATGAAACTGGCCTATCTGAGTGACATATTTGGAAAGCTCAATAAACTAAACCTACAGCTTCAAGGGAAAGATCAACACCTCCCTCAGGTCACAGACAAGATCAGCTCTTTCACTCGAAAGCTTGCAATGTGGGGCAGGCGACTTGATGAAGGAAATACGGAGTCATTTGAGAACCTGCAGGAATTTGTTAACACTACAGACTATGATGCCACCTCAGTGATTCCATATTGTAAGCAACATATTTCATCACTGATGGGATTCTTTACAAAGTACTTCCCTGAAAACAGTTCCCAGTATGACTGGGTGAGAGATCCTTTTAATGCAGCAGCTCCAACTGGTTTCAGCTCTGCAGAGGAGGAGCAGTTCATAGATATCACATCTGACTCCACATTGAGACTAAGTTTCACATCCCAGACACTGAGTGAATTCTGGCTGACTGTGGAGAAGCAATATCCACTCTTAGGACAAAGAGCTGTGCACATTCTTCTTCCATTTGCAACTTCTTACTTGTGTGAAACTGGCTTCTCTGCTGTTGTTGCTCTGAAAAGCAAATCCAGGTCCCAGCTACACATTGAGCAGGAGCTGAGAGTTGCTGTGTCCTGCTTCAAAGCTCGCTTCAAACAGCTGTGCATTGCAAAACGTGCTCATTGTAGCCATTAATCCAGACATCATCTTTGATTAAAAAAATCAGCACAAATTATTTTATATATTTTTGTTTTGCAGGTCAAAGTTTTTTTTTAATATTGTGCTCATGAGTTATTGTTGGTGATCAGTTTCAATGCATTATTATTTATTGATTTTATTTTTCAGTGTCATATGGTTTGACATGGTCAGTCAAAAAATGTTTATAGTTGAATTAAGGATTCAGTTTTATTTTTGAATGTCAGATGCACTTTTGATCTTTTCTGTTACAGTTAATAAAGCTGTTCTTTGTTGTGAGTTGGTCCATATTTCTTTTTATATTCTCTTATATGTTAATAAGGATACAGTGTTATGCAGAGGTGTACTTCTAACAATTTTATAGACAAATTATACTATTTATAGTCACGTGGGGGGGGGCGCGAGATGTTTTATTCTTCCTAAGGGGGGCATGACAGAAAATAATTGAGAAGCACTGGATCATTGCAATGTAGAAGATGGTCAGCAGCACCTGTGTCAGGATGAACTTCCTTTAATTGACACAGAAAATACAACTTTTGCTTTGTGGGAGATACACTGCAGGTCCCGTGAGATGGTGGACCCTAGAATCCTGTGTCAGACTATTGAGGGAGCTGTTCTGTTGAGGCCTGCGGGGGTTTCTTTCTGAAGTCCACTGTCATCTTCACAGTCTTCAGTGGGTTGAGCTCCAGGTGGTTCTGGCTGCTCCAGAAGACGAGCCGCTCCACTTCTCTCATGTTTGCAGACTCGTCATTGACTTTGATTTGCTGCTACTGACCCAGAGGTTCATATCCCTTATTATCTTTACATCTGCAAGCAAGTTTGAACAGGAGGAGGGAGGTTTCAGATATGATTTGCTGTGTTAAGTTCATTTTAAAGTTCCGCCGAGTTGGAACATGTGTGGAAGAAATCCCTAGGAAGGTGTCTAGTAGGCATCCGAACCAGATGCCTGAGCTACTGCTCCTCCTGGTGTGGAGAAGTGGTGGCTCTTTCCAAGCTCACCCTGCTCTCATCCTGTCTCTAAGAGAGCGTTTAAAAAAAAAAAAAAGGTTAAAATTGATCCAGAAATATTCCCAAAAAATGAATACTCTCAAATGTTCATGTAAACTGCTGTCCCCTATAGTGCTTATTCAGTTTTAGTATTCTAAAGTGATTTGGTCCAAAAACCTAACAACAATTGAAGAAAAATACATCAATTTACACTAAAAGTGTTCACTAAAATTTTGAAAAAGCCTTAAAGGTAGATCTAAACTGCTGTCCACTATAGTGCTTATTTAGTTTTAGTATTCTAAAGGGATTTGGTCAAAAACTTAAAGGCTATTGAAGATAAATGCATCAATTTACACTAAAAAATTCACTAAAAATAGGAAAAGCCTCAGAGGCTCATGTAAACTGCTGTCCCCGATAGTGGTTATTCAGTTTTATTATTCTTGAGTATTTTGGGCCGATTTGGTACAAAAACGTAAAAGCTATTGATGAAAAACATAATAATGTACATAAAAAAATGTAAGCAATTTGTTGACGGTCCCTAAATACGAACGCTCACATTTACAGACACCTCTTGTTAGTACAATCCGCTCGACTGTCTCTTCTTTCGGGTCGACTGTCCCAGCGTTCTCCGAGCGAATATCTGCCGAATGTCCAATATCCAACTAACTTCACCTCGATCTCCGTCCTCTTCATTTAGTTTATCCTTTCGGTAACGGAGGAATCGTTGTCTCCAAGTAGCCCATTCTCCTAGATTGTTGAAAGTTCTCTGGTGACTTAAAATTAGGCATCTTACAGCAACATAGATTCGTCCTCCGTCGGGATCACTTCTCACACCATGTCAAATGATGAGCCTCTTTGTAGAACACGTTATTAATAATAATCTTGAACAGCAAGAGATGAAACGGCACCCAGACGTCTTCTTGACGTTGTTCATCCAACTGACCTGCCACTTCCCACGAGCAGCTATAAACCCTTACAATCGCGCGTTCCCGTGAGACTCCCAAACATTGTCTTATAAACGAAGATGTTCACTCCAACCTCTCTTGACAGTTGTCATCTCTCCTCGCGCCGAGTAGTTTGAGCAAGAAGTGTCGGATGTCTTCCTAAAAGAACTACACACGAAGAACTATTTCTGCTTACGACATTCCGTGGATGTCCATACGCCATGACGTATCCATCCGCCAATACATGCCTGCAGCTGGGTGCCTCTCCCTGCAGTAGGACACTCTTGATCTTTCATTGGGATTTGTAACTCTCGCGAGATTTCTTCAAATACATAAAGAGCTTCACGGCCTGCCTTCCTCCTTTCTCTCGTTTTCACCGGTGAAGGTGCAACAGTCCTCGGTCGTCCCGAACCCGGGTTCATCCGACACCATCACCAACCAAGCTGATTTGAGAGCAACGTCCAAAACAGCAACATGCCGCCCAAATTCGACCCCAACGAAATTAAAATCGGTATGTTTTTAGATTCAGAGAGTAGTAGGCGCCGGTTCACAGCCGAGGAGTCGCCGCTGTGCGCCGGCTACCTCTGCGCCCGTTGGCTTTTGGGCCTTGCACAGAAAACGGTAAAGACTTGACTCAAAAACTTGCTCAAGAGACAGACTGGTTTAATTAAACACTGTCCAGACTGAGATTCTGGACAGTTTTATGAGGCGGGTGACCGTGGAAAGCGTCTTTGTGAGGCGGTTCTGAATGATATCCACGTGAGGCGCATGCATAAGCCGTTAGCTGCGGTGCTAGCAGGCGCTGTTCGCGTACCGTCTCTGCATGTGTTAGTCTGTTGTACTTCTAGGATCAGCGTGGTGTAAATCGGTGTTTTTTGTTTTCTTCTGAAATAACGACCGTTCTTGTCTCTCGGTAGTCTGTGTTCTTCAGTAACTTTCCGGGTTTGTGAGCGTGTATGAAACGGCCGGAAGAGGGCAGTTTTCTTTAATAGTAACAGATGGAAAACCTTCAAAATAAAGTTCGCAGCTTTATATTAAGTGACTTCACACGTAAATGGCCTGTACGTTAAGATGTGTGCGAGCAATGTAACGATATGTATTTTGACTGCGTGCATTTCATGTGCTTGCTCACACAGACTTGTATGCAATTAACATTTGCCTTAATGTAATGTGAGTTTATAGAAAAAGTTTGGGAGCCAGTTGAACAGTTGACATAAAGTCTAAGTCTCTGTACTGAGTTGTCATGAACTTAAGTTACTGTTTGGTGGTTCTGATCAGTGATCTGTAAAGAAGGCTGAACTCACTCTTATCCTGAAGTCAAAATGGGTTTAAGGTCTTTTCTTCTCATCCACCAGTGTACATGAGATGCACTGGGGGAGAAGTTGGAGCCACCTCAGCTCTGGCCCCCAAAATTGGACCTCTGGGTCTGGTGAGTGTGGCAGTTTGTGTGCTTCATCGAGGCCGCTTCTTGCCTGAACAGCTTTTGTCTCCAGTCTCCCAAGAAAGTTGGTGACGACATTGCCAAGGCCACCGGAGATTGGAAGGGCCTGAGGATCACCGTAAAGCTGACGATCCAGAACAGGCAGGCAGCAGTAAGTGGGCACCTTGTTTGGCTAAAGAGAGCATGGAAGGACAAGTCCACATTTAATCCCAACTTGTAAACTCCAGCAGATTCTTTCCACTGGGTCATTGGGCAGTAGCCTAATCTGTCATCCTTCCTATTATTTTTATTGAGACAAATGGTCGGATATGTTTGCCATGATATGATCAGAAAGTAGATGCAGTCTTTAGTGCAGAAAGCTTTCTCCTGTTGACTGTTATCTTTTATCAGATCGAGGTGGTCCCCTCTGCATCTGCACTTATCATCAAGGCTCTGAAGGAACCTCCCCGTGACAGGAAAAAGGTCAAGAACAGTGAGTATCAGCATGGAGAGCTTTCCTCAAGATGAGGCAGATGCAAACTATTTCTGTTTCAGTCAAACACAGCGGCAGCGTGACCTTTGATGAAATTGTGGGCATCGCTCGCGTCATGAGGCCTCGCTCCATTGCCAGAGAGCTTTCTGGTAAGAGAACATTTACTCTGTCGAACTCAGCCTCCCGCCACTATATCAGTCTTCCCCGTGACATGGTTTAGTCCAGTGGAGGCTAAGAGTAACCCAGCTTTAGGAAACAGGGCTGCCCACATAGATGGGTGACTCTGTGCCGAAAAGTCTGGAACATGAAGTCAATGCTGGCGCATGTGACCTTAAACAGGTCTGGGACTCATGAATGCTTGTTTTCCTCTCAAGGAACCATCAAGGAGATCCTGGGAACGGCCCAGTCTGTTGGCTGCACCATTGATGGCAGTCATCCCCACGATGTCATCGATGACATCAACAGTGGGAAAGTGGAGTGTCCGTCTGACTAAACTGTCATTAAATAAACTCTTAAACTGTATCTGCTTAGTTCTGGTCATGCCTCCTACCTTCAAATGAAGAGCCATCTGTGTTCATAAAAAGTTTAATGATGGTGGAAGATCTTCAGAATACCCCCATCAGAAACAGAAGTCCCTATTTTAGGAAATATTAAAAATCATGGATGGGACACATTATTCCATTAGGACCACACCTAATATTTGAGCTAAGCATATTCACTGGTGGAAATGTAACCCAGAATGTGATGTCCAACTACATGGATACCAGGTCTAAAGAGGTTAAACATCTGTGTGCCACAGAAAAATGGTGATTGAATTGACGGTTTCACTGGAACCAGAGGTATGGCATTTTCTATGGGTGACGTCACAGGCATTATTTCCCATCTATCAGGGGTCCCCCAACTTTTTTATGTGAGGGCCACATCACTTTTTTATTTTTCTCAGATGAGGAGGCTGGGGACAGTTTGAAGGCTAAAAAAAATGTGTACATATCACAGGGTGTTTTTCCAGAAAGCCACATTTAACCACGTTTTTAAAAATCCTTGTCTGTCATCTTTACAAAAAAATGAACAAACATTTCAGAAATTAAACCAATAAATAGGCTGTCCTCTCCCATCATCGTCCCTTTGAGATATTTAACAGTTTGTGTAAAATTCACAATAGTGATGGGAATTCTGGCTCTTAGCCAGACCGCTCTTTCCAACTTGTGCACAAAATGAGTAATGTAAACAGTTTTATACATATATGCTTTTATTTTTCCTTTTGGATAAAATCTACAAAATGATGAAAACTTAAAACAATTTACTATTCAACTTTTAAAATCAAACACAAAATACTGCAACAACCTAAAGTACTAATTAAAACGTGCAAAAAAAAAAAAAAAAAGTTTGTAATGACGGTAAAGGTTGGTATTTAGAAATAAAGTATATAGTATTCTGTTCTGTTTGACAGGCATTTGAGGAATGTTCAGACAGACTGCAGAAGGGTGAAATAAAAAGGCACATTCTGTAAAAACAAAGTAATGCTTCTGATGTTGGTCAGGGGGCCGGGCCAAATGTGGAGGTGGGCTGGATCTGGCCCACGGGCTGTGGTTTGAGGACCCCTGATCCATATACATTGGCTACAGAAAGTATTCAGAAAAAATAAATTCCTCACCATTTGTTATATTGCAGCCATTTGCTAAAATCATTTCAGTTCATTTTTTCTTAATGTACACAGCACCCCATATTGGAAAAAAACAAAATTTTTGACATTTTTGCAGATTTATTCAAAACCAAACTGAAATATCACACGGTCCTAAGTATTCAGACCCTTTGCTGTGACACTCATATTGAACTCAGGTTCCCCTCCATTTCTTCTGACCATCCTTGAGATGTTTCTACACCTTCATTTGAGTCCAGCTGTGTTTGATTCTACTGATTGGACTTGATTAGGAAAGTCACACACCTGTCTAATGTAGAAATGACCAAGTGCATCACAGCAGACAACACACATAATGCAGCAAAAACTGATCTGTGTGTGAACTGTGTGTAAATGTAGCAAAGACATGACCATGTACACACGTGGACAAAATTGTTGGTACCCCTCAGTTAAAGAAGGAAAAACCCACAATTCTCACTGAAATCACTTAAAAACTTACAAATGTAACAATAAATAAAAATTTATTGAAAATTAAATAATCAAAATCAGCCATTAAAAAAAAACAAACTAATGAAACAGGCCTGGACAAAAATGATGGTACCCATAACTTAATAGTTTGTTGCACAACCTTTTGAGGCAATCACTGCAATGAAGCGATTTCTGTATTTGTCAATGAGCGTTCTGCAGCTGTCAACAGGTATTTTGGACCACTCCTCATGAGCAAACTGCTCCAGTTGTCTCAGGTTTGATGGGTGTCTTCTCCAAATGGCATGTTTCAGCTCCTTCCACAGATGTTCAATGGGATTCAGATCTGGGCTCATGGAAGGCCACTTTAGAATAGTCCAACGCTTTTCTCTCAGCCATTCTTGGGTGTTTTTGGCTGTGTGTTTTGGATCGTTGTCCTGTTGGAAGACCCATGACCTGCGACTGAGACCCAAGCTTTCTGACACAAGGCAGCACATTTCTCTCCAGAATGCCTTGATAGTCTACAGATTTCATTGTACCTTGCACACATTCAAGACACCCTGTGCCAGATGCAGCAAAGCAGCCCCAAAACATGACTGAGCCTCCTCCATGTTTCACCGTAGGGAGAGTGTTCTTTTCTTCGTATGCTTGGTTTTTGAGTCTATGAACATAGAGTTGATGTGCCTTACCAAAAAGCTCCAGTTTGGTCTCATCTGTCCAAAGGACATTCTCCCAGAAGCTTTGGGGCTTGTCAACATGCATTTTTGCAAATTCCAGTCTGGCTTTTTTATGATTGTTTTTCAGCAGTGGTGTCCTCCTTGGTCGTCTCCCATGAAGTCCACTTTGGCTCAAACAACGACGAATGGTGCGATCTGACACTGATGTACCTTGGCCTTGGAGTTCACCTTTAATTTCTTTGGAGGTTGTTCTGGGCTCTTTGGATACAATTCCAACGATCCGTCTCTTCAATTTGTCATCAATTTTCCTCTTGCGGCCACGTCCAGAGAGGTTGGCTACTGTCCCGTGGGTCTTGAACTTCTGAATAATATGAGCCACTGTTGTCACAGGAAGTTCAAGCTGTTTAGAGATGGTCTTATAGCCTTTACCTTTAAGATGTTTATCTATCATTTTTTTTCGGATGTCCTGGGACAATTCTCTCCTTCGCTTTCTGTTGTCCATGTTCAGTGTGGTACACACCTTTTCACCAAACAGCAGAGTGACTACTTGTCTCCCTTTAAATAGGCAGACTGACTGATTATGAGTTTGGTAACACCTGTGATGTCAATTAAAGGACACACCTGAGTTAATCATGTCAGTCTGGTCAAATAGTTTTCAATCTTTTATAGAGGTACCATCATTTTTGTCCAGGCCTGTTTCATTAGTTTGTTTTTTTTAAATAATTATGTTAATCAGCAATTCAAAAGTGATGGCTGATTTTGATTATTTAATTTTCAATAAATTTTTATTTATTGTTACTTTTGTAAGTTTCAAGTGATTTCAGTGAGAATTGTGGGTTTTTCCTTCTTTAACTGAGGGTTACCAACAATTTTGTCCACGTGTGTAGTATGGCAGAATGTTCTAATGTTCCCTTTGGATTATTTTGATGTGGTGAAAAAACAGTTGGCTGAACTTTATCAAGCTAAAGTGAATAGATTTGACATTTGTGTCTACTTTTTTGTAGACATTACTTTCAAACTTTATTATCTTGCAAGAAATACAAGGAATCTGTAAAACTTCACCTGCACTGTTCAGTACCAGGTATTTATCTGAGTCACACTGGTTGAATTTTTGGATCAAAGTGTCCTGGGTCCATTTCAGGTCAGTGAATTGGATCATTTAAAATAAACCAATATCGACAATGAATTGAATCTATAAACCTTTTTTTGTCATAATTCAAAGTAGTATGACATTTTCATTTGATAATTCAATTTGCAATTTGATCATGCAACTTAAAAATGCAATTTTCAATTGATTTAATATGCAATTCAGGATTAGAGTATGAAAATACATTTTGCAATTTAGAATTTAATATTAAAATGTACTATTCAATACGACAATTTAATACAATATTAAATTAAAACAAAATCAATTGTATTTAAATTGTTATGGGTTTTTGATGACAATTTTGCTGTCATTTTGTAGTTTACGATGCGATATTTAAAAATTGCATTTCAATAGTTTGCTTTAAATTCATTTTAGAGCAACTTAAAATCTATTGCATTGTAAAATGCCATGCTGTTTGTGTCAGAATTCAAATAAAATTGAAAAACAGCAGCCCCTGGTGTAATGTTTATTCATTTGCATAGCTTTTCACTTATGCCGGTAAAACTCCATTTGAAATGCAAACAGGACGCTCATCAGGGCGGGGCCTACCACCTCCCTACATTTTCTAAAAACTGCCTCAACTTCCTTTGGTGAACCAATTAAGAATATGAAGGACTCAACTAATCTTTATTGAAATCATTTAATTATTGATTTTGGAATCATTTACTTCACAGTTGAAACACTTTGATAGCGTAAACTGTCAGGATGGAGGGTCTCCTACATTCATTTGTAGTTCAAGAACCTGCACACTACTTGCATACAAAACATTTATTCAAACTACAAAAGACTGAATCATGGGAAGAAAATGCTAAAATGAAACCACCAGCCTTCTGAGAGCAGTTTTTACAGTTTGTAAAGCCAGAGTCTGATCTCATGTTGGACAGTTGTCCCTGTGCTTTCATGTAAGCTCTGCCCTTGGAGAGCAGGTCCTCAGTTCTCCACCTCCTCTTCCCTGTCCTCAGGCTCGTCCTCCATGCGTTCTTCCTCATCCTCTCCCTCCTCATCTTCCTTGTTCTTTTCACAGTCTGTCTTCTTTTTCTCTTTGCGTTTCTGCTCAGATACTTCCTTCTTTCCTTTCTGACCTTTCTTGTACACTGTTGAGGAACATCAACAGTTAGTTGTTGGACAGCAAAATGAAGCAATGAGGCATTTGTGTTCCTCACCTTCTAGAGCTGCTCTGAGAGGCTCCAGGAAGCGCTCAAACTCCATCTCCTCCATCGCTGCCAGCACATCTCCAGCATTTAAAGTTTTTCGTTTGGCTTTCAATGCAAAATTGTTAGCGCTAAAAGCAGAAAAATGTTTTTTCAGGACAGAAAGTGCTGCACCCAGAATTGTGTGGATGGGGGGCTTCTCACCAGGAGGTTGCATACAGCACAAAAACGCTGGCAGCCTGAGAAATGGCTCTGCGTGCCTCTTTAGATACGTTCACTCCATTTGGAAGCTGTGGGAAAGTAGAGCGTGTAGGACCTTTAGAGAATTAGAATGGTGGAAGCAGAAACCAAACTGTTCATAGAACCAGAAACCCTGATCACTGAACTGCAGATGGATCTCTGCCAATAATCTGCAGAACTGAAAAGCCCACAACTGGTGAGAAAATCATGAGCAAACTCATTTGGTGGTATTGGTGCAGTGCCACCATGTGGCAGCAGGAAATTACTTGTTAGTTTAAACAAAAGCATGCTGGGAAACAAACTAAAGTCCCACACACAATTTTGTGTTCTGCAAGGACAAATAAAAATGTGCATCAAAGCAAAGTGCTGGTTCTGTTTGGAAATACTTGAATAAAAGTGTACCACTACATGAAGAGAAAACCACTGACTGGACTGTACCAGCATGCACCTGACTCCGCTTTGTCACCTTAATTCATGTTTTTATAATTGTTACATTTAGTAGCTAAATATTTAATTTAAAGTAATTTTTTTTTAATTTTATAATTATATTTTTAGTTTACAAACTAAATATTTAGGTTTATAAATTTAATCACTTAGTTTACAAATCAAATATTTAGATCTAACCTAAATATTTAAGGTTTGGAAGTAAATGTTTTTTTTGTTAAATAAATATTAAAGTCAAATTTAAATATTTAGATTTTTACCTAAAGATGTAGCTTTTTAAATAAAAAAACACCCCAAATAACAGAAAATGTTGCTGTTAAAATTTTACTACACAAATTTAGAAACGGCACCCCATATTCACGTTTGTGTGCGTGCGTGCGTGCGTGCGTACAGGGTCCTATATTATCTTTTTTGGTCAGTAGCCTGGGTGGCCAGTAACATTCAAAGCCTAACAGCCAAATCTGGACTCTACTAGCCAAACATTTCTCAGATAAAACAATTTTGTATTTCAACGCAAAAAATGTATTCCCTTTATTTATAAAATTTCAGAAAATGATTATTCGGGTTAGGGTAAAAAAAAAAACAAAGGGTCAACAACAAAACTTTCCAAATGTTGTTAAATAAGTGCAGTTTTATGTCAGGCATTATGACATTACAGAAATTTAATGCTATTCTAATAAAAGACACTTCTGACCTCTGAACTTTTTTTAAAATCAACACAACCCTTTTCTTCAAAGGATTGACTTGATCTACAAACATTACACAGCAAAATGTTGGGGAGGTATTAAATATTAACCAATATCAATTGTTCTTTTATTTTGTGAATCAATCCCGACGACGGTTTTGGGCACAAAGCAATAATGTCCATGGGTGACTTGCTGGGTGCTCACGTTGTGAGTGTGATCAACTTTGTCGCTTACCGTCTGTTTAGGATTTTTCTAAATTATTCTTTAAATAAATTTATTTATGGAAGCATTTTTATTTAGATTAAAACTAGTGTTAAACAATAAAATAATTACATTAAAAATGTAATGTCATGCAGAGAAAAAAAGCATATTTATATTGAAGAATGTGAAACGTTTTCCCTTATTGTGTGTATTCTTAGAGGTCAGTGTGTCGTAGTTGTGAGTCTTTGTCAATACCAATAGTAACAATGGCAGGGAGCTAAAAGTGAGTGTGTGTTTGTGTTGACTGAGATCAGTGTGTGCATATGCTAGAAATTACCAGCGTCCCTGAATGCAGGAATAGCGAACTCTTAATGAAAGCGCATATGTGACGAAATTCCATGCAGCACTTGAATGCACCAGCTACTGCGGCGAATTTTAAAACAAAATCTGCGCAATAAAGCGAGTCAAACGACTGAACAAACTGCGATTGATCTTTGTGGTGGCCAAGTGTGGAGAGAAAGCAGACACCTAAAAGTAATGGTTGTGAGTTTGATCCCCGTGTCAAAGATGATAACAAATGAAAAGCTAAAATGAGTTTTATAAAACAAAAAAAAAAAGCAAGTTAAATCCCTTTAGTGGATAAACAGCTGCTCCGAACATAAGAGCTTAAATAAACGAACAACCAGGCAGCAGGATCGCCATCTTTGTTTTGGTTGCATACATTTGGAAGTTCGCGGTCGTTCGTTAGTTTTCATTCAGATGATTCCGACACTCGTCCTACCCACTGGAGCCCGTTCCTGTGAACTCACCGCCTCCTTGATGATGCGCGTGATGACCGCGTTAGGTAGGTTAAGGTCCTCCGGTTTCTCCGCCATTCCTCCGCCCGCGAGGAAAACACGCGACTCCGCTTCGCTTTGAGCTCACCTCTCTGATTGCCTGGATTCGCACGTGCGCTAAAAGGACACGTGCTGTCCGATTCAACCTAAAAATTCTGGCGGAAACACAGGCAGTTTTGTTTTTAGACGTTTCACGCAAACTTCCCGGAAGTACGTCACCAGAGATATCGAAACCTCCCGCCTTTTTTGAAATCTAATTTCCGTTCATGCCGAGCGAATGCAAAACGGAAGTAAATAATAAAATAGGAGAATCACATCCACGGACTTTAGCAACATGAAAATACATTTGATAAAAAGTGAACATTTGTTTGTCCCTATTTATGGACTAAATGTGTGAGACCTCTCATTTATCCGGGTTAGCTGTAGATGGATGGATGGATGGATGGATGGATGGATGCCAAACAAAACATTCAAAACTTTAATAAATTCCTGATTTTTATGAGATGAGGAGTCCTGCTTTCACATTCTCTCTATGCCGCTAAAAAAAGATCTCAAAAGTTCCCGTCACTGAAGCCTCCATAAGGTTTAGACCAGACCAGAGAAATGGAGCCCACGTGATCTCAGTTAGCCACGCCCACTGAGTTTGATGGGACAGTTTGACAGATAACAACAGAATGAAATGGGTGTGACCCAGATCGTCAAATGTGGAATTAAATCATTAAAAATTGAATTTTAATGAAATATTGACACATTTAATGACACCTTTAATTATTTAATGACAATTTTCAATAATTAATGAAACCTTTATTTATGTATTTCATGTTAAAAATATTTCTTTCACTTTGTCTCTTTTAGCCCACATTAGACAATTAAATTAAAAAAATATGTCATTAAATGTTTGAAAGTGCTTTTTAATGGCAATTTTAATATTTTAATGCCACATATATTTAAACATTTATTTATTGATTTCCAATTTTAAATATTTAATGCCAATTTTAAATAATTGATGACACTTTTAAAAAAATAATTTTATGGCGTTTTTATTTATTTAATATTGTCCCTCCTAAACTTCCATAAAGGACGACCCCAACGCCCTCTTCTTCATCTTAGGCGCCTTTACCTGCCCACGCCTGCAGCTGCCTGGTCTTGCCAATGATCCAGGTGAGGCACAAGTCATCTCAAACACGGCTATTGTCCAGCGCACAGTATTGGAGGATATAGCTTACAAAGTAACAAATTACTGTAATGTAAATACATTTGTCAGTAACGGAGTAACGTAACGAATTACAGTTCAAAGTTCAGTATATAATTACAATTACTGGACCATAGAAGCCCTTGTTACTTCGTTACTTTGAGTTTGTAGGCTCTGACATTTTCTGTCAGTTAAATGAAATTAAACAGAGGTAAGTGTGCGCATGTGCGTACAGACATCCCCTCATTTCTGAAGTCACAGTCCAAACTGGCTCAAACAAGAGACAAGAGGAGATGCTGCAAGGAGTCCTCACAGGTGAGCAGCAGAGCAGATACCTGCCCCTATTGGTCGATTACAAATTAAATGCCTCTAAAGCCACACTTTAGTTGTGAGAGACAAGAGCTCCCTTTCTGGGAGTCGTTTTTTCTTTATTAATTCACCATGTCTTACTTTATTTTTCTCTCTAAGCTGCACATGACTAGTGGTCAATGTGAGTTTGCACTCAATGCGCTCCACAGGGACCTGAGTTGGGGGTGCATGGTTCGGTAGACTCGCAACCATGCAGAACTGTGCACAAAAGACAGATGCAGAGAGAGAGAGAGAGAGAGAGACTGGTGCAACTCATTGTATTGGAATACATAAAGTCAGCCAAAATGAACATAGAGTCATTTAATAGCTCTGTGTCTAACTTTGTCAGACTTTCATCATTACTGACACGGGGCTCAAGACTGGCTTAGTTTCAGATTTGATAGAGAAGAATATAGAGATGAGTATAGACACAACAGTATTTTCCCCATCTGACTTTGAGCAGTGGCATAGACCACACATTCATTAACTATGATGTTTGCACCAACTTGTTTGCAGTGAGGAAGCCAGCTTTCACTGCTCCATTATTGTTCTCACGACTGCAGTAAATGCAGACTGCTGTTTTTCAGTCCAGCTAATAGTTGGTTAATCTTCTTTTTTCTTAATTGCCTCTACAAATGGTGAAAATTTTCTTTATTGTTAGTCTCATGGTGGTGCTGCATGCTATATTCTTTAAGCACTGAAACCTGATGTCTACAAAGCACGCAGGTTTAGCATTCAGCTCTGAGAATAAATAAAACTTTACGTCAGCATTTCTTTTTTGACAATGACATTTTGGTAATTGTGGTGTCACACCTGATCATTTTTATATCAACTTAGCATTTAGCTATTGTTTATATTTTATGACAGATCCTGTTTGTACAATTATTGGTGGGAAGCCTGATAAGACAACTATGTTGTGATATTAGTCTCTATAAATAAAATGGAATTGAATCAAATTATGATGGAAATACTTTGAGAAATGGAAGCCTATGTTATCGATTTGAGGTTTCCAACTATCATCATCATTTAGCATCAATAACTAGATCTAACATAAAAAACAAGAAAAAAATATTCAGTCTATTTTTAGTACTTTATCCTTGTTATTTTTTAGGTTTAGATTGCTTCATGACAAAAAGTGAACTATTTGGTATGTAATGCAGCCTGTTGTAATGGTAACAAGTCAATGCATTGTTGAGACAGCAAACCTCGACTGCAGCAGCAAAGTAAAGTGATATATTAATATATGTGCTGATCGTCACAATAGGTTAAAGAAAAAGCATCAGTTCAGAGAGAAAGTTTGGCTCTTTCTGCCTGTTTTTGTCCAGAAGAAGAAAGGAAAAGTTTGTTTTAAAGAAACCTGCACATATAGAACATTGTGACCGGAACTTCTTCCAGAACACCCAGCAGCCAATCAGATTATAATATTTACTCTGACAATTTAAAGAGCAGAAACACAATGTTTGTTCCTTATGGCTGTATATCAGCATCTTTGTTTTCTTGGAGTAAAACTGCAGACATTTAAGTCTTTACAGTTCTGCTAATCTTACTGCTGATGTGTTTTGTGCACACGCATTAAACTTCTGAGTTAACACAATTCAGACGATAGAAACAAAGGAAATATTTTCTCTCTGGCTTGTTTTTGTTCAAAAGCTGTAAATTGTCATAACAATTTTAACTCATAAAACCCAAAAAGTGTTATTAATCTGATTTTTTTAATAGATTGACTGCACTAATACACATAAAAACTTAAAACTCTCTTCTCACTTTCTGAGGGTGGTACCACACCCAACGCTCAGGTCATCTACCAGAGGCCTGGGAGCTTGAGGGTCCTGCACTATCTTTGCTGTTCTTAGCACTGTGCTTATCTGGACTGAGATGTCTGAGGTCTTTCCAGGGATCTGCTGTTGCCACTCCTCCAGTTTGGGGGTTACAGCCCCAAGTGCTCCAATTACCACGGACACCACTGTCACCTTCCAAACTTTCTCCAGTTCTTCTCTGAGTTCCTGGTATTTCTCCAGTTTCTCATGTTCCTTCTTCTTGATGTTACCATCTCTTGGTACTGCTACATCCATCACAACAGCTTTCCTCTGTTCTTTATCCACCACTACAATGTCTGGTTGGTTCTCCCTTACGATCCTGTCCGTCTGTATCTGGAAGTCCCACAGGACCTTTTATTCTGATCTCAAATTCTTTTCCACTTTCTGAGGTGTTTCCCATTTCAAGTCAATCAAGTCAGAATTAAATGTTTGGACAAACTCTACGATTGATGTTTGTGGTGGCCAAGTGGGGAGGGAAGGCAAAAACCTAAAAGTCATGGTTAATCACACTTTTGGGTTGCGAATAATCGAGTTTAATCACTAGGTTTTATTGTTTTACATCGAAAATGAAGCAAACGGATAATGAACGTCCAATTTAGTTTTTTTGTGACTTTGTCTGAGACACAGGGGTCACCTGGAAGTAGTTTTTTTTTTTGGGAAGTGGTTTATTGAGGACATACGAGATGAGTTGCAGGTGTTTGTATTGCTAATTTAGAAGAAGGCTGATCTTTTTTGCTTGTATTTATGCACGACCAGCACAAAAAAGTGATGGAAATTCATGTTGGCCACACGCATATGTACAGCCAAGATACACATTGCTGCATTGCCTGCACAAATTTTAAGTGCGTCCAAGGCTGGATTTTGCTTTTGGCTGCATGTATATAAGTTAAAGTTAGTTCCATTAGTAATACGCACCTAGGTGTGGGAAATGGGTTCTCCGCATTTAATCCATCCCCTGGAAGAGTGGTGAACTGCAGACACGTCTGCACTCAGGAACCATTTGGTGGTTTAACTCTAACCGTAACCAAAATCCTAAACTTAATCCTTTTTTTGGGTCCATGCAGCAGAGAAAAAAGTTTAGGACTGGCTGTACATATTTAGAAAATGATCTGTCAATAGAAACAATTTTAATTAAAAAAAAAAGTCATTTCAAATCATATACTTATAACAAGAAATGTTAGATTGTAGGCAGAGGAATACCAAAGTATTTGACTGAAAGAATGTATTTTAATCTGATTTTGGTGTTTTAACCCCTCCGTAATGCTTTTCTGGAATACCCTTATTTTGACGAGCTTGAATTTTCCTGAATAAAAGACTAATAGCCACTGGTTGTTTTATTTCAGAGATTTCAGTGGAGCTGGTCCAGTGCTGAAGAAACTCCAAGCATGTGTGAGCAGGAGCTGGGGTCTGGGTATCTTAATATCTTCATTCTCAACAGATGGGAAGCTGAGCATTAACTTTGACAGACTTTCCCTGACACATGGCTCTTGTTGATATAGAAGTTAACCATAAACCCAGACTTTTTCCAGATGCATTGCTTCATCTAATAAATGTTACTGACAGGTATGCAGAGTAAATGCTGATTGTAAATGTAACATTTGACTGAATGCATAAAGAAGCCCACAAGTTAAAACCTCT